>CM056376.1:132983618-133006118 GCA_029718625.1 Synaphobranchus kaupii
GTCCTTATCAGAGCCAAACGGATGCCGTTTGCGGTTTGACTGATGAAGACACTGTGTCGAAAAGTTAGTCCGTTTGCAGTCGCCCGTTTTCAATAAGAGCCGAAAACCTGTGCGCTGCAGACTTATTCCTTCAGGTTTGTTGCTGACACACCTTGAGTGGTGGCCCGTGAGGCCTGCATATAACCAGCGTTTATCATCACTCACCAATGGTGTTGGTAGCCAAACAGATGAGCTCCTCGTCCTCTTTCAGGGTCACGCTCATGGGCTCGTCCTGGTCGTCTCCCCAGCCTGCGGACTTCCTTCCGCTCAGATACCTGCCGACCATGTAACCTAGAGCCAAAATGGCGCCGTGTTGGGCTTCAGGGCTCTGGGGAAAGGGAAATGGGAAAAACGGGGCTCAAACATCGATGTAGCAACGAGGCCCTGTGTATTCTTCACCTGAATCAAACCTTTATTATTATATAAAAAACTAAAGAACAGAAGTGGTGTACAGGCCGCTGAGAAGGCGTACGTGGTTGTCTTTTGTGATTTTCACGAGGTTGTGAACGGCTGTCTTCAGCTCGTTCCCAGACATGGTGGAAACCACCACGGCGTAGAGCTGAGCCGCAAGCTCCCGCATGTCCTCTCTGTTGGTATTCATCAGATTCTGTGTGGGGAAGATAAGAGAACCGCTCTTTATAACAGTGAGCCTCAGCTACTTCTTCCTGGGGGCCAGATTATTTATGAATATATAGGCCAAACGTGTTTCCACGTCCTATTAATAAATGTATGAATAAGATGCATTGTACACGTAGGTAAGCAAAGCAGATGCCTTCTTGAAACATGCAGAGGTATTCAGCCACTATTGGGATGTATGCTGACCCTGTGCAGATTCATACCTGGCCAGAGTTTATGATTTTTGATGCACTGGAATAAAACAATATGTAAACATGTAAATCTCAGAGGTGAAAGGACTAAGAGTACATCTGTGGCTGGCTGCATTTGGCCCTAAGGCTGTCAGCTGAAGATCTTAATATTCCTGAGAATTAAAATGTGTGTTTAGAAAATTCCTACAACATATAACCAGTATGGACAAAAAAAGAAATAACACACTTCAGGCAATGCACTGTAAAAGAGGACCTTTAAAACACTTCAAACGGAATGAAGACCACAAGCAGAAATGTACCTTAATCCAGTCGATCTTGTCAATTAATTTAGGAGAAAGTTTCTGGGGATACACGGACACCACTTCTAACAGGCAGTACATCACAGGGATCCCTGTAGTGTAAAATATGCACGATCAGCCCAAACAAAAGGCCGACGTGATTGGACATAAACACCAATGTAAACTAATAACTACGTTGGCACATTTTGTCATGATTAAGTGCAATAGAAAGAGGTGTAGTCTTAAATTATTAATAAGAAATATACTAGCAATATAAGAACTTAAAAAACAAATCGTATTTTCTTTGCCAGAGTGCCTAGGCCAGCGAGTCTCACGGAATGTTGAGATTTAAGCCTCATTAATTCCCCGGCCCCGACCGTGTACACTTCCACACAGCGCAGGCCAACGGGGAGAACGGCTTTGTTTACCCGTTTAGGGCCCCGTGTGTGGGAGGGGCATCGGACTGCATGCTGCAGGAGGGCGGGGCTTGATGTCAAGGCTGACCAGTATTGTTTTTTAAACAATTGCCGGGATTAATGGGCAGGGATGGATGTATCCCCCCCCCCACCCCCACACCCACCCCCGCGCGCGACACTCACCCCCGATGGCGGACAGCAGCTGCTGGAGCAGGTCCATGTACACCTGCACGGGGTTGGTCTCCCCGCCCTTGGGGGCGGAGGAAGAGGGGAGGGGCTCGGAGGAGAGCAGGCTCTGGACGTAGCGGCCGATGGCGGGGGCGTTGTCCTGCATGTCCGCCAGGCTCTGGGAGGATGGCTTGGCCCCCGCGCTGTGGGCCAGACACATGCGCAGGTACAGAATGATCTGGAACCAGGAGAGAGAAAACCAGAAAGGTTATAAACCGGCAGCGATCGGCCACAGCGAGCTGGAGCTGAAGGCCTGTGAGGGTTTGAAGTCTGATTTTACCTGATTACACAGGAAATGCTCGCTTTCAGAACAAAAGACTCTGGGAACCACTAGCGTCCGGCTTTACCGCTGAACATTCTCTCCCGCTATCTGTGAAACCAAATCCCTCCGCCTCTGGTTGAGATATTCAGGGTGCGAAAATGAGCATTTCCTAATCAATCAGGAAAGATCACATGCCCGAGTTGTGCTTCTTCATCACCGATTGGAGAGATTTATTGCAGGAGATAAGCGGGGAAGACTATGCACAGGCCCTAATCTGCCTGATTTATGGCTATAATTATGGATTTAATTAACTTCACCTTGCGGCTCCTCTTTTTAAGGAGCAGATAAGTGTTGTACGACCACCACATGCGTACCGAGCGTATGTACTTAAACCATCCTTCCTAATGCTATGGAGATTAAAGAGATATGAATAATGGGAATGAAATGACTGATCACGCATGCATTATCTGAATTAGCTCGGGGACAAACAGCGCAGTGAAAATCACCTCTCCGAACGCAGAGGGGTTGAAAGGGAGAGTAGAAGTTCCCACGATGCACTTCGCAGGTGTTTTCATCCTTTGGGCCGCCTGCATGACAGAAATCAAACTTTCATCCAAAAATCAAATCTTCACATTCACGTCCATCTTTTCACAATCACAAGATACACTTTGGTGACTAGATCTTGAGCAATGAATTAGATGATGCTAGTAAGCGAAAAAATCTTGGAAAGCAAATTAGGTAATCCTCAATGTACAGTATACAGGACTTTGCATTACAATGACAACACACATTTTCCTCATTGCCTCATTTTCCCCAGACTTCACTGTGCAGTTTTTAATTTATTTTGAGAAACAGATGCATTGTGTTAGACTGAGTTTCAATAAGCTGAACAGCAAGTTTCACAGAACAATGTCCTTTCCTTTGCTTTAACTTGAATAATTCTTACAGCTGCAAAAGAACTATTCAACAATGCACTCATACAACAATAAGAAAGAAAGGACAACATATTAAAACAAGTAATTTTTAAGTGAACTTAAGTAAAATTCTCTTAAGTGTCGCCCAGTTGTTATTTGGGGTTAAACTTCCGTACCTTCTCCTGGATATAGCTGACCATCTCTGGGAAGGAAGGCATGGGCTTGGAGCCCTCCTTCTCCGTGCTCCGGGTTGGCAGAGCCCTGAGGACCCTCTGGGCTTCCCCATGGACCTCCTCTCTCCTGCGTTAGCACAGCAGAGAGAGCACTTACTGGACGATTCATATGTCAATCAAATGTGTCAATGTTACGCGGGTTTAGGCATTGTGCTGGGTCAAGTAATCGTTGGCCTTGGCGAGCCAGGGATAAACCTCTCGGCTAGCAGTTTTAGAGCGATAAGCCCACCCACCAATATTTTCTAACCAATCACATCAACTCAGTGAAGGCCACAGATCAAACATAAGATAGGAGATTGGTCCCGTTGTGCGTCTGTCTATTGCTGCTAAGGTAAAGGCTGCTCCCAGTGTCTTGGGATCTCCCAACGTCTGACAGTCTGGGTTGGGAGGTTGAAGGTTGGCCCATGGATGAGGGCTAACTCACGGGTCTCCGGCTGCCAGCAGTAGGAGGTATCTGGAGGGGACGTGGTCAGGGGCGAACACCGTGCTGGCGAACTTCATGGCCACTATGCGGACCTGGACCTCTGGCTGTTCACAAAAATGTGAGAAAACAGGGAGAAAAAAAAAAAAGGATTAGAACCAAGTGCATTTCATAAAAATACTGCTACATGAAGAGCTGCCACCTCTTGTGGCACAGATTTTGACTTTTGCATACATAAGGCCAGACCTGTCTGTCAAACAAGCTTTGGCACATCATAGAACGTTCAGCACTTCCTCCTTTCGCATTCTTCATATGGAACGGAAATAAGACAACTCTAGTGCCAAAATCGACTTACGTCCTGTGGACATTCGCAGGTACGCAATATAACAATAAACCCAGTGTACAAGCAACATTTATACTTGTGTAGTGACACTGATATTTTACGAATAAGTTGATGCACAATGCTTCACAATGATCAGCCTGGTGACTACAGCAGTTTTCAGGATATAGCTTAAGAACACACTGACCCAAGTGGGGGGCAGGTTTGGATTATGGGGGTTCAGACTTATCGGACCCACCTTTCCCATGTAGGCAGCGACAAGCGCTTCCATGAGGTTGAGAAGGGCTCCCTGTAGCTGGGCGTACGCCCCCACCATCATGGACAGGGCTTCCTGGATGGCCAGCCTGACCTCTTGGTCCTCCTGATGAGAAAGCAGCACAAACAGCCAATCAGGAACCACAAACTCAGCACTACACTATTCACAGAGCCAATCAGCAGCCAAACTGAGCACTAAAGTAATCACAGAACCAATCAGTAGCACAAACTCAGCAATACAGTACCAACAGAACCACAATATGACACACAGTACTCAAAAAGCCAATCAACACCATCCACTCAGCTCCATAGTACTCAATGATATATACCTGCTTATCCCAGCCTCTAGTCTAGTCTAAAAGACCCAGAGACTGGAACACGGCCTACTAAGGAAAAATTATGGATTACATATTACCTTCATTATATATAAGGCTATATTTGAGCGTGATATGCACCTGAATGGGTTAGTGCCGTCAGTTCAGAGAATCAAATTTTCTTTAGACACCAACAGTGAATGCAGGTACGCTCTGACACACAAACTTGTGCAGAAAAGCCCATTTTTCATTTCTATGACTGGAATGACAGTTTAAAGCACTTTTCCTCTGCTCAGGTGCCTCCCGGTAACTTGACGAGATTGTTGCTATAGTGCGAGCGTAAGAGCTCCGGACGACAGGCGGCGGGCGAGACAAAAGACAGGCCTCCTCTTTCAATTTCCCCCCATTCAACTTACCTTACACAGGGCTTCGAAAAACTGCTGAACCAGGGCTATGTCTTTTGTGAAGAGCTGTGGCATACGGCTAATAACAGGAAAAAAGGGAAAAGATCAGCATGGAAAAGCACATCGGAACAAAAGAACGCTTATCCTCAATTATCTTAATAAGGCAAAATGCAATTAGACTCATTTGTGGAGTAGACGCTCCACATTTAAAACATTTAGCAGACAATGGTAAATTAATCTAGTCATGAAGAGAGAGAGAGCGTGCCATTACCTCGACAGCTTCCCTACAGCAGAGTAGGCGACACACAGCAATTTTGGGTCCTGAAAGAGGAGTCTCTTTTCAGCACTTGCAAAACGTTCATGTTATCACCACACACACACACACACACACACACACACACACACACACACACACACACACACACACACACACACACACACACACACACACACACACACACACACACACACACACACACACACACACACACACACACACACACACAAATACACACACACAAATATGTACCAAAACTACACAGCCACGGCCCTGGGGCTTCTCTTAGAAACAAAACGATCAATTAAAATTAATCGCACGCAACGTCTAAACAGTGGTTTCGCTCACCTCTTTGTACTCATTAATGAGTTTGGTCAGACCGTTCAGGAGCATAAGGCCCAGGGGTTTGTTAGTGTCTGGACATCTGTTAAGGATAAAACAAATTAACAAATGCATCGCATCGTTAGAACATTTCACATTGGATGAGGATTTATCAATTGAGGCGATTTCGGTTTATCTCAGGAGATTACCTCTCTCCTGTTTGCGATTTTTAAATAGCCGTTATTTTTTTTTTAGGTCACTGCCAGCACTTCTGTAATTATAAGCTACAGCTGAACTATAGGTGTAACAAAATGACCTGATAACTACTTATTCCATTTAAAGGTTGAATACATACACTCGCTTCAAAATGCAGCTTTGCAATTTTTACATTTGGAAATACAGGCATGCAGGCGTTGTGTCAATGATAATCCTCATTAAAATGAGGCTTTAAGTGCATCCAACATAAACTTGTACATTTGTAAAAGTGGGCTTGGTTTGGCAAGAGATTTGGGGATGTGATATAATGGTTTCTTAGTTTTTTTTTGTTAATTTTTTATTTAAACTGGAAGTGTGTTCTGTAGTGGTTTTATTCATCAGAACGACCTGAGCTTAACAGAGACAGGTCATGATATTGAAATTGTTCACTTTAACTTTTCTTTAAAAAATGTTACTTTACTTTAAAAAATAAATAAAATAAAAATGTGTTTGTGGGGTGCTTTTCTGAGCTGAATGAGGCAGTACTCACATGATACAGATGTGATGAACAAACTGCAGAGACATAGAACGCAGCTTGTTATTGGTGTTCGCTCCAAACAGCCCATCATAAACCACCTATAAAGAGACATGGACAGAGAGAGCCTATCAACTCAACACCACCAAAGATAATCCACCTATAAAGAGACATGAACAGAGAGGACCTTATGAATTCAACTCAACTCCACCAAAGATAAGAGTCTGGAACACAGAGAAAGAAACAAGACCAATGTAGTGGCAAAACAGAAACACACATTCAGAAATGTATATGAAATACACACATCTCATCTCTCTCACACACATATATACAGTGAGCACCATAATTCATTGGACAGTGACACATATTTTGTTATTTTGGTTCTGTACTCTAGCACTTTAAGTTTGAAAGGATACAATGACAATGAGGTAGAAAGTGCAGACTGTCAGCTTTAATTTGAGGGTATTTTCATCCATATCGGATGAACCGTTTAGAAATGATATACCTTTTGTATATAGCCAGCCCCCCCCCCCCCCCCCCCCCCCCTCAAAATATATTGGACAGTTTAACAAAATGTAGAATAAAGTAATCATTTTTAATATTTGGTCAGATATTCTTTGCATGCCATGACGTCCTGATGTCTGTGACCCAACTATCAAAAGACTCTTGATATCTTATTTTCTGGTACTTCTACAAGCGATACTATAACCTCTCTGCATTTGAATGGATCTCTATGGGAATTGGGGGGTGGGACTAGATTTGGAACACATGGTTGGCTAAATGGCTGTAAGCCATGAAGGGTCTGATGTATCAAACAAGCCTTGAACCATCACTCTGCTGCCAGATCTGCAGTAGATATGAATGGATAAGTTGAAAGGTTTCTTCTCCTGACTTATTTTTCCATAGAGTTCAATAGAAAAATTTGTCAGGAGAAACAACCCTTAAAGTTATCCATACATATCTACTGTATTTCTGACAGCAGAGTGATGGTTTAATGCTTTTTTGATACATCAGACCCTTGAGGACTTAGAGCCATTTAGCCAACCATGTGTTCCATACTGTTCCAGTATAATTTACAGCTAAATCTAGTCCGACCCCCCAATTCCCATAGAGATCCATTCAAATGCAGAGACGTTATAGTATCGCTTGTAAGAGTACCACAAAATAAGATATCAAGAGTCTTTTGATGTTGTTCGGTCACAGACATCAGGAAGTCATGGCACGCAAAGGATATGCAACCAAATATTAAAAATGATTACTTTATTCTACATTTTGTTAAATTGTCCAATATTTTTTGATGCCCAAAAATGGGGGGGGGGACTATGTACAAAAGGTTCTATAATTTCTAGACAGTCTTCACTTCAACCTCATTGTTATTGTATCCTTTCAAACTCAGTGCTACAGAAGTACAGAGTACAGAACTGAAATAACAACAAATATATATCCGCACACAAATTTGAATTGAACAAATGCAGAATGTATTCACAGAGACATTTCCAGACATCAATTAACATGCAAAAGGTCATTGTACAAATAACAGGGTATATCTCCCTCAACCACAGGCAATCGTGCATTTTTCTGTGAAGCCCTGCTTGTCAGATACAGCGGGAGGGACTCTAATGATCTTGCTAGGCGCAGCTGGCACAGTCTTAACAGAGAGCCCATGAAGGCCCTGAGTCCTTGTTTGTCACTAACTGCAGGGTTCTATCTGCCCATCTCAGAAACTGCTGGGTTGCCAGGGAGACCCTTCTTACCGCCTGCCGAGGAAATGGCCACAAATAACCCGCAGGACCAGCCGCTTGGCCATTATTTAAAGTTTATAAGTCGCTCGTGCGAAAAGTGCGTTCGGCGACGTGTCAGTGGAGCGCAGGTCTGACTGTACGTGAAAAAGACGACAAACTTGAGCGTGACGGACGTCTCCTTTGCAGTCAGCCTTCCAGAACTCTTCGTTATGCAAATCAATCAAAGGGAAGCAAAGGGGGATGTATCTCCACTAAGTGAAAAGGGGCGGGGGTTAGAGTTCAGGTTGGGGCGGGGGGGGGGGGGGGGGGGGGGGGGGGCTCTGCACTCACCTGGATGTTGGCGGGGAAAGTCTCAGCAGCCAGCCTTGAGCGCAGCAGGTGGGGGAGGATCTTCAGCTTCACCCTGGTGCTGACTGGCTCCCGTTTCAGCTCCGGCTTCAGAGCCGCCCCCTGGGAAACAACAACCATACAGCACTAAGCCACCGTACAGACCACACCCCCATTAAAACCATACAGCACTAAGCCACCGTACAGACCACACCCCCATTAAACCCATACAGCACACTGAGCTACTGTTCAGACCACGCCCCCATTAGTACAGACCACACCCCCATTAAAACCATACAGCACACTGAGCTACTGTTCAGACCACGCCCCCATTAAAACCATACAGAACACTGAGCTACTGTTCAGACCACGCCCCCATTAGTACAGACCAAACCCCCATTAAAACCATACAGCACACTGAGCTACTGTTCAGACCACGCCCCCATTAAAACCATACAGAACACTGAGCTACTGTTCAGACCACGCCCCCATTAGTACAGACCACACCCCCATTAAAACCATACAGCACTAAGCCACCGTACAGACCACACCCCCATTAAAACCATACAGCACACTGAGCTACTGTTCAGACCACGCCCCCATTAAAACCATACAGAACACTGAGCTACTGTTCAGACCACGCCCCCATTAGTACAGACCACACCCCCATTAAAACCATACAGCACACTGAGCTACTGTTCAGACCACGCCCCCATTAAAACCATACAGAACACTGAGCTACTGTTCAGACCACGCCCCCATTAGTACAGACCACACACCCCCATTAAAATCATACAGCATACTGAGCTACTGTTTAGACCACGCCCCCATTAGTACAGACCACACCCCCATTAAAACCATACAGCACACTGAGCTACTGTTCAGACCGCGCCCCCATCAGAACAGACCACACCCCCATTAAAACCATACAGAACACTGAGCCAATGTACAGACCACACCCCCATTAACACCGTGCAGCACTGAGCCACTGGACAGACCACACCGCCCATTAAAATCATAGTCAGATCACTGCTTACACAGTCTTCCAGGAGAGGCCACATTCAGGACAGCACTTACTGTGCAATACTGCAATGCACAGTCCTTATCTAATGGAGTTTATGAGCTGCATTAAGTAGGAAGTGCTTACAATTAAGATTAAGATTGTGCTTCAGCGCGTTAAGATCTGCGCGAGTACGAAGACTCCAGACCGTCTCATAACTACTCGTAACACTCACCTCTTTTGTTTTTAGAGGAATGTCACCCAGGTAAACCTTGTACATCTTGTTAATTATTAAGGGATTATTCCAATCGATGAGGCTGGAAAAAAAAGTAGATAAACAATAAATACATAAATAAATGTACAGAGAGGCAAGAAGAAAACAACTATTTTTGACAAAGCTGGACAGCTTTTCCAAATGAAAAAAAGGTACTTCAAAATAAAGGCGAATAACATGAGCATTGTTTAATTATCACGCCACATGAACATGCTGTCGTCGGTGTTAAACCCTTCTCCCATTAACCAGATATCTTGTATATTTCTTCAGCCACTGTCTGCTGTGTCCAGTGCTCTTACACCCTACCTCTGCTTGCTCTTCAACTCCAGATCGGCTGCCGTGGCAACGCTGTGCCGGGTGTCGCTGGAGGCGATCACCAGGTGAACGACGGCCTCCACCTCTGGAACCTGCTCTGCCTCGATGAACTTCACTATCCCCAGCTTGCACTGGCAGGAAAACATTTGAAAGGGGCGCGGTCGGAGATTGCTTTCAGCTTATTCCTCACCCCCCATTCTCAAGCTCGGAGGCTCTCAAACCATTTGACAAAGTGGGCTGTGTGTGTACCAACCAGAATAGGTCACGTGGGCCACAATGGGGGGGGGGGGTCAGTACACAGGAATACTAATACAGATGACATCATAATAATATTACATTGTATTTGATCACTGACATTATACCATTGCATAAACTGTGTGCGTGTATACACAAAATTGTCATTTTTTCATATACATCATTCTTCATCCCCAGGTGTATGCCATGGTGCTGGACAGCTAAAATCCATTAGCAAAACACAAGCCGAGCACAGCTCAGTCAACCGTACACAGAGAAACTGTATATAAAAGCACAGGCAAACAGAAACAGCTTTAACTGGCTTTTAAAAAGCAGCCACTGTGTCAGCACTTCTGATCTGAGCCGGAAAGCAGCTCCACAATCATGGAGGATAATTCACAAGTTACCTGAAAATATAGTAGCAGTATTTATTTGTGATCTACTGCGCCCCACCATGCCCCACCCCACCGCACGCACGCACGCACGCACGCACGCACGCACGCACACAAACACACACACAGATTAGGTTTAGAGACAGAGCTCTCTGAAACAGCGTATCGTGGCGACGCCCGACCCTACCTGCTCCAGCTGCCCGGGACTCCAGAGCGTCTCCCCGACGATGCGCTTGGCCGCGTAGAAGCTCATTCCGGGAGGAGGCTGGGGGAGGCCCTGGCCGGAGCCGGCCCCTCCTGCAGCGGCGCTCTGGGGGGAGGCCGGAGACCCCCGTGCCTGGGGCTCGTTCAGCACAAACCTAGCGGAGCGGCGGGCGAAGGGAACAGAGGTGAGAGCGCTCCACGGGAGCCCAGCAGCACTCGCCCCGAGATTACCAATACGAGACTGAGCCAACACAGCGAAAGCCTACTCATGCCATCCACACAAAACAGCGTTCATTAATAATCCCCGAGCATGTGTGGACTGTCAAACAGAGCGCAGAATTCCCACCTGGCGCGGGGATACACAATTAGTACAGAATTCCCACCTACTGCAGGAATACACAACTAGGACAGAATTCCCACCTACTGTGGGCATACATAATTAGTACAGAATTCCCACCTGCTGTGTAATATAAAGATTCTGCCCAATAAAGCCACTCAGTATGTTCTGAAACTCTTTCATCTCCAAGGGAAAGATGGAAGTCTTTCTTTAAATAACAGCACTTCTATCTGAGGAAGCTTTTTGGATTTGTAAGGAAATTGCATATTAGATTCCCTTAAGAAAAATAATCCAGTCAGTCCAGGTCGGGGGTCAATTTAATTTCCATTCATTCAATCCATGAAATTCATTGAAAGACAATTCGTACATAAAAAAAAAAAAAATGCCTGTAATGTTCTTTGGATTTTTAAATTATGAAGTCAATTTCAATTAATTTCCTGTATTGACTGATCTGAAACAGAGTTGACCCTAAGACTGGTGAAAGTACTGCCAGAGATTAATCTCACGTATGCAAATCAGAAGGCGCACTATAATCTTCAATATCAAAATACCAATACTAAACTCAAACACAATAATGAAAATATAGCTTTAAAAACATAAAAATGCAGAAGAAAATATAACGAACAGGAACCTACCCATAAGGCATTAGAAGCACATCTAACATGAAGTCTAAAAGTAAATGGACTGTCTTTGGCTTTTCAACAAGGATGAACGGGGAGGCGACTTTGGAAGGCTCAGCAGGGTACTTCATGTGAAACAAGGTTGGGATCAGAAGGTGCATTAGCCTGAAAAAAGAGAACTACTCAGTCAAGTCACACAAAGCACACACCGTTTGCTGAACTCTCTCCATTACTACACAATGGGAAGAACACAGCCTCATTATTTCGGAGTATAACTGCGAATGCCTACACTCCCCCGAATCCCAGCAGCGGGGTTCGCGCATGAACGTGGCAGCGGTTGCAACATAGTTGGGAATTCCGAATTAGGGTGAGAATTGGACATCCTCAGCCCCACATTGAGCGCCAAAATATATATTTTTTAAAAGAATAAATAATAAAAAAATGATGTGGAAAGAGCAGTGCACAGATCTGCTCACCCATCCTGCTGCGGCTGTGGTTTCCCCTCCATTGCAGTCAGCAGCGTCGGGGCCAGCTCACACTGTTTCTGCACCTCCAGACGAGGGTACCCCATTTTTATGTAAATTATAGTGAAATTCTGCATGGAAAAACAACACAGACTGCATTTAGAATTCAGACAACAAACCTTCAGAGAGAATAGAAAACACATTCATTAAAAACACAGTAAGCAACCCAATTAGAGTAGCCAGCAGCAGATTATTTCTCTCTATAGCCTAATCAGTGTAAATGGGACACTTTAGCTCGGGAAACCAAAGCGCATTAATGGATTTAGAGCACTCTGCTGTCATCCGGTTGATGACGCTGCACTATGGCCGTTTACATCATTCTGTGATGTTCAAAACACTTGAAAACTATCTCCAATAATAATGACATGGTCCCGACAGGCGACCTCTAGTGCGCACCCGCCGCATCGGAACACAAGTACACGCTGAAAATGGCACGCGCAGAAAGCGATGGAGCGTCACCCCATTGAGTCATCGCCAGACTGGGTGTTGCGTGGCTCTGGAGAACGGCTCCCATTAAAGAAACAAACTCTGGCCTCTTGATACATCGCACATTCCACACACTGTGACTGTGTAGTGAAAGCCTGGTGAGTTTTTTTTTTTTTAGTTCCTCCAGTAAACCACAGCTTCTGTGGATGAGGATTTTTCATAAACACAGAAAATGTCTGTGTTGTGGGGAAAAAAATAAAAAGATAAGGCCTAATTAACAACATGGGCCATTTTCCAGTCTCAAACAGTCTAGTAGCAAAATGACGCAACTTGTGTTCAGGCCGATAGGATCACTTAAACTATTGCTAATGTCCTTCTACTCTACAGTGCCAAATTATGCACACCCGGGGTCACTGAGATAGCACTGCAGATAATCTAGGTACAACACAAGAATATTAAATAAAAAGAATACTTCTGTTGAGGTGGAAAACATGCAAGTGTACTTATGTTTGCGGTTTTTTTTTTTACTATTGATAAAACTGTAACTTGTGAGAGAGAGGCAAACGTCTGATGTTATAAGCTCAACCTTTCATTGGAACAAAGGCGCACACCTTCATTGATGCTCTTGTTGGAAAGTGGTATTCTGAGCAGCTTGGGAAATGTTCCGATGGATTATCTGAGTATACAATAACCTATACATCCCCACTGAGAACGAGTAGAGAACTCTCAGTACTGCATAATGACTGAACAGCATGCCTTAAACATTCACAGCTCTAGATGCTGATGCGATGACGGTTGAGCGTCATAGAGGACCGCAATCCCACAACCTCAGAAACACCACTTCTGAACCGCATCTCTGAAAGATTTCAACAGGTGACCTGGAATGTGGATGCAAATTTAGATCATGGTTTTCAGCATACTTTTTCTTGAATAATACTAATTAGAATACAAATGCCCAATAACTTCAGTCTAAACCTTTTTTTAATTTTTTCCCCCTGAATTTGAGTTTCCCCGATTGCAACTGTAGGCCCTTCCCATTGCTACAACAGCAGTCAGTCTTCTGAAGTGTGCTGTCAGCTCTCACTTCTGTTCATTCCGCTGAGCTGTGCAGTCACTGCGTCAGAAAAGCAGCATCTACCTCAGATGGGATTCAGGGGAGAGCCTGTGCTTTGAGAACGGTTTCAGCAACCAACAGGGCAATGCAAGCGACAGAACAATTTATCACACTTCTGACATTGGCAAGAGTCCGTCCGGGACGGAAGCACGAAGCACAAAGCACATTCAGGACGAAGCCACAATGGTGTGACTAGGAGTCACCGAACATGGCCAGATATTCTTAGTTCAAGTGAATTAACACACTCTCAAACCAGCCAGTGGAAATGACATTATGTAGAGTTCTTACAGTCACAAAGGAGGCCGCTGAAGGATCTTGGTACTGCACTAACAGAGTCTCGACCGGCAGCTGGATCTTGGGTCTGCTCTTTATGCGTTTATTCAAGTGGACCAACAACTCCATCACCTGGGAAGGAGAGAGATATCAAAAAGGCACCAACTCCCAACTGATTTCACAAGTCTACATGGTATTAGGAAATTACCGAAAATCCTTTAGCGCACGTGAACCTACTTTTTTCCTAACTCCTTCTTGGATGCTGGACAGCTTTAGCAGAACTGGGGGGAGGAATTTGGATATGATATCCTGCAATTGCTCGTCTGTCTCTGCGTGGCCCAGGCGAAGAAAAACACGCTCCAGTTGATCTGGTCAAAGGAAATGAATGAGACGTAACATCGCATTTATGATAGCAACCTGTTTGGACCACCACTTCCGCTTATTTGTCATTGTGCATAATCGTACACTACAATAGTAACGTTAAAATAGGATAGTGAGCACTACAAAACAATACAGCTTTTAATATAGTATCTACAACATTTTTATTTTTGCATGCACATCAAGAAACACACGCACTCAAATAAGTAGCGGAAAAAGGTTACAATGAAGTTTGGTGGGAGGGTAATACAAGTACTCAAGTAATACCGAAACATTTGGCTTATTGATTCCAAAATATTACCATCAAAGTAACAGGCCTCTTTATTTAGTCTTTGTAGCAGGCCTAACGTTAACTGCATGAAGTAACGTTAATGTAAAAATGTGCTCCGCTGAAGCATAAGCTAGTTAGCGCAAGAAAACGCCCAGAACTGGAAAAAATATCTTGTAATATGATTAACGTTGACGTTACAATAAATATGTTTTACCATATTGTTGTATCTTATAGAAGGCAACTCTACCATGAATGATGCATAACTTACACCAGCACGCCGGTTCATGCAGAATAGCAAGTTATTACTTAGTAGCTAGCAGTCAACCAAGTTAGCTAGCTGTCAATTTAGCATTTTCCACATGCCTACCTAACTAACTGGGCTTGCTAACTAGCGCTAGCTACTTTAAATTTGCAAAAAAGGAAGGCACCTAGCTCACCGGCTAACTTGGCAGAATAACGAGTCATGGATGACTAAAACAACCCTAAACTTCAGCTTTGTAAATGTGTATTGTACTGAAATACGAACATTCCAGCTACATTAATATTCTTCAGTTTAGGGTAGGCAATAGCCATCTTACTGGCAAGCTAAACGCAGCCAATCATACCACCGCCCTCTCAAGCTAGCTAGCTAAATGCTATGGAAAAAAAACACAGCTAACGTTAGCCTGCCAGGTAGCAGTCAGGGAAATGATCATTTAATCAGATCCTTACGATAATAATCGAGCCTAATACTTAGAAACAATTTAGAAAATTGCAAAGACACTTGCTAAATATTTTACACGCCCCCTTAAAACATTTTTGCGCAAATACTTTCGCTTGTGATCATGACTGTGCAATATAGGCCCATTTCTAGACAGTCAACGAGCTAGCTAGCGCAATGCTGATCAGATAAGCAGCTAAGTGTCTGTGAACGAACTGATCACAACCGAATCGATAGCAGTTAAGGCACCTGATAAGGAATAACGCCTTCGCCTTGCCAATAGGAATTATTTCACACTTTTCAATGACCGGTGTACTAGCTTGTTGCAACTTACTGAGCTCATCCTGAGCAGCCATGTTTGCACACGCTCAACCACTCCCGCTGCTGCTCGCTGAAGCTCCGTCTCTAGTCTAAACTGAATCTCTGAACTCTTCCTTTCCTTTTCGTATATTTAGAAAAGCTGAGGCTAAGGAAAGCTTAGCTTACACATAATGTCACAACAGCACCACTCACAGCTCAATCGCTGCTATGGCTAATTTAGTCAAGACTCGACTCCTACAGTAGCTTTATGGTCTAAAAGTATTAGAACATTTTGTCTTCATACACAACACATACAAAACTGACTGAAAATATAGGTTTCCATGTGCTAAATGAATGTATAATCGTATTTTATAAAAATAAAAAATAAAAAAACACATTTTGATGTTTTTTCTCTCTTTCTTATAGGCTATATTTTTGTATACATATTGTATTTTATTGTAGCCTATTACCAATCGTATGTAGTATGTCTATATGATGATGATGTTATTAATATTATGCATTATATCTTTATTTTTATAGTTCCAATATTACTATTATAAGTTTACATTTATTGACTTGAATATGACTTGACTTGAAATATGGTTCGTTTTACAGACAAATTTTGAAATGGCAAAGGCGTTCAGGTCTGCTCTTTAATCAATTTCATACTCCTTCATATTGAATGCAATAAGCTGACGCAAAACACAGACTGCATTTAAACTCTCCACTTACATAATTTTTCTAATGTTGTTGACATATGCATGTCTTCAAATGTCCCGGCATTGTGTTGTGCAATGTGTTGTTTATTAGTTTTATTTTATGATTATTACTGAATGTTGTTTAATGCATGGTAAAACTTGTATCAGCGGTTGCATAGAAATAGCTTTAGGATACATATTACCTTTAGCATTCCAACGGTTTTAACACAACTCTCTGAACTTTGGCTACCACTTTCCCCAGATTCACTTTGTCATTGCTATTTGAGAAATGTGCGGTAAAATGCAAGAGAAAATGTCCTCTTCCCATTCTCCTATTCTGGGTGGTTCCATGCTACCCTGATTTACTGTCAGACACTGTGATAACTGTCAATGCAGAGTAGGCTACACGGGTGACATCCACTTCTCTATCTAATATTCGCTTGATGAATGGCTATTCATACGGTTAAGATATGGCATAACCCTTGGTCAAGTTCAGCCAGCACTCCAAATATGGCGGCATATCAAACTCTTATGCTTTATGAATACGTGCCCCAGATGAAACTTTCCATAGTTCAAATAAGATCGATGTACTGGTCAGCTGGTGCCGCGAGGGGGCAGTGTCAAAGATTCTGCACCATCACAGAGAGTCTATTCACGGAGGCAGTGAAAAAGAACCAAGCTGTCAGAAACTGGAGGACTTTTAACTACACACAGAGACAACAATAAATTCACACAACGACATTACACGCAGGTAAGAATAATTGTAACTTGCCATGCCCAGCTGCGCGTCATATCCAGAATGACAGCAGATGAGAACAGTCATTTCAGCAATCAGAGATGAATAACGTTATAACGTTAGCTATAGCTGGCGAGCAAGCACAATTGTTTAGCTATGCAGCTAATGCTAGGCTAGCTAGGGTCTCTTATTGTGATGACATTTTGAACATGGTAGCCTAGCTAGCTAGCTAGCTGGCTACATAATATCGTGTCACCCCAGAGGGATAAGCAGTTTTGACTCACTCTCAGTTGGAAATGAATGCGCAGGGCCTGTTGTATAACGGGGCTACCAGAATTGGCTAAAGAGAGCACCAGCTAACTAGTTTAACTTGGTTTGTACATAATCTATTTAGCCAATGCTTGCAATTAAGATCTTGGTCTATTTTGTGGGCTATTGTGTGTCTGCGTGGATCTAGTGGTGTCTCGTTTAGCTATAAAGCATACCTAGCATGCTAGCAGTTGCTGCTGAAGTGACAGAGATAGCCAAGTTGATTCGTAGTGTCGATCGTGCCAAAGGGATAACGTTACTGCCACTGTCACGGTCACTGTCATCGTCAATAGATAACATGTTAGGTTAAAAGTGTAACGTTACGAATGCAAAGCTGTGTTGGATATTCGGTAAACTTGGTGTGTATGATTGTTCATACGATGTGTCATCCGTAGGACATTTTCTGACTTGCGATTTTGTGTCTCTCAACACAGTAACTAGCTAGGCTAGCATTGTGGTGTTGGATAGCTAACGCTAACGTTAAAATAAAACGAGAATAGTGTTAGGGAGACCTGTCATCTCTTCTCCGAAGCTATCATGTTTTGATGTTTTATTTTATTGTTTTATTAAGAATTTGTGAAAGGTTCACAATGGTCAGCTATCTTAGCTAATGACGTGCTGTTTTTTGGAACAATGATTGAAATTATTTGGTATAACTATAACGTTACTTGCATCTGAATATGTGCGAGTTATTATAACATTTTGTAATGCATTTCCAGGGGTACATGTGAAAATGTGCTACATATTAGTAATGCATGCATGTGCTATGCAGTTAGAATTCAACATGTTAAAATGCAAGCGTCTCAAATGTTACCTAAATATTATGCAAACAAAAGAGCTGATTTAGAGTGGGGCTAACGTCATATCGTTATATGTTCATGTATGTTTCGCTTCGGTAGGGGGCCCTGGGCACTGCAGTAAAGATAAAAGTACTTTAAAGACATTAAAACGTAAATCATACGAACCGCAGAAGCCCCATAACCTTTTTTTTTTAAGAGCCACAGATAACGCCACCCCAACCCCATGCCAATGGCAATACCTTTAATTTCAGCATCTGATGAACGCTTTGCACGCCGGGACACTTTCTTTGTTGGGCGGAGTCTATTACGTCATTGTGACGAACCTTAATATTTTTGTGTGGAGTCCTCCTGTCACAACAAAACAATCACTCAGGCAAGCAAAACTGCGTCAGGGAAATTTCCAAAACGTTTCTGCCCTCTGTGATGCTGTGCCTGTAACTTGTGGGGGAAATATCTTAAATCTTAAAATCCTACTACGGTTTGCGCAAAGGATAGGGCTGCATCTTGATTGGCTGATTGGCGGTACTTGACGCCAAAATAAAATTAAATGAACAAAAAAACATAAAATATACTGTCACAACTGAAACAAGTTTTTGAAGTCTTTGTTTTATGTTTAAGTTATTTGTACATTTCCACGCAGCTTGTTTGGTCCAGTAAATATAAAGTTTTTTTTTAGTTTAAAAAAAAAAAAATCATTGTTTTTTAGTGTCATGAGACATTATGTTCCATGAAAAATAAATTTCTTAGAAGGAAATAATATTAATCAAATAATTTGGGAAAAACTACAGCTGAAGCCACACACACACACACACACACACACACACACACACACACACACACACACACACACACACACACACACACACACACACACACACACACACACAAAGGAGAAAAGGCAATTAGCTATATCAAATATTGAGGTAAATGAGAATGAATGAACTGCTAACCCTTATACATCACTATTTTTAGACCTTTCATAGGGACTGAGGCACATACTACAAACTTGATCAATGTTACGGTAATGTTGCTATTGGCAACTGCTGGAAAAATCTAGTCAAAACAATAAAGTTAATTAAAGTTGAGTGAGAGAGAGAAAACATAAGGTTAACTAATTATCCAGTACAATAGATCATAGGCTAAATTAAATTGTTCCCTTAAATTCCAAAAAGGTTTGTCATATTTATAAAATACTTTGTTATTTTATGGCCAAAATCAATTGGGAGATTTAGCATGTCTTTGTATATATTAAACGTATCGTTGCTATTTTGTTCTCAAGGCATGCCCTTTTATTGAGAAATTTCAAATGATTAATTTAAGTATGAATCTATGTCAAGCGCAGGGTCGGCAACAATTGTTTGAAATTTCTTTAGCCTATAATTTGCCAATCGTATGGGTTGACTTGAAAGTCTAATTTGCCATTGTAAAAACATTGTGACATGATGCAAGAGTTTTAACAATCTGACCTTTATTGGAATGAAAAAAAAATAATTCAGCATAACTTCTCATTTAGAAAAGAGAAAGAGGAAAACCAAAGCAAAACAAATCATACTTGTCAAAGCAAACAATTAAATTAGAGCTCCTGGCAGTAGGTAAGCTCTCCGTCTGTGTGAATTAAATTTCTGGGAACCAAAGGAGCAAAACGATCTGTGTGGTGTGATTGCTCAGTGGAATGAATATCTACCCTCTCATATCCTTAAGCTGTCACTTATATTACACAATCACTTATATTCTCATGTAAAATAATCAGAAAACAACACTGCTGCATTTGTAGTTATGGCCATAGCCAAGTTTTTGGTTTAGACCATAGACTGTATACAAATAGGTTTAGACTAATGGTTTAGTTTTTGTAATAATAATAATAATAATAATAATAATAATAATAATAATAAGGGTGCAAATAGAAGAGCACAGAGATAAAATAGTTTAGCCTAATATAGATTTGTTACACACTCTTTCTGCAAGTGGATGTCATATCAATACCAATGAGCTATAGAGTAGATATGCCTTATAGTGAAAGCATTTGCCCTGATTGACCTAGTAATCATAAACAGAGTATGGTCAGAAGTTATGTGCAAGTGCACTGAAGGAATTGGGCTCTTCTTGTTTGGGATGATAAGATTCATGTCGCTGACCAAACGGCCGTTATAAGATTATGGTCTTGGAAATCTCCCATGGTGCCGAGCCCCGTGACGGACAGCCGTTAAGGGCGAAATTGGATGAGGGAGGAGCAGAGATGAGATTGGCAGGTGAAAGGCAGCGCTGACAAGGCCTTGGAGCGCTGCTGCCGTCTCCTCTAGTGATGTGTCGACAGTTCATGAACGATCCGATTCTTTTGAACGGCTCTTTGGTAGGAACAAAGGAAACCGAGTCTCGTAGGTATCTGAGCCGTTCTTTTTTGCCAAGTTTTCCCTAGAGTGTTTCCCATCAAAAATATTTCATAAAACGCGACCATGTTTTTGGTATATTATATTTAATATTAGAGTACATTTCCATAGCCTATAAGATTTTAGTCACGTTAACTGTCGCTACAGAGCGAAGTTCACAAACTCCGTTGGTAGGTTTAAATACATTTCCCATGCACCCCTACTGGGGGATGACGTTGTCGAATGTGTTGTTTTGATACTTGTGTTGCTTTCAAAATAAAGGGAGAGTTTGCAGTAGTTCTTCAACTCGCAAATTATTCGTCGTCTCTCTATCGCTCAACTTCCACAACCTTGCATAATATATCGACAGGAAGTCTTACGTCTTGTAAAGTGAGTGGGAAAATATTATAGGCTACATTAGGCTATATAGCCTATATTACATTTAATCAATTTCTAATCCATTTCTAATTATTATTATATTCTAATTTAAGTGCGTGTGTGTGGGGGCAGTAGAAAACCGTAATGAAGTGAACGTAAATATGAACAAAAAAAAAAAAGATATGTAGGTAGAGTATCATATATGTTCACGTGTTATTTATGTCTTCTGCTAATGGGCAGATGTTTCCAGTCCTCTGCCAGACATTTGGCGACTAGTATGTGCATTATTAGATTTAGTAGGCTAGTGTAATCCTGCCATTCGTAGTCGTAAAGTGCCCCCCTCTCACACATGAATCCAGATTACTCCAGCTGTGACAAACCTGGACATGTGGAGAGACTGTGCAAACAGTAATTGATGCTTGTTGAGACAGGCTCTATTAATGTGTGAGATCTGAGGTGAATGCAGGGGGAGGTTCTTATTTGACCATGCACCTGCAAATAAATTTGGTGGCCATATTAGGCTTTGTCTAGGACTGAGCGAGTATTTCACAAACCTCTTGATGAAACATTTGTTTTGGCAGTGTGGCAGAAATTGAATGCAATTTGTCAAATTTTTTTTGGGAATATTTTGTATAACTTTTCATTATATCCCAAAGAACCGCTTAAAGGGTTCCTATAGGTTAGGCGCGTGTTTTATTTAAAATTTTTCTCTCATCTTTCAATTTTTTGGAGATAATTAGAGTTCAGATGTTAAGTGTTTTAAAAGAAGAAGCTCAAGCGTACCTGAAATGATCTTCGTAACCTGTGTTTTATAACTGCTGTAGAATCACTATTATAAAACAGCTGAAAATGAAATTTCTGCTCTGTCCATGTGATGAACTATTTTTTGATGCTTGGCTGACACCTAGTGGCCATTTGGAAATAATACATTGTTGACCATTCTATTATGTAACTTAATTTCAGTTGAAAAACCAAAAAAAGTTTTGTTTTTCATTATTATTGTTTCAGATTGGCCTGTCTGTAGTAACTTCAGACCACTCAGTACACTTATCATATACACTTACTTTAAGCCAGACCACTCAGTACACTTATCATATATACTTACTTTAAGCCAGACCACTCAGTACACTTATCAAATATACTTGCTTTAAGCCAGACCACTCAGTACACTTATCATATATACTTACTTTAAGCCAGACCACTCAGTACACTTATCATATATACTTACTTTAAGCCAGACCACTCAGTACACTTATCATATATACTTACTTAAAGCCAGACCACTCAGTACACTTATCATATATACTTTGTGTTAATCGGTGGACCAAGTGATGTGAAACCCAGCTATTAAATTCCTGGTTTGCTTGTTTTTGGTGATAGTGTCTATGTAATCTGTTTAAAAAATAAAATTAAAAAAACCTTTAAAACACCCCACACCCTCAAATGGAGATCTTCAATGATGACCAAAAAGTAGACTGTAAAATATCATTATAATTAAATTAGATTTTTAATTTGTTTACTTT
>CM056376.1:133011118-133044220 GCA_029718625.1 Synaphobranchus kaupii
TCTGGCATTGCCTTTGGAGCATGGCATAGCTTGTTTTACACTGATATCTACAGTACATTTCATTAAAAAAATTAAAATGGAATCTCCCCAAAATATCCCGGTTTCAGCCATGTGATTTCCCAGCATGCTCAGTTCTTGTGAGGACCTTAAAAGGAAAGTCAGTGTTGGATAACTGGCTTAAACTGTAGTGAGGTCTCACTAACTGCTTTTAAATATCCAGGAAATATGCTTCCTTTGAGTTAATTTTAATATTCAGTTTAACAGTAAAAATACAGAATGTGAAAAATACTGGAAATAGGGTAGTGAACTTCTGGTTTGAAAAGTAGAGTTTGTGTCTTTTCAGTAAACATACTGGAGTTCTGATAGCTATGATAGAACATTTCCAGGTCCACTTATATGTTTCTGACAAACTGGGTCCTCAACATAGTTATCTTTGATATATGAGTAAGTATAATGCTGTGCTTACTCTACATACATACTAAGGCTCATTTCTGGAAATGATAACAAAAAAATGTATAAAAAATGTAAAACATTCCAATTAAAATGACAGCAAGTCTATGCTGCAAAGATGATTATAAAATTGAGCTACAAGGATAGCAAAAAATTGTTATAAGAACATGTCTCCAATAATACAAACACATCTGACCAATCTCTGCTGAGAACTGTCTGTATCCACAGGAAGCGCTTGTACCATGACAAAACTTTCTCTTATGTACTGTAGATGTGAGTGGATCATTTACACTTTATTGTTATAGGTATAGTGGCAGCCATGGTTATTATCCCTGGAGGAAGTTGGCCTTGATTTAATTAAACTGATGTATGAAGTGATGTCATTCGAGTTAATAAATTGAAGTGCAGTGTGGTGTAGAAGTGCCTTCTAATCAGATCAGCGCTGTTCTCAACTCCCGACGTGTTTCTCTCAGGGCATAGAGGAGTGGAACATTGGCCACTTGAACTCCATCTTGGACTTGATAGAGGAAGACTGTGGTGTGTCCATTCAGGGGGTCAACACCCCGTACCTTTATTTTGGGATGTGGAAGACCAGCTTCTCCTGGCACACGGAGGACATGGATCTCTACAGCATCAACTACCTCCACTTCGGAGAGCCCAAGTCATGGTAAGGCCCGCTTTTCTCCTGTTTCACCAACACCACCTCCTTTAGTTTCTGAAATGGTTGGGGTTTGGCGGAACTGCAGCCGTAAGATTTTCCACCGTTAGACAGCTCCCTCGTCTCATATCGTCTTTGGACGCGTTGACTTCAGTTTTGATTTCTGACGGGCTGTTTGCTCTATCCGTACGGACGCAATGATAATGAGGTATTGACCACAGTTTGCATCAGTGGGCAGAAGTTGAAAGGTACTCTGTAATTCATACAGCATTACCGTCGTTACCGCCGGTTCCCCCTGCGTAACCCCTGCATCCTAATTTACTCTGTGCAGAGACAGACTGTTATTGCATCACAAAGGGAAAAATAACCTCACTTCAGAAGAACCTCACTTCTGTGCCTACGCACTCATTTTAGGTCTCGCTGTGCTGTCTTAGCCATTTTCAGAACATTTTGACAGTCTGTCTCATTTAATTTCTTGGTTTAGTTTTGCGTATTTCTGATAAACTTGGCACTCTGACCCCCCCCCCAAAACAAAAACAGCTTTGTACTTCATAGTCATTGATAATCCTCACCAAACGCCTCCTCTTTAAGCGACCGCTCTGCTTAGCGTTAGCACGTGTAATTGTCCTACCTGAAGAGAAAGGAGATGAAGCAAATGATGTTGGTATTGGTCAACAGATGGTCTAATCCTACAGCTAATTAAGTGACTAAACACTTGACAGAGAAAGGTCCCCCAATGAAGCGGTAAGTCGGGGACGCTGGGTAATTTATGGGCGGCATGTGTTCCCCCCGTGCCCCCGCTGTCAGGACGGGCAAGGTCCGGAGGAGAGCTGCAGACAGTTTACTCTCACGGGGGGCGCCCCTCCCTCCCGAACGGGGCTGTCCTGAAGGTGACGGGCCGTTTGTGGCGCTGCAAATAAACACGTCTGAGTGAAGCTGCTTACGGCCATTAGCATTAGAAACAAAGGGAAATTGAAACGGAGCGAGCAAGCTGCCTCGTAGAGCGGTTCAGGAGTGATGCTGCCTCGTAGAGCGGTTCATGAGCTATGCTGCCTCGTAGAGCGGTTCAGGAGTGATGCTGCCTCGTAGAGCGGTTCAGGAGTGATGCTGCCTCGTAGAGCGGTTCATGAGCTATGCTGCCTCGTAGAGCGGTTCAGGAGTGATGCTGCCTCGTAGAGCGGTTCATGAGCTATGCTGCCTCGTAGAGCGGTTCAGGAGTGATGCTGCCTCGTAGAGCGGTTCAGGAGTGATGCTGCCTCGTAGAGCGGTTCATGAGCTATGCTGCCTCGTAGAGCGGTTCATGAGCGATGCTGCCTCGTAGAGCGGTTCATGAGCGATGCTGCCTCGTAGAGCGGTTCAGGAGTGATGCTGCCTCGTAGAGCGGTTCAGGAGTGATGCTGCCTCGTAGAGCGGTTCAGGAGTGATGCTGCCTCGTAGAGCGGTTCAGGAGTGATGCTGCCTCGTAGAGCGGTTCAGGAGTGATGCTGCCTCGTAGAGCGGTTCAGGAGTGATGCTGCCTCGTAGAGCGGTTCAGGAGTGATGCTGCCTCGTAGAGCGGTTCAGGAGTGATGCTGCCTCGTAGAGCGGTTCAGGAGTGATGCTGCCTCGTAGAGCGGTTCATGAGCTATGCTGCCTCGTAGAGCGGTTCATGAGCTATGCTGCCTCGTAGAGCGGTTCATGAGCTATGCTGCCTCATAGAGCGGTTCATGAGCTATGCTGCCTCATAGAGCGGTTCATGAGCTATGCTGCCTCATAGAGCGGTTCATGAGCTATGCTGCCTCATAGAGTGGTTCATGAGCGATGCTGCCTCGTAGAGCGGTTCAGGAGTGATGCTGCCTCGTAGAGTGGATAATGAGAGATGTTGCCTTGTAGAGTGCCACACTAGCGGTCATAGCAGCTCTACTCCATTTGGTCCTGTTCAGCGAGCATGAACCCGAGCTGTGTGAACATTACCTGTGTGAACCTTACCTGTTTGAAACTTATCTGTGTGAACCTTACCTGTGTGAAACTTACCTGTGTGAACCCCACCTGTGTGAAACTTACCTGTGTAAAAAAATGGCTGTAAGTCAAGGGTCTGAGGTATCAAACAAGCCTCAAGCCATCACTCTGCTGCCAGATATGCAGTAGATATGGATGGATCACTTTAAGGGTTGTTTCTCCAGACAAATTTTCCTATTGAACTCTATGGAAAATAAGTCAAAAAAATAAGAAGAAACACTTCAAGTTATTCATCCATATCTACTGCATACCTGGCCGCAGAGTGATGGCTTGAGGCTTGTTTGATATGTCAGACCCTTGATGACTTAGAACCATTTAGCCAACCATGTGTTCCATACTGTTCCAGTGTAATTTACAGCTAAATCTAGTCCCACCCCCCAATTCCCATAGAGATCCATTCAAATGCAGAGAGGTTATAGTATGGCTTGTAGGAGTACCAGAAAAAAGATATCAAGAGTCTTTTGATATTGTTGGGTCACAGACATCAGGACGTCGTGGCATGCAAAGGATATGCGACCAAATATTAAAAATGATTACTTTGTTCTACATTATATTACTGTCCAATATTTTTTGATGCCCGAAAATGGGGGGGGACTATGTACAAAAGGTTCTATAATTTCTAAAAGGTTCATACGATATGGATGAAAATACCCTCAAATTAAAGCTGACAGCCTGCACTTCAACCTCATTGTCATTGTATCAAACTCAAAGTGCTAGAGTACAGAACCAAAATAACAAAAAATGTGTCACTGTCCAATGAATTATGGTGCTCACTGTATATCAGCTTTTTAAAACAGGTTTTAAGGTCATTTTGTATCTTTAAAATTCAATTGCTTACTAGTGAAGTTGTAAGTTATGCTTGCAAATTGTAGTCCTTCTGGAATCATTAACAGGGTTCAATATGTAAAGAAGCCAACCTTTATTGTGCAAACTTTAATGCTGCAGAAATCTTAAATCAGAATCTTAAGAAAGTATTTCAGTGCTAAAGCACTGTGTGCTATAAAGGTATATAAAGGCTCCCTAAAGCCAGTTTCATCCTGTCCGTGAAGTCGCCTGTAACCAGGTGGAGCCTAAGTCCTGATTCTGAATGGAAGCCGTTCTGGTCTGGACACACTGTCACAGATAAGCGCTAAATTCCCTCAGAAAGGCCGCCATAAGAAACACCTGGGAGGGGAAAAATGAATATGTTTTTAGCGGCTTTCGGAGCCCTTTGAGAAGATAAACTGGCGCTAAGCTGCAGTTGCATTAATGTGATTCTGGGCGAGCTTTAAGCCCATATTTAATACAGGCGCTGAGGAACAAAAGCTAGATTGAGGGCGCGGCTTATTTTTAGATATTGCCGGGACTATCTGATCAGGTAGCAAAGACCACCATGAATCACTGTGACTTTTGCCGCGATAAGAGTAATTGGGTTAACACAGAAAAAGGTGCGAGGTGTTAGCCTTTTTTTTTTTAAAAACCCGCTAGAATGCCTTAACCTTTCTAAGGTCATTCACATCTGACACAGGAAAGGATTTAATCAGTAGTGCAGTGTTTCCTGTGCACATATTTTCGCCGGTTGCAAGAGGATTAGCGATAGATTAGTTTTATTTATAGATTCTTTTCCGTATTGTTCTTTGTGTCGGCTTCTTTCTGTTGCGCTCTTGTTATGCTCAGTCTGGCCACACACCGCAGACAGAAAAACATAACGCTGCAATTCTCCGCTCTGGCCTCCAGGGGGCAGCAGAGGTCCTCATTTCCCTCCCTCCCACGTTGGCGGGGAACACACCAATTTCTCGCCGAGGTGGGTGCGCCCATCCACCCAGAACTATCAAAGAATCCATATCCAGGTTAAATATATTAGTCACACCAAAATAAATTCCATCTCCAGATAAGTGCTTCTCGGCTTGGATAATACGGCCATTTTTCTCCCATTATTTATTTCCATTATAATAGCTGGAGCCTCTCTCAACCTCGGACCATTTAGCTAATCATATATAATTAGCACACGGGCGCTGAGTTTTTTATGCACAGATAGAGTATCGATCCCAGTGCCGCTCTGTCCAGGCCCGTTGGACTGCGGCTCAGGGCTCAGGTTGGCTCAAAATGACGGTCTTTCTTTCCCTCTTCCTCACGCCTCCCTCTAATCTCTTTGTTTGGTTTCACGCTCGGATGAAAACCTTTTATCGAAAAAGGGGTGAAATGTTTGGCGGTTTTGGCGCGGCTGGCCTGGTGGCGGGATTAACCGCGATGCGCAGGCGCTTGCTACGCCCAACCGCGTTTGCTTGCGCGGAAGACGGGAGTGGGGGGGGGGGGGGGGGGGGCTTTTTCGCTTTTCTGTTTTCACTCCGTCGCCTGAGTCGAGGCATCCGGAATGTTCTCCGGGGAGCGGCGTGTTCCCGCGGTAACGCCGTGAGTAATGGCTTTCATTACGGCCGATGATGAAAGCGCCGGTCTTGTTCACCTGTCTCGTTGGAGATCTTCTGAAGGCGAGCGAGCGGAGCTCACGGGCTTTTTTGAGGTGACACGGCCGGCGTGGCGTCTCGATGACGCCGAACCACAACCCTGGAGATAATTCATTCTGGGGGCGTCCTATTTTTACCATTAGGTGCCGTGCCCTGCCCACCCCCATCCCCACTGGCCGTCTTTTTGGCGTCCCCTCTGTGCGTCGTGCGACCCTCCCCACCCCCACCTGTCTCCACCAGCCGCCCCTGTCTGTGTGTCTGCCCCTGTCAGGCTGTCTGTCTGTCCGCCTGTCAGGGAGCTCCTCCTTTGCAGCTGGGCAGCGCTCATTAGAGCCCATCATGCAGCCCGACCCCACTGTCTGAGACAGGGTCTACGTCCTCCCCCTCAATCTCCCATTGCTCTTTTCATCCCTCTCTCTCTCTCATTCCTTCACTCCTCTCCACCTCTGTCATGGTCTCTTTTTTTCTCATCTGTTTCTGTTTCCCTCCCTCTCTTAATTCTTACAATCTCTCCATCTCTCTGTCTCTGTTTCCCTGCTTCTATCTCGGCCTCTCTCTGCCGTTTTCTCTTTCTCTCGCTCTCTCCCTCTCTTTGTCTCATTCCCTCTCTTTCATTCCCTCTTACCATCCTTCTCTGTCTCTCTCATCCTCTGTCTCTCTCCTTTTCCCTCTCTCTCGCTCTCTATGTCTCTCAGTCTCCCCTCCCTCCCTGATTTTGGGTCCCTGCAGAGGCGCAGTATTTAGATACGTGGAGCCCAGAACAGCTCCCACTCCACACTGCTACCGTTCTCTCTGCAGTACTGACAGCTCCCACTCCACACTGCTACCGTTCTCCCTGCAGTACTGACAGCTCCCACTTCACACTGCTACCGTTCTCCCTGCAGTACTGACAGCTCCCACTCCACACTGCTACCGTTCTCCCTGCAGTACTGACAGCTGCCACTCCACACTGCTACCGTTCTCTCTGCAGTACTGACGGCTCCCACTCTGCTACCATTCTCTCTGCAGTACTGACAGCTGCCACTCCACTCTGCTACCGTTCTCTCTGCAGTACTGACGGCTCCCACTCTGCTACCATTCTCTCTGCAGTACTGACAGCTGCCACTCCACTCTGCTACCGTTCTCCCTGCAGTACTGACAGCTCCCACTCCACACTGCTACCGTTCTCCCTGCAGTACTGACAGCTGCCACTCCACACTGCTACCGTTCTTTCCGCAGTACTGACAGCTCCCACTCCACACTGCTACCATTCTTTCCGCAGTACTGACAGCTCCCACTCCACACTGCTACTGTTTTCTCTGCAGTACTGACAGCTCCCACTCCACACTGCTACCGTTCTCTCTGCAGTACTGACAGCTCCCACTCCACACTGCTACCGTTCCCTCTGCAGTACTGACAGCTCCCACTCCACACTGCTACCGTTCTTTCCGCAGTACTGACGGCTCCCACTCTGCTACCATTCTCTCTGCAGTACTGACAGCTCCCACTCCACACTGCTACCGTTCCCTCTGCAGTACTGACAGCTCCCACTCCACACTGCTACCGTTCTTTCCGCAGTACTGACAGCTCCCACTCCACACTGCTACCGTTCCCTCTGCAGTACTGACGGCTCCCACTCTGCTACATTTTTCTCTCTGCAGTACTGACAGCTCCCACTCCACACTGCTACCGTTCCCTCTGCAGTACTGACAGCTCCCCTCTCCACACTGCTACCGTTCTCTGCAGTACTGACAGCTCCCACTCCACACTGCTACCGTTCTCTCTGCAGTACTGACAGCTCCCCTCTCCACACTGCTACCGTTCTCTGCAGTACTGACAGCTCCCACTCCACACTGCTACCGTTCCCTCTGCAGTACTGACAGCTCCCACTCCACACTGCTACCGTTCTCTCAGCAGTACTGACAGCTCCCACTCCACACTGCTACCGTTCTCTCTGCAGTACTGACAGCTCCCACTCCACACTGCTACCGTTCTCTCTGCAGTACTGACAGCTCCCTCTCCACACTGCTACCGTTCCCTCTGCAGTACTGACAGCTCCCACTCCACACTGCTACCGTTCTCCCTGCAGTACTGACAGCTCCCACTCCACTCTGCTACCGTTCTCTGCAGTACTGACAGCTCCCACTCCACACTGCTACCGTTCTCTCTGCAGTACTGACGGCTCCCACTCTGCTACCTTTCTCTCTGCAGTACTGACAGCTCCCACTCCACTCTGCTACCGTTCTCTGCAGCACTGACAGCTCTCACTCCTCACTGCTACCGTTCTCTGCAGTACTGACGGCTCCCACTCTGCTACCGTTCCCTCTGCAGTACTGACAGCTCCCACTCCACACTGCTACCGTTCTCTGCAGTACTGACAGCTCCCACTCCACACTGCTACCGTTCTTTCTGCAGTACTGACGGCTCCCACTCCACACTGCTACCGTTCTTTCTGCAGTACTGACAGCTCCCACTCCACACTGCTACCGTTCTTTCTGCAGTACTGACAGCTCCCTCTCCACACTGCTACCGTTCCCTCTGCAGTACTGACAGCTCCCACTCCACACTGCTACCGTTCTCCCTGCAGTACTGACAGCTCCCACTCCACTCTGCTACCGTTCTCTGCAGTACTGACAGCTCCCACTCCACACTGCTACCGTTCTCTCTGCACTACTGACGGCTCCCACTCTGCTACCTTTCTCTCAGCAGTACTGACAGCTCCCACTCCACACTGCTACCGTTCTCTCTGCAGTACTGACAGCTCCCACTCCACACTGCTACCGTTCTCTCTGCAGTACTGACAGCTCCCTCTCCACACTGCTACCGTTCCCTCTGCAGTACTGACAGCTCCCACTCCACACTGCTACCGTTCTTTCTGCAGTACTGACGGCTCCCACTCCACACTGCTACCGTTCTTTCTGCAGTACTGACAGCTCCCACTCCACACTGCTACCGTTCTTTCTGCAGTACTGAAAAACCGCAGGAACAGGGTTTTTAGAGGAGCTCCAGTCCAAACATCAGGTGGAGTGAAATCTGATTGCAGGGGAGATTAAAGCCAGAGCTGTATTGATTCTGTGTTCTGACACCCGCGCGTACGGGAAAGCGGGGTGCGGTCGTTTCAGAGCGGGAGGAGGAGGGGAGGGGGTGGGCTAAGTGAAAGATTTGACGGTGGAGTTAAATGGGACATAGACAGGTGGAGATACGGCCTGCTGGGACAGTGGCTTCACGCAGTCCTGTTTCAGTGTGAATATGCTGCGCCTCTCGGGGTTTACCTGAAATACGGTCTGACTGAATGCTTCACTACTTATGCCTCTCTTTTAATGGCTGTAGGCTGTAAAGCTAGCCACCATTCACTCTTCACCACTATGTATTTCTAAACATGAATGCTCATTGGTTGGACAAGTCAGTCAGTCGTTGTTTTTTTCCAATGTAGTTGTACTCCCTGCACCCCGTAGTGCCAGCATTGTCAAACCTAAGCTTTAGCAGCTAGGTGCTTGTGTGTTCTTGTGAAATCAAGGTGCTCTTTAGAAGGAAAAGTTTGGTTTGTTCAAACAATGTAACTATATCTCTGCCTTTTTTGTATGGGCCATCGTTTTCTTTTGGGCTGTTGTTGTTGTTGTTGTACCCTCCCACCACCAGAGGGCAGCCTCGTGTTGCATCTTACCTTCGACTTTTGGCCGCCTTCCCCCAAGCCCCATGGCACGTTTGCGACACTAATAATTGCATCTCTAATTTGCCTTTGTGAAATGAAACGATTCTAATCACGGGTGTAAGAAATGGAGGTCGTGCACGTTACATTAGTCTAACGGGCAAGCACTTATTTAAAAATTTTTTTAAAAAAAAAAGTCAAACAAAAGCACTCTTTTATTATTTTATTTTCATCTTGTGAGACAACGTTCGGCTGAACTGTCAGAGCGACTATCAGATTAATCGCGGTATCACAGCTCACCGAAAATTAGAATCAACGTTTCCTGTCAGCGCGGTCAAAACCATTCGGTTGGAAAGGAGGTCGGTCAGGTGGTCCACTGGCAGGTTAATGGCATTTCAGAAAGCTGTATTGCTGGCGGACCCTAATAAACACAAGGATTAGAGAGAGGGATGATTAGAAAAATACAGACAATCAGCAGCCTCACGAATCGCGGCTGTGGCGGTAACTTTATTTCCGCGAGACTCGAAGAAATGTTGAATTTATCGTTTGAAGTGTTTAATCCCCTGCGTGCAGAAAACACATCATATTCTGTGCATAATCTTTAGTGCTTTCCAAAGGTCAGACGGAGTCAGCTTTTTAGCCCTTTGACCTCGGCTGACAGTTTTGAAACAGCGGGCGAATTTGACGAGTGAAGCTCATTATTCTGGACCTCGCACACCCCCCCCCCACCCCCCCCCCTTAACCTTTAACCTTTTAATTGTGGAGCTGAGGGGCAGCAGAGCGCAAGAAGCTGGATTCCCCAAAGAGGAGCAGGGCTCCTGAGAGGGGATTTCTGGGATCTAGGTGTCAGATTAGCAGGATATTGCCTGGAGTTTACTCGGCAGGAAAAGTGCAATCCTTCCCCCTTGAGCTTCCAGCGCTGCAGCCAGGTTTAAGTGGCAGATTGGACTTTCTGTTTGTACAGCAGGCTTAGGGTGGATTTCTCTGCGAGCGACGAGCTGCCCACGCTCCGGGAGGCTTGTAAAGTGTTGAAGAGACCCTTGCTGATGTCAGGGGAGTGTATCCTGTTCTGCGCGCAGTGAGGCCATCGTGAATTTTTGCTCTTTATCTCAGATTATTTTGGACGTTGTGTGCAGTGTCAGTGGAAGCACTCCTGAACTCTGCACAGCAGACTCAGGGGATACTGGTCATGTGTGTGAGTGTGAGTGTGACTGTGTGTGTGAGTGTGTGTGTACCTGTGCCTGTGCGTGTGAGTGTGAGTGAGTGCATGCTTGCGTTCGTGCGTGTGTGCTGGGAAAGCGTGCTCTGAGCACATGAGTAATGACCTACATGTTCCCCACCCTCTACACGTTCCACACCCTCTACACGTTCCCCACCCTCTACACGTTCCCCACCCTCTACACGTTCCTCACCCTCTACACGTTCCCCACCCTCTACACGTTCCACACCCTCTACACGTTCCCCACCCTCTACATGTTCCACACCCTCTACACGTTCCCCACCCTCTACACGTTCCACACCCTCTACACGTTCCCCACCCTCTACACGTTCCACACCCTCTACACGTTCCACACCCTCTACACGTTCCCCACCCTCTACACGTTCCACACCCTCTACACGTTCCACACCCTCTACACGTTCCCCACCCTCTACACGTTCCCCACACTCTACACGTTCCCCACCCTCTACACGTTCCCCACCCTCTACACGTTCCACACCCTCTACACGTTCCCCACACTCTACACGTTCCCCACCCTCTACACGTTCCACACCCTCTACACGTTCCCCACCCTCTACACGTTCCCCACCCTCTACACGTTCCACACCCTCTACACGTTCCACACCCTCTACACGTTCCTCACCTTCTACATGTTCCACATGACCTGAGAACAGTCGCTTCTCCTTCATTAAGCTCTCTCACTATGCCATTGTGCCATTGTGCGCAAGTTTATCATGTGATGAGTGCGCATGAATTACATGGAGATATTGAGTGACAGCTCAGTGCATTGAGACGGGCTGAGACTGGAGCTCCCTGCTCGCCAGGGTAATGATGTGGCTCTGTGATCACGCTTCCCTCTCACTCGATTCTCCTGTGGCTGAACGCGCCGCGAGGTCGATGGCGGTTTCAGTAAGCCTCTTTAAATGCGCAGAGCGGCTGACCTCGTCCCCCGTGGCTGTCGGCTACATGGACCGCGCATCGGCAGCGGCGGTAAGGAGGGGCGGGACGGGGAATAACACGGGCGAAAAGAACGCGGGTCAGCGCTGAAGCGTTATGTCTGAGCGGTTCTGCCGCGCTCCTCTACACGGGCCGCGCGCAATGAGCTGGCGCCTGGCAACACCGCCTCCGCGTCTCCCTGGAAACGCTTCCTCAGCACTCTCCGTTCGGTCCTGGTTTCAGGTGAAGTGCGGGTTCCTGGCGAATCGTTTTGGGAGAGGGGGCTGGATGCGGCAGAAAATGGCCTGGGAGGTTCCAGGCTTGAAGTTTGTAAAATAATAGTCGCGGATTAACGCAAGCCGATCACTTTGTGTGTTTGAGGAAGAAAAAAGTGTGCATACGCACCTCCTCTCTGTGCGTTACAGAAGTTTTATTAAACATTTCTTTTGCTGTTTTTCATTTGAATATAAATTCAGCAGCAAAAGTCAGTTATGTGAGCGCAGGAGCGCGATGGCTGCCTCTGTAATCTCCCCGTTATCGTCCTCACTCGCGCGACTCGGCTTCCGTTTGAGGGCTCTCGGCGATGTCACCCGACGAACGCGGCCCCATTTTATCTGCGCCTCTCGGTAAACAGACGCGGCCATATCTACGCGCGCGCATCAGCGACGATATCGTTCTTCACACTTAGCTTTTCGTTGTTGCGATAGCGCTGTAATATCCTTCACGGTGACAGATTCACAATGGAACCACCCAGGCGGTTTTTTTATTATTATTTAGACTTCATAATTCAGGAGCGGTGAAGGAGTTGCACTTGAACCCTTTCTTTCTGTGACCGTCTTTGTTCTTTTCGCAGGTACGCCATTCCTCCGGAACACGGGAAGAGGCTCGAACGTCTAGCCACAGGTAACGTGAAGGCTCCCTCGCGCTCAGAACGTTTTTAGACGGCGGTGGAGTATCCTCGCCGTCGATGATCTGTAGGTCAGAGCTCAGCGCCACGCCCTGTCTAGAGCTTTTAATTCTAAGTGTCAGATTTGTCTCCCTGTAATGACCCATAACGATTAAATGCAATAATGGCTTGATGATAAAACATTTGATGGTCACGCCCTCCACATCACCACAAACATTTAATAAAAAGCAAAGTGTCTAGTAATTGTTTGGCATCAACGTACTTGATACGTGCGTTGTGTGTAATATTAGCCTGCAGATATTATCGTGTTTGTTGCAAGCATAACTTGAGAGAAAATACTGTGTGGACTTAAACTTTTAATTTTTGTGCTCTGACTTTTGAAAGGTCATAATAGTTGTTTGCAAGTGTCCTGCGTGTCTATTCTGAATCTCTCTCACTCCTGCCATTGATAACAGAAATTACAGATGACATTGTAATTGTAAGCGTTCGATAAGCATCGTTTTTTTGACGCGCCCAGTAAAAACAGATTTAAACATTGGCACGGATCAATATCATAAAGTGCTTTTCAATGTGAACGTGGAAAACAAAGGCTAACTTTCTGCATCGCTCTCTGCATAAGAACGCTCGGGATTGTTAACAGGTCATTTAACATTTCCGTCTGTTTTTCCACATTATACAAACTTTCTGGCCAAATTTACGACTGTATGCCAAACTGGCCCCCGAAAAAGAAACAAGGGCCAAAAAACACGTTTCAGGGTTTGGATTCCAGGAGGAAGTTGGAGAGTGTCACGTTTACGCGAGCGTGATTGCTCCGTGATCAGTGTTCACGTGTGACGATGAGTGCTCGTGAGTTACGTGGGAGTGTTGAGTGACAGCACGGTGCGTTGAGACTGGGCTGAGACTGGAGCTCCCTGCGATGCGGCTCCGTGATCGCGCTTCCCTCTCGCTGGATCCTCCCGCGGCGTCGGAAACCGCCGGGAGAATCCGGGCCGCCGAACGCTCTGAGCGGCATGCGCGCTGGGGGCCGATGGCGGCTTTAGAAAACCTCTTTAAACCCGGGGAGGAGTGATCCTGGAAGAGAGAATGAAGGAATGTCATGTGCGGAAGAGAGCGGGAAGATGTCATCGGACGGCTCCTCGCGGGCGGGGCGGGGCCTCACGGTGGGCCGCGCCCAGCGTCTTTATTTCCGTGCTCTGTGGAGCGTAGAGAAGCAGATCTGGCATCAGTGTGCGGTTGGACAAACGGCACACTGCTATTTCTATCGCCTCGCCTCAGTGTCCTCCTGAGGAGATAGCCGTCAGTTATTTCTTTATTTATCTTTTATTTTTTGCTCAGTTTTGAGCTTCTGTTTTACTTTCTCCACTGTCATCCTTCTTCTTTCGCTGACCAGAGTAATCTATCTGAAAGAGGCTGTGATGGTTGGATGGTCACCACCTGTTCCGTTGGTCAGAGATGTGGAAACGTAGACAGGAGGTTTAACAGCACAGTGGTTCACAGACTTTCACAGCACGGAGTCCACTCAATAATACTGTGACCCAACCACTTATTATAATGCAGGTTAGCGTAAGTACAAATAGGGATGACACATTATGTTTCAAAAACATTCAAAACACAGCTAAAAATAACAGTGTCAGAGTCACCATATACACACTCTGTATATTGTGTGCATATGTACCGTTTTGTATTTAAGATTTGCAGATGCAAATGTTTGTAAAGCAGTGATTTTATAGTGATAATCACTATAAAACTGTGATTAAGTGAGCAGTAAGTTTGTGTTGCTGACTGAGCCCACCCAATGTGTTACTGGGAGGAACGAAGAAACACTAACAGTCTTTAAAATATGTCTTTTGTTAGTCATTGGTTTAACGCAGGCCAATCACTTTGTGTGTTTGAAATTGACTATACTAATAACAACCTTGTTTGTAGAATACCTTTGTTACCAGGCACACAGACTGCTTTACACAATAAAAGTTCAGCTGCAAGTTAAGAACTAAAACAAAGTACAGACAGTGAACATTGAATAAAACAGCCGTACGGGGTTAAATAGTTGCATAAGTTTGAAAGTTTAAATGGTGACAGTTGGTCTGAATGAGTCTAGAGACCATATTCCTCACCTGTGTGTGTGTGTGTGTGTGTGTGTGTGTGTGTGTGTGTGTGTGTGTGTGTGTGTGTGTGTGTGTGTGTGTTTGTGTGTGTGTGTGTGTTGTGAGAGTGTGTTTGTGTGTGTGCCAGTCCCTCTCACCACCTACAGCTTGGAAACCCTTCAAATAGTGCGCCTCATGCTCCTAACATTAGTGAAAATATATATACTGTACGTATATACAGTGCATAACTCAATGTGGGCAGAGGTTTCAAAAGTATCACAGCGGCTTTTAAGTTCCGAAACAGTGAGGGCCGATGAGTGTCACGTTGCAATGAGGCTAATTATATATTTAAAAAATAAATAAATAATATTTCTATTACAGTAGCCGCTATTATTTTGAAAGCGCGCGTTTCTCGCTGCGCGGAATAAATTCAATTGGACGTGAGAAATATGACCCGTGATTGCGGGTTGTCGGGGGTCAGTCAGCCGCTTGATGTATGGCGCCATGCAGAAAGCCGGGCTATCTCCCATTATCTTGTCCCTGCATTGTAATTATCGCGCCTTCCTTTCACGCTCCGCCGCGTTCGTCTCCCCTACCCGCTGCACTGCTGATTGACTGCACCGCAGACTAATATTGCATGTGAAAGACATCAGACGCGCATCTCATAACTGTGCTGTTCTCATATCCACCTCTGCCGGCTGGGCTGCCAGCTCCTCCGCCCCCTCTCTCTCTCTCTCTCTCTCTCTTTCTCTCTTTCTCTCTTTCTCTATATCTCTCTTTCTCTCACTCCCTGCTATCCTCTCTCTTTCTCCCTGCTGTCCTCTCTCTCTCTCTCTCTCCCCATGCTGTCATCACTCTCTCTCACCCTCCTCTCTCTCTCTCCCCATGCTGTCCTCTCTCTCACTCTCCATGCTTACTGGAGGTGTAGCACTAATGCACAGCTGTGGCAGACTGCAGTGTAGCACTAATGCACAGCTGTGGCAGACTGCAGTGTAGCACTAATGCACAGCTGTGGCAAACTGCAGTGTAGCACTAATGCACAGCTGTGGCAGACTGCAGTGTAGCACTAATGCATAGCTGTAGCAGACTGCAGTGTAGCTGTAATGCACAGCTGTGGCAGACTGCAGTGTAGCACTAATGCACAGCTGTGGCAGACTGCAGTGTAGCACTAATGCACAGCTGTGGCAGACTGCAGTGTAGCACTAATGCACAGCTGTGGCAGACTGCAGTGTAGCACTAATGCACAGCTGTGGCAGACTGCAGTGTAGCACTAATGCACAGCTGTAGCAGACTGCAGTGTAGCTGTAATGCACAGCTGTGGCAGACTGCAGTGTAGCACTAATGCACACCTGTGGCAGACTGCAGTGTAGCACTAATGCACACCTGTGGCAGACTGCAGTGTAGCACTAATGCACAGCTGTGGCAGACTGCAGTGTAGCACTAATGCACAGCTGTGGCAGACTGCAGTGTAGCACTAATGCACAGCTGTGGCAGACTGCAGTGTAGCACTAATGCACAGCTGTAGCAGACTGCAGTGTAGCTGTAATGCACAGCTGTGGCAGACTGCAGTGTAGCACTAATGCACAGCTGTGGCAGACTGCAGTGTAGCACTAATGCACAGCTGTGGCAGACTGCAGTGTAGCACTAATGCACAGCTGTGGCAGACTGCAGTGTAGCATTAATGCACAGCTGTGGCAGACTGGCTCCTCTCTCTCGCCAGCCCTGTATTGCTGATATGAGACTCATGTCCTTTGGAGGCAGACTTGAGTGATACTCCCTGTCAGCACGAGAGTTCATCAGCGGTGACAGAGAGCCGCATCGATCGCGTGGGACAGGGGCTCGCCGGTAATGTATTGAATCCACCCCCCCACCCCTCAACACCACCCCCTCCCCCGATAAGGTCTTCTCTTCCCCTCCTCCATGTCCAACATGGTCTGACAGCCCGCAGTGCACAAAATCACACACAACTTGGGAGGACGGGGATGCTTCCAATCAAGCTCGGCTGATGGTTCCCCGCTAAATTGATTGACGCATCAGTGGGGGTAAACTGAAAGGAAATGGGGGTTGTCAAGATAGACACCTTGACATTTGTATTTTCTTCCCCCCCCCGGAATACCTTTACTTATTTTAGCTGTGAGAAACTGTCCCCACTGTGAAACGTTCAGTGTTACATCAACCTTGATCACCGCATGTGATCAGTGCATGTGAGCCGAGCTGCAAAAAAATGTAACCTCAATTTCGGCACATTACAGAAAAAGTACCAGAACGCTCTGATGTGTAAGATCGCCCGTATTTCATTCTAGCCTCGGTCCAACCTCACCGAAATGCGCTTTGTCTTGAAATCCGAGCAATAAAGGTTTTCAATTTCGTACACAACACTGAGAGTTTGATGGAACTAATGAAAAATGTTTGAAAATGTAGTGCCAAAAAACAATGAAAAAACAAGTTATTTAAATTTCTAATTCAGAGTTATGCAGAAGGCTCATTGCAGTGAGGCTTTCATAGGCGATGCTGTACGGGGTTCTGTTGAGGATGGCTGCCACATTTTTGGTACCGGCTCATTAATACTGCACTGCGCATTCCTGCTGAGACTTGGACGACCTTCTGAGTGGGTGCTATGGCGATGTCAGGGTAAACAATTGGAAATATGCTAAACACTTCACCAAAACAAATTAGAGGATTCAGCTTCAAGATTAGTCCTTAAGAGGCAATATGTCAAAAAATAATGTGAAGCCACAACCGGGAACGCTAAAAAGGAAACTAATTGGAATACTTTAATCTTTTAGCCACGAGCTTTACCTATAATGGTTATAATCTACAATATTTAATATGTTTGGAAAAAAAGTGCTTAGCTGTAATTTGTCTTCCTTGATGTCTTGAGGGGGAGTGATAAAAACGGAAACATGGGGAAATAAATAAATAATAAATTACCCGATTGTTGTTGGTGGCTTGTTAAAGAGAGCGCGCCGTAATTTCAGAAATGAAATGAATATCTTTTTCCCGTCCCGAGTGCAAAAATCCCAATTAATCCAACCAAAGACTTTTTTAATTTGTCAGCTTTTATTGGAGTAGCAGAGACAAATTAGCCTTGCGCGATTTTGTAAAACATTTTTTCAAAGAAGGTATTGTTGAAAAGCAAGTATTAATGTTTCAAGCCGTGGTCGTACTCAGAGTTACGTGAGCCTTAGCCTTGCTGGTCAAGCAGCCGAGTGTTGGATTTATTATTTGAGTCAGGCAGGTATCAGATGATATCAGCGCAGGTCACTGTAAATTCAACGTTTTATGGCACCACTGCTTGTGTGGTGCTTTCCGGGTCAAAACTTGCTTGTAGAGCTCAATACGTTTCTATGGCTTAATGTTCATGTTGCTACAAGCTGAAGCAACTCACTATAAATTTATGTTTGGACGTAAACCTTCAGAAGATAAATCTACCTGGGATGGAATTTCACGTTATTTCACAATACAGGAGAACGGATGATGGACAAAATGCTGCCACAACACTTAATATAACTTACGATTAGTAACTGGAGTGTGAGGCGATTACCCTGTAATGGTTGTCGTTTACACCATATTAAGCAACATTCGATGCTATGATTGGCAGAAAGATTGTATGAACCAATGAAGTGTACTATGTACTATGACTATGAGTGAAATTGATGAGTCACTGATGATGATATTGTGTTAAGTCCACCCATTTGGGATTTAATGAACCCTCTCATTCCCAATACCAGCGCAGATAAGGTGTGAAAACCGTTAAAGTTTATTCTAGAGGAAAAAGATTCAGCCTCTTATTGATTTTTTTTTTATCTTGCAAGGTACACTGGAGAGAATTGGTCAAAAACAGAGGGAAGAAGGGCAGTGAAGAAGTGTGATATCCATTAATCCTCCATTTTGTCTGGCCAGCAGCTCAGACTGTTTCTATCTGTCGTGTGCATTTCTCTTTATCCAGAGATATCAGTGGTGAAAAATCTTCTACCTAAAAATGAGTCGTATCGCTGGGATGGCGGAAGTTTCTGGAACTCAAAGGAAGGCTGTTGAGTCTTAATGTTCTCCTGCCGAGCTTATTCCCCTGGGGCAGGGGCCATGGCATCGGCACCCCGATTGCCAATTCAAGGCTATCAGCACAAATGTGCATTGCAGAAAGAGAGTGTGAATGTTTTCATTTTCAGTCAAATGAAGAAGAGGCAGAAAAAGTATTAGAGAGCACTGTTGCGAAAATGAATGGAAATAAACTAGTGAAGCGCACGGTTTTGCTTTCAAGAGATTCCAAAGTACTTTTTAACCTCGGAAGATGCATCCGGAAGCGCAGAGATGCAATTAAGGCCACTTTTTGAGAAGTTTCATGGCTACAGCTGCGTTCATTACATACGCACGTTTGTGTATTTTTTCAATAGCCTACTTTTCTTTGGGGTTGTGAGTTTAAATCCCCCAGAGACCACCAGCTTCTTGTTACTAGAGGACCGCAGTTTTTCTCTCACTTTCCTTCGTTTTACTAAAATTAGATCAGAAATAATTGAAGAAAAAACTTTGTTTGTATTAATGTCAGACAGAAGTCACGGTAGCTGTGCTATTTTTAAAGACACAGATGTTGAGGTTGCGCTCCCATAAGCGGCAGTTCAGGAGTTAGGAGCCCAAAGTTAATAGGTAGGTGGCCGAAGCAGCTGTTTGGCTGTCTGTAAATCTCGGCCATGTGCTCAATGTCACGCACTGTCTGGATGATAGCAGGGAACTCGTCTCATTGGGCAAGGCAGACGTCATCATCATTCTTTGAGATTTCTTTATAGTGACGTCTTTCTGGTGTTCCGTGAGTTCTGTTGTCCTGACCTCAACATTTATGTCACAGGGGAGGATCCATGCTATCATGGTGATTGTGTTCCTGAGTGAAATACTGCATGGTTTCTTCTGTCATTGGCATATATTGCAATATATTGAAATGAAATATATTATAAATATCAGAAAAGTACCAGAGTTGCAGACTTGCTACTTACCTGTATCACATAGTGTGGTTTCCTTTCTGTCTTACAAGTTCAGCTACTAAATACTTAATTTCCTTGTCTCTCAGTCATTTCCACCATGTTAAGAAATAACTTGGAAAACACTGGCAGGTTTCAATATAGCTCTGATCCAAAGACTGGGTTCGAAGGTGATTAATAAACCTTCCATATGATTATTAAGCAGATATCACTTTATTAATATGAAAGACAATGAAGAGACGGGGATGCTTTCAAATCATATCCCAAAAGCGTTATCTGCATGCTATGAGGCTGGGACCCTGATCTCATGTTTCAGAAGAACCCGATTGAAATTCAGACGTAAAATTTCAGCCATTGTTTGAAAGCGCACAGCCTTTCTTTGCTTGCTTTTCAATGCTTTCCTCTCTCTTCTTCCCACGGCTGATCGGTGCCAGCTCTCGCACGCGGGCTACAAAGCCCTATCAGGCCTGGAAAAGGCACAATCTTCACTTTGAGTCTGACTTCAATGGGAGTGTTCATTATTGGTATGCAAAAAACTGTGTCCTTTCAGCTCGGTTATCTGGTTAGGGTGGCCAGACGTCCGTCATGGAACCGGACAGTCCAGCCTCCATCCAGCACAGCCTCTTGCCGGACACATATTGGCATAGCATTTGTGAAAGTTATGTCCCCACCTTTTTGCACTAACTAACAAAGAGAGACGCTTTGATCATGTAGTACTGTACTAACATAGAGAGAGGCTTTGATCATGTAGTACTGTACTAACATAGAGAGAGGCTTTGATCATGTAGTACTGTACTAACACAGAGAGAGGCTTTGATCATGTAGTACTATACTAACACAGAGAGAGGCTTTGATCATGTAGTACTGTACTAACACAGAGAGAGGTTTTGATCATGTAGTACTGTACTAACATAGAGAGAGGCTTTGATCATGTAGTACTGTACTAACACAGAGAGACTTTGATCATGCAGTACTGTACTAACACAGAGAGAGGCTTTGATCATGTAGTACTGTACTAACACAGAGAGAGACTTTGATCATGTAGTACTGTACTAACACAGAGAGAGGCTTTGATCATGTAGTACTATACTAACACAGAGAGAGGCTTTGATCATGTAGTACTATACTAACACAGAGAGAGGCTTTGATCATGTAGTACTGTACTAACACAGAGAGAGGCTTTGATCATGTAGTACTGTATTAACACAGAGAGAGGCTTTGATCATGTAGTACTGTATTAACACAGAGAGAGGCTTTGATCATGTAGTACTGTACTAACACAGAGAGAGGCTTTGATCATGTAGTACTGTACTAACACAGAGAGAGGCTTTGATCATGTAGTACTGTACTAACACAGAGAGAGACTTTGATCATGTAGTACTGTACTAACACAGAGAGAGGCTTTGATCATGTAGTACTGTACTAACACAGAGAGAGACTTTGATCATGTAGTACTGTACTAACACAGAGAGAGGCTTTGATCATGTAGTACTGTACTAACACAGAGAGAGGCTTTGATCATGTAGTACTGTACTAACACAGAGAGAGGCTTTGATCATGTAGTACTGTACTAACACAGAGAGAGGCTTTGATCATGTAGTACTGTACTAACACAGAGAGAGGCTTTGATCATGTAGTACTGTACTAACACAGAGAGAGGCTTTGATCATGTAGTACTGTACTAACACAGAGAGAGGCTTTGATCATGTAGCACTGTACTAACACAGAGAGAGGCTTTGATCATGTAGTACTGTACTAACACAGAGAGAGGCTTTGATCATATAGTACTGTACTAACACAGAGAGAGGCTTTGATCATGTAGTACTATACTAACACAGAGAGAGGCTTTGATCATGTAGTACTATACTAACACAGAGAGAGGCTTTGATCATGTAGTACTGTACTAACACAGAGAGAGGCTTTGATCATGTAGTACTGTATTAACACAGAGAGAGGCTTTGATCATGTAGTACTGTATTAACACAGAGAGAGGCTTTGATCATGTAGTACTGTACTAACACAGAGAGAGGCTTTGATCATGTAGTACTGTACTAACACAGAGAGAGGCTTTGATCATGTAGTACTGTACTAACACAGAGAGAGACTTTGATCATGTAGTACTGTACTAACACAGAGAGATACTTTGATCATGTAGTACTGTACTAACACAGAGAGAGGCTTTGATCATGTAGTACTGTACTAACACAGAGAGAGGCTTTGATCATGTAGTACTGTACTAACACAGAGAGAGGCTTTGATCATGTAGTACTGTACTAACACAGAGAGAGGCTTTGATCATGTAGTACTGTACTAACACAGAGAGAGGCTTTGATCATGTAGTACTGTACTAACACAGAGAGAGGCTTTGATCATGTAGTACTGCACTAAGAGATAGTGAGAAGCTTTGACCTTGTAGTGTGGTACTAACTGAAAGAGTGACAGGTTTTGACCGTGTAGTATTGTACTAAATAAGACATCTAGGCTTTTTGAGCATGTAGTTCTGTACTAAGAGAGAACTGCCAATCACACTGAGCAAAGGCCCCTTCTGGAAAATGTATTTGAAAAGTACAAGTGCAGTTGTGTGCATACTTTTTTCTTTCTCCTTCAGTTAGTCTTACAAAATGCTAAAAAAGGCTGAGAAATAAAGTGGCTTAGGACTGATTGAGTTCTTAATGTTAAACTGTCCACACTGCCTATTTTCAAGCAATTATGAACGCTTTCTCACCCACATCAATAATGAATAGCGCGGCGTTAAAAGAGATTTCTAATTGCGCTAGTTAAAAAGGGAAGACGCATTGAGCAGGCAGCCAGACCCTGGCCTGTGGAGGCCATGTGTTGAATGTTAATGGAGAGATATGGAGGTTGAACAGATTTGGTGAGCCCTCCCCAAGAGGGTCCTCAACTGGCGGCGAATACGCAGAGGCTCCAATAAAAGTTAATGAAGCACCCGGGTCTCTTCTGAGGGTAACGGATGTCTCTGAAGGAGGGGTGGGAGCTGGGAGCCTCCTCCTCAGGACGTTCGGTTGGAGCCAGTGGAGAAACGTTTGGAAACCTGTCTGAGTTTAGCCGTGGCTGTCGTGCCGTCTGGTGAGGTGACGTACGGACTGCAGGTATGCAAATTGTGGCCCTACAGCTGCTCGATTTTGATGGTAGTCAGCACTTAATTGGTTAATTAATGCAGTTGATTGACGCGGTTGACTCACGCCACCGGGTTTCTCGGGTCTGACTTTGTATCTGATTTTAAGGTGAAAATAAGCACCAACGTACACTGTAGCTCTCCCGGGTGGCCTGCGATGAATTATGGGTACTGTAGTCCAGGAAATGGCCCATTTGCAGTGGCTTTCGCCAATACTCTGGGGACGGTTAGGTGCACAGGTCGGAAGTTGTTGTGTGAAGCATCTGCATTATGCAAAACGCAGCTGCCCAAAGGACAAACCGGTTATTCGATGAATCATTCACAGGCTCATGCATTTGGTGGCTCTTTTAATCAGTAGCATTGCTTTATATCGGCTATTTAACAAAGCAAAGATGTCAGAATGCTTTATACGTACTCATATGTTACGTGATATAATTCCAAGTGTAGGCAGCAAGGTGCTCTTTGAAGGGAGTCCACTAATCATTCGATGAAGGGAAGAAAATGGAGCCAAAATGAAGATGTAAATATTGGCTTGCTATTCCTTTTCACTTCAGGGCACTCTTCATGGATGAAGGAGAATTACATGCTTAAAAACAACAATCTGTTTGGCAAATCCCTTGATATATTTAAATTGAAAAGCAGTCCTGAAAATAGATTTAAATTAATTAATTTATTTATTGATTTATTTATGTATTTCTTCTCCTCAGGTTTCTTCCCCAGTAGCTCAAAGAGCTGCGAGGCGTTCCTCCGTCACAAGATGACCCTGATCTCTCCTTCCATCCTGAAGAAGTACAGCATCCCCTTCGACAAGGTAGGGTGGCTCTCTGTTCTGCCGCGTAGCGGGATCAATCAGCGCGCGGTCCCTGAGCTCCAGAACTGTAGCCAGTAACTGCTCTTGCGGAACTAATTGTGCACAGTGCTAAGAGCACAGGGGACGTCCTGCGGGTACGCGCCAGGCAGGAGCTTCTGCAGGCCCCCGTGTCCGGAAGAGCGCGCTCACATCGCCAAGCTGTTCATCCAGACCCTTAACAAAGTGACTAATGGCAGAGTAGGGGAGGAGAGGGAGAGAGAACAACGCCAACCTCTCTCCTCTCCTCTCCGTCCTTTCCTCCTCTCTCTCTCTCTCTCTCTCTCTCTCTCTCCTGCCCCCTCCTCACCTCTCTCTCTCTCTCTCTCTATCTCTCTTTCCCCTCCCCTCCCCTCCTCTGTTCTGCAGTTTGCTTTAGTGGAATTTAGAAGCTGAACATTAGTGGTGTGTGTGTTTTGGAAAGTGCGCTACACATACAGTACATCTCTTATATGCTCTGTTGTTCACACACGCAAACGCACACACACACACACGCACACACACACACACACACGCACACGCACACGCACGCACACACACACACACACGCACATGCACGCACACACACGCACACACACATGCCCTGCACTGGCAGACACACCTGCCACGTGCAGCTGTCAATTACTCCAGTGGTTTACAGACTGGCATGCAATTAGACGCAGCCTCACGCACTGCCCCGCTCTGGTAATGAATTTCATCAGCCATTGATCAAAGTCAGAATTGCACTGCAGCCCAAAATTACCCAATTAACTTTTTTTTTTTTTTTTAACCAAAGTGCATCTATTTTCAGGCACTTTTTCCCCTTTTATATAGGTCCCAATGAGTCAACCTGTAAACTGTCAGTACCGAATATATGCTACTATGAAAAATTAATTTTTTACGTATTTTTTATGTATGGTTTTTTTAGACAACCTACTTAGTTATATATTGCAGAAGGGAATGAGAATTTCCTAATGCAGTTTTGCTAATGCCGTAATATACAGTGCACTCCGAAATTATTCACAACCTTGATAACGAGGTGCAAAGACTATAGAATATACGCAATACAGGTTATGACTTATTTTGTATGATCAGAAATGAGAAAATTGTATCGTTTTATACTAACACAATTGCTCAGAGAGATTTTGTTCAGCAGCCTTTTTTGCTCATCTTTATCAAGTGTGAATAATTCCGGAGGGCACTGTACTCTGTACTGTACTCTGGAGGGCACTGTACTCTGTACTGTACTCTGGAGGGCACTGTACTCTGTACTGTACTCTGGCGGGCACTGTACTCTGTACTGTACTCTGGAGGGCACTGTACTCTGTACTGTACTCTGGAGGGCACTGTACTCTGTACTGTACTCTGGCGGGCACTGTACTCTGTACTGTACTCTGGAGGGCACTGTACTCTGTACTGTACTCTGGAGGGCACTGTACTCTGTACTGTACTCTGGAGGGCACTGTACTCTGTACTGTACTCTGGCGGGCACTGTACTCTGTACTGTACTCTGGCGGGCACTGTACTCTGTACTGTACTCTGGCGGGCACTGTACTCTGTACTGTACTCTGGCGGGCACTGTACTCTGTACTGTACTCTGGAGGGCACTGTACTCTGTACTGTACTCTGGAGGGCACTGTACTCTGGAGGGAACTGTACTCTGAAAACAAAATTGGTAGCCGGGATTTTCTCGGCTGTCTTTTACATAACAAATCAGCCATTGTGTCAATGCGTGACGTGAAAGACCATGATACATCAGTGGCGAGAAAACTGATGATGTACGGACCCCTGTGTCCATGGTTCATCAGCGCCGGTGTTCCTGAGACGCTGAAACAGACAGCAGCTCATATCTCAAGCGGTTGCCCTCATGTTATGTTACTTTGCAAGGCACTCTGGGTAAGAGCGTCTGGTAATGTAATGTAATGTATTGCCCTGTCTCTGCTGATCAGGTTGCAGGCTGACTCAAGACGAGCTGATAAAAATTTGATTGGTCTCCATTGTCAAGTCTATCTGAGCCTGTCTATATCTGAGCCATCTGCAACGTGGACGGCTTTTACTGCCTCAGACAGACCTGTCTGGAGGGGCGTGTCACCCGTGAAATAAAACGTGGACGTGGTCCGTTTAGCGAGCGGCAGATTGAGTCTCTATAAGTCTCTATTGAGTTCCAGTGGAAGTGGCCAACCGAACTAATGCACGGGCCCGTACGGCTTTCTGTTTCAATAGAACAGCCCGTTTTTAACCGAAAACAACAGCGGAAAGTGACAGTTAACAGTGACAGCTCTGAAACCCCGCCCCTTCCTGATGAACTTCAGGTCACCGTGGACACGGTTGCCAAGCCTGTCTGACTGGTTAAGACGGGCCACGGACAGGCCGGGGGGAGACGTGGCATAAAAAGCAGACCCTTGTGTGAAACGGTCTCCTCAGAGCTGGGGTTCCAGTGAGCCCCCTAGAACAGAGCCATTAGGGCAGGGGTGGGCAACTCCAGTCCTGGGGGGCCGGTGTGTATGCAGGCTTTTGCTTCCACCAGTTACCAATTATTTAATTAGCCCAATCATTTACATAAGCTGATATTTTAGCTACATTCCGCAATAAGAACAGAAGCTGATGAATGTTCCTGTGCCTGCATGCATGTATTGTTGTGTTTTATCGTGGTCTAATTTACGAGTAAATCGATGTTGGTGTATGTCACTAATTAGCTAATTGAGCCAGGGTAACTGGTGGCAGCAAAAACCTGCATACACACCGGCCCCCCAGGACTGGAGTTAAACCTGCATACACACCGGCCCCCCAGGACTGGAGTTAAACCTGCATACACACCGGCCTCCCAGGACTGGAGTTAAACCTGCATACACACCGGCCCCCCAGGACTGGAGTTAAACCTGCATACACACTGGCCCCCCAGGACTGGAGTTAAACCTGCATACACACCGGCCCCCCAGGACTGGAGTTAAACCTGCATACACACCGGCCCCCCAGGACTGGAGTTAAACCTGCATACACACCGGCCTCCCAGGACTGGAGTTAAACCCGCATACACACCGGCCCTCCAGGACTGGAGTTAAACCTGCATACACACCGGCCCCCCAGGGCTGGAGTTAAACCTGCATACACACCGGCCCCCCAGGGCTGGAGTTAAACCTGCATACACACCGGCCCTCCAGGACTGGAGTTAAACCTGCATACACACCGGCCCCCCAGGGCTGGAGTTGCCCACCCCTGCATTAGGGTCAGGGAAGTGCGTCAGGGGAGTGTTTTGGTCCGAGCGCACGTCGTACCCCGTCCGCTCCTGGACCCCCCTGGTTACCGTAGAAGCAAACATGAGAAAATATCTGCGGGACGTCCAAGCCCCTACCTCAGAGCGCCACATTTGTCCGAATAAATCTGTCAACGGCGTTCTTGACCCCCAGTGATTTATGCCAAAGCCAAGCCGAGCTACGTGATAAATGAACAGGGTCTTGTCGACATTGCCACGGGAATGTCCTTGATTTGATTTTTTACATTCTTTTTTTATCACGTTTACGCTGTATGTAAAATCAAATGTTTTACAATATTTTTTAGATTTTTCGCTTCCCTGGCTAAGTTTGTGCCGCACTGCTGCCTAGAAGAGCAAACGACTTGCTTCTCTGCTTGAAGCTTATCTTCTTTTTGGACTCTTTTTTTTTTGTTGCATACCCCCGAGTGTTAGGGCTGGCGCTGCTGTTCCGAAGATAATTAAGTAGCGCTTGTATCTGATGGCGGAGTCGGTATGCGCCGCTAAACCCCGTACACTCCCGACCGCCCAAACGTCAGTCTGGGTTAGCCAGTTCCTGGTTTAGTCTCACTTAATTGCGTTATGATATTGTGCCTTATTCCCGGATGGGGGGAGGCGCAGGATAAAGCGAGGAGGGGGGGGGCGGGGGGGTAGGAGGCGTGCTGGTTTAAGGAGAGGGGGACATGAGGAGCGCCGTGCTGCGGAGCTCCTTGTTCAAGGGCAGGGTGACTCCTCCTCTTTCTGGCTCCTCGTGTGATCATCCGTGTGCCGGCTGCTCCTCGGAGCGCAGGGGTCAGAACACATGGGAGGGATATTACTGTGATATTACTGAGAGAGTCCCGCAAGGGATCCCTACTGTCTCCCCCTCTGCATATTCACTTACAGTTCACTTCTCTCATCTTACATCATGAAAGGAGAGAAGTAAATAAATATATCTACGTATATACAGTATAATATATATATATATATATGTATAGAGTACACATCATAAAGGGAATGCCCAGAAGATTGCTTTTGACTGCTTTTTCACGATAAAGTGCTCCCCTCAAGGGAAGATTAGGGTTATGAGCTAAGGGTTGAGTTATGCCTCCTGATGGCCCCACTGCTGAGCCGTCTGTCTACGTCGCTGCAATGGGGATGAATGGAGTAACCGTTAGCAATGGCGCTAATATCGCTGGGCTAAAGTGTTAAAGCGGTCTGTCTACACAGCTGCAATGGGGACGAATGGAGTAACCGTTAGCAATGGCGCTAATATCACTGGGCTAAAGTGTTAAAGCAGTTTGTCTACACAGCTGCAATGGGGATGAATGGAGTAACCGTTAGCAATGGCGCTAATATCGCTGGGCTAAAGTGTTAAAGCGGTCTGTCTACACAGCTGCAATGGGGACGAATGGAGTAACCGTTAGCAATGGCGCTAATATCACTGGGCTAAAGTGTTAAAGCAGTTTGTCTACACAGCTGCAATGGGGATGAATGGAGTAACCGTTAGCAATGGCGCTAATATCGCTGGGCTAAAGTGTTAAAGCGGTCTGTCTACACAGCTGCAATGGGGACGAATGGAGTAACCGTTAGCAATGGCGCTAATATCGCTGGGCTAAAGTGTTAAAGATGAAGTGGCTCGCTCCTGCGCTCCTGGGATTCATAAACCCCATAATGGGCAGTGGCTACAGTGAGCTGTCATTCGTTTGACCTGGTTGAGCCGGCTGAATATGGGTCTTTTCCTTTCCGTGGCAGAACAAAACCATGGGCGCAGATCAGTGAGTCACTGATAACAGACGCTGGTTCGGCCTATTTTTGGGCGAATGACGCCTTGTTCTCCTGCCGCTCGCCGGTTTCCTCCCTGTGACGGCGGCGCGTGTCACAGCTTGCGCGCATGCTCGCGGGGATGGGTGGGTTCGGCCATCTGGTGAGGAGGGCAGCACTGGAACCTTCACACAGTCACTTCCAGCTCCTGCAGGTGATGGGCGGGGGGTTAAGGGCCTGGGTGGAGGGTTGGTTGGTGTTTAAGGGCCTGGGTGGAGGGGTAGAGGGGTGGTGCTTAAGGGCCTGGGTGGAGGAGCAGAGGGGTGGTGTTTAAGGGCCTGGGTGGTGTTTAAGGGCCTAGGTGGAGGGGTGGGTGGTGTTTAAGGGCCTGGGTGGAGGGGTGGGTGGTGTTTAAGGGCCTGGGTGGAGGGGTGGGTGGTGTTTAAGGGCCTAGGTGGAGGGGTGGGTGGTGTTTAAGGGCCTGGGTGGAGGGGTGGGTGGTGTTTAAGGGCATGGGTGGAGGAGCAGAGGGGTGGGTGGTGTTTAAGGGCCTGGGTGGAGGAGCAGAGGGGTGGGTGGTGTTTAAGGGCCTGGGTGGAGGGGTAGGCGGTGGTGTTTAAGGGCATGGGTGGAGGAGCAGAGGGGTGGTGTTTAAGGGGCTGGGTGGAGGGGTGGGTGGTGTTTAAGGGCCTGGGTGGGGGAGCAGAGGGGTGGGTGGTGTTTAAGGGCCTGGGTGGAGGGGTGGGTGGTGTTTAAGGGCCTGGGTGGAGGGGCAGAGGGGTGGTGTTTAAGGGCCTGGGTGGAGGAGCAGAGGGGTGGGTGGTGTTTAAGGGCCTGGGTGGAGGGGTGGGTGGTGTTTAAGGGCATGGGTGGAGGAGCAGAGGGGGTGGGTGGTGTTTAAGGGCCTGGGTGGAGGAGTAGAGGGGTGGGTGGTGTTTAAGGGCCTGGGTGGAGGGGTGGGTGGTGTTTAAGGGCCTGGGTGGAGAAGCAGAGGGGTGGGTGGTGTTTAAGGGCCTGGGTGGAGGAGCAGAGGGGTGGGTGGTGTTTAAGGGCCTGGGTGGAGGGGTGGGTGGTGTTTAAGGGCCTGGGTGGAGGAGCAGAGGGGTGGGTGGTGTTTAAGGGCCTGGGTGGAAGAGCAGAGGGGTGGGTGGTGTTTAAGGGCCTGGGTGGAGGAGCAGAGGGGTGGGTGGTGTTTAAGGGCCTGGGTGGAGGAGCAGAGGGGTGGGTGGTGTTTAAGGGCCTGGGTGGAGGGGTGGGTGGTGTTTAAGGGCCTGGGTGGAGGAGCAGAGGGGTGGGTGGTGTTTTAGGGCCTGGGTGGTGTTTAAGGGCCTGGGTGGAGGGGTGGGTGGTGTTTAAGGGCCTGGGTGGAGGAGTAGAGGGGTGGGTGGTGTTTAAGGGCCTGGGTGGAGGAGCAGAGGGGTGGGTGGTGTTTAAGGGCCTGGGTGGAGGAGCAGAGGGGTGGGTGGTGTTTAAGGGCCTGGGTGGAGGGGCAGAGGGGTGGTGTTTAAGGGTCTGGGTGGAGGAGCAGAGGGGTGGGTGGTGTTTTAGGGCCTGGGTGGTGTTTAAGGGCCTGGGTGGAGGGGTGGGTGGTGTTTAAGGGCCTGGGTGGAGGAGCAGAGGGGTGGGTGGTGTTTAAGGGCCTGGGTGGAGGAGCAGAGGGGTGGGTGGTGTTTAAGGGCCTGGGTGGAGGAGCAGAGGGGTGGGTGGTGTTTAAGGGCCTGGGTGGAGGGGCAGAGGGGTGGGTGGTGTTTAAGGGCCTGGGTGGAGGGGCAGAGGGGTGGGTGGTGTTTTAGGGCCTGGGTAGTGGGGCAGATGTGCAGGGAGATGTGTGCAGGTGTGTGCACTGCTGATAAGGGCGGGATGTACATCAGTAGCGGCTGTATCAGAGTCTCAGACCAGGGAAGCCGTGGTTCTGGGGGACCAGAGCTGACGTGATTTAGGTTCACCTAAATATCGCCTGTCTGAAGTGCAGAGACAGACCCTCTGAGACACACACACGCGCACGCACGTACACATGCACACACACACACTCCCACACACACAGTACTAGGGACTATCCCCAGTATTAGGGATCCCTCTCTTTGCTGTAGAAACCAGAATGTTTTACACTTATTGGCGATATACAGGGAAGGGGCTACTGAACAGACTTTTTCTCACATAATATATGGGAGCAAAGTGCCAAATATTGACAGTACAGCACCTTTCTCGAGACATGAATGAGCAATGCTGAGTGATTCCACATCAATCTGCGCTGCAGAGTTTTCTCGTTTTTATCAGATTCCTCTCAGAGCTTCAGCCGCTGCGTTCATTTGAAACGTACCGCGTGACGTGATTAGAGGCTGTCGTGTCCCGCGTTTCGCCGTCGATCTCCGGCCGTTCCGTGGGCGTGCGGCCAGCCGGCCGGCCGGCGCGAGGGTCGTTTCTCACGCAGTCGGGCAGCCGCAGCTCGGCTAAGCGCCGGGCACGTCTCTGCGTGCCGTAAGCTTCTCTCCCTGTGGAACTTCTCGATGGCACTCTCTGCTGCTGAAATATATAGAGCCTCTCTCCCCCCTAATCCCAGGGAGTTCACTTTTCAATAAGAAACGGAAAAGTCTGGCGCGCGTTTTAGATAATTAATGAAAAATGCTGGCTTTGTCTTCCTCCTCTTTTGTTTCATGCTTTATCTTTTTTAAGATGTTGTAATCCAGACTTGTGTTCAGCCCGCCAAAGTATGTTTGTGATTTATTTATTTATTTATTTATTATGGTGATTAGTACAGAGTTAATCGAGTGAATTAATTTGTTCAATTGAAAGGTTTTTGTGAAGCTAATTGCCAATTGGCCTTTCTTTTTCGTTCCGTTTTTTTTCTGCGGTGCAAGAGAATGTCAGGGGAACCTTGAATGTTTGACACAACTAAGGAGGCTAATGACATGACGGATGAGTGTAGTAGATGTGTAATGCATTAAATGTTTTAAATAAAGTTTTCACTGGCACTTCTGAGCTGAAGCTGCTTTGTAAATCGTTGGGCTGCAGTAATTTGTCTCCAGTGTAGGTACCAAGTGTACAAGGTAACAGTGTATATATATATATGTTTTGCATAATGTGACATCCATATTTTAATGATGCAGAAACAGTTGACAAATGCCAGTGCTAGAGTAGATGAAAAAAGGTGTGTCCACATCAGTTCTTCATGTTATTAATGCAAGCAGTGCATTTCAGAGGGGTCAGAAATACCTGTTTATTGTACTGCTAATTGTGATGATGTGTGTGTGCGTGTGTGTGTGCGTGTGTGTGTGTATGTGTGTGTGTGTGTGTGTGTGCGTGTGTGTGTGTGTGTGTGTGTGCGTGTGTGTGTGTGTGTGTGTGTGTGTGTGTGTGTGTGTGCGTGTGTGTGTGTGCGTGTGTGTGTGTGTGTGTGTGTGTGTGCGTGTGTGTGTGTGTGTGTGTGTGTGTGTGTGTGTGTGTGCGTGTGTGTGTGTGTGCGCGTGTGTGTATACACACACAGGTCACACAGATATACTGTACGCACAAAGTCCTGCAGGATTGCAGCGCTGGGCTTTTCTCTGGAGCGCGCGCGGCCCTGTGTTTGGTGTCCTTCCGTGCCTTGTTCCCAGCTCAAAGAAAGGTTAAACTCTCCCGTGAATACGCAGGGCCTGTTATGAAGACGGGAAACACATTTTTTGATGTGTTAAGCCTTTTTGCAGACAGCCAGATAAACGGCGGTGCGGAGCGATGGCTATCAGGTTCAGTAATTAGATTGAGCCGCTCGCAGCCAGGTTGCAGGTGTGATGGAGCATCGATGGAGTCGCAGAGCGTTTCTGCTGCGGCATCACACCGGATTAATTCACTTCTGCATCTGAATCATTATCTGCCTGATGGGGCAAACCAGGGTGTAGAAAAGCCTGCCGTTAATGCATAAATAGTAAAGATTTCCAAATCATTTATTTGCATTTATGCTACTCTGATTTCACACTGTCATTTGAAAGAAAATGACATTGTTGAATTGTTGATTATTCTCCAAAATTATTAAATGCCTACTTTAAAAAAACCCAAGGAACTTTTTTCTTTGTTTTGGTTTGTTTTGGCCTGTTTGTCGAGATCATCTGGGATCTGGGAGGCAGGTGAATTCATAATCATGATTAATGAATGAATAAATATTTTGATTTCCAAATATTGGTTTTACAGCACACTGATTTCAGAGTCAAATGAAAGAAAATGACACGATTTCCTGATTATTTTCAGAAAATAACATTGTTTATTTTCCTGTTTGTGGGTACTGCCTTTGTTTGAACTTTGACCTCTGACCTCTTCCTGTTTTTATTCTTTCAGACCACCCAGGAGGCAGGTGAATTCATGATCACCTTCCCCTATGGCTACCACGCCGGATTCAATCACGGCTTCAACTGCGCCGAGTCCACAAACTTCGCCAGCATCAGGTGGATCGATTACGGGAAAGTCGCCACACAGGTGTGTGACCTGTGTCGCTCCGGTTCAAACCGGTTAGAACGGGGTTTGGAAAAGCAGCACATGCCTCCACTTTACCTTAAAAGGTCATAGTACCTGTGTATTTACACTGGAACTACAGTACAAGGTACAGTGTACATACTCATGGTTGCATTGTAATTACAATGGCACAACCTGTTTGTGACTTTATTTCAATTATTATTGTCTGTACAGCAGTTAAAACATTGCATCTCCAAGGTCACAAATGTAAGCAAGCAAGCTTATTAATTCCTCATTTAGACTGTACATACACAATGTTACAATCGCAACATTGTGTATGTACAGTCTAGTTACATTGTATCTACCTGTGTAATTACTGTGTATTAGGGCCACAGTAAAGTGGGACCCAGAACACTACTGGTACCCCT
>CM056376.1:133044720-133079720 GCA_029718625.1 Synaphobranchus kaupii
CTGACTCAGAGAGACAGAGATGGAGCGGTCAGCTACACTGACTCAGAGAGGCAGAGATGGAGCGGTCAGCTACACTGACTCAGAGAGGCAGAGATGGAGCGATCAGCTACACTGACTCAGAGAGGCAGAGATGGAGCGATCAGCTACACTGACTCAGAGAGGCAGAGATGGAGCGATCAGCTACACTGACTCAGAGAGGCAGAGATGGAGGGATCAGCTACACTGACTCAGAGAGGCAGAGATGGAGGGATCAGCTACACTGACTCAGAGTGGCAGAGATGGAGGGATCAGCAACACTGACTCAGAGAGGCAGAGATGGAGCGGTCAGCTACACTGACTCAGAGAGGCAGAGATGGAGGGATCAGCTACACTGACTCAGAGAGGCAGAGATGGAGCGGTCAGCTACACTGACTCAGAGAGGCAGAGATGGAGAGGTCAGCTACACTGACTCAGAGAGGCAGAGATGGAGGGATCAGCTACACTGACTCAGAGAGGCAGAGATGGAGGGATCAGCTACACTGACTCAGTGAGACATAGATGGAGCGATCAGCTACACTGACTCAGAGAGACATAGATGGAGCGATCAGCTACACTGACTCAGAGAGACAGAGATGGAGCGGTCAGCTACACTGACTCAGAGAGGCAGAGATGGAGCGGTCAGCTACACTGACTCAGAGAGGCAGAGATGGAGCGATCAGCTACACTGACTCAGAGAGGCAGAGATGGAGGGATCAGCAACACTGACTCAGAGAGGCAGAGATGGAGGGATCAGCTGCTTCAGAAAGCGCTGCTCCGGATTACACAGTTTCACATTCTAGAACCTTCCCACTCGCTGGAAATGGAGCTTCCCACACAATGAATAATAGTGCACACGGCAACAGATCTCTTTGCCATTAGCCATATGAGGTTTTTCAACAGTACATTCTGATACAGGATACCTTCACTGTCACTTTACAGAGAAGGGTGTGTGGGTGTGGTGGTGGGGGATGAGTGGGTGTGTGTGTGTGTGTGTGTGTGTGTGTGTGTGTGTGTGTGTGTGTGTGTGTGTGTGTGTGGGGGGGGGGGGGGGGGGGGTTATAGCATTCGATTACCCCAAAAACTGTTAATGGAATTCAAACGGGTTTTGCTTCATGGAAATCAATAACGCAAGACCAGCTGGAAAATAAGTTACTCTTTCCAAGATGGCACAAAGTGACGACCAAGATCATTTCAGCTTTAGGGACCCCCCCCCCCCTCACCCCCCAGCACCCCCTGCTAATGTGAGCACGGCGCTCCTCACTGGCAGCTCTCCGCTGAATAGCAATGAGCGCAGGCTAAATAAAAGCTGTATTAATGGGCGCGGAAAACAATCAAATGAAGGTAAATGACACCTTTTGGGAACGCTGGCGTGGAGCCTGTCAGTCAGACGGAATGCTCATTTCCGCGCTTCATTTAACAGCTCCCCTTTCCCTGCTCAGCCTTAATGGCGACACTGACAGTGACATGATATGGTAAATAAAATAAGCAGGAGAGAGACGCGCTCCCTGAAACATGAGAAACTTTCGCGACCGGGGGCCAAAAACCCCCCGGGAGCGGGATTTTGGCGCTCTTTGAGGATAGTAATGCACAAGGTGAATAGAGATGTAATGATTCAGTATTCAACGTGGTCGGTGGATAGGTGTGCGGGCACACGCATAGCCTGCGTCGGTGTGAGCTTGTGGTGTGTGTCTGCATGTGCGTGTGTGCTGGTTCATGCACATTCATCTGTGCCTGTGTGTGTGTGCACGTGCATGAATGACTGTTTGTGCTGTATGTGTGTGTGTGTGTGTGTGTGTGTGTGTGTTTGTGTGCGTACATGTATTTGTGTGCGTGAGTGCGTGTGTGTGTGTCTGCATGTGCATGACCGTATACTATGTGTTTGTATACGTGCATGTATGTGTGTAAGTGTGTGTGCGTCCGTGTGCGTATGTGTAAGTGTGCTTGTTTGTGTATGTTAATGTGAATGTGCATGTGAATGTACACTGTTGTCCAGGCAGAGGAGAATGTGCTCTGGACTGAGTGCTGTGTTTTTTTCCTTCGGGATAATCCTGTTGGTGAGTGCTGTGGTTTTTTCCTTCTGGATAATCCTGTTGGCGAGACTCAGGCATGTTAATTGCAGCCGTCAATCAAGCCGTCTCCCCGCTGTTCGTACCTAGCAGCTCCTGTCCACATCTCGACACCCACTCTGCACACAGCTTACCTTCACAGCAACGCCTTACACTTCACTGACAAGGACGAGACAGTGGTACGGAAATGAGGCGATTCAGCCTTCCTGAGAATAGCTCCCTGTTGCTCTCATCCTCCTTCTCACGCTAGAGGTGCAGTGATTTTTGTGGTTTTGCGTGTTAGCACGTTAGCACCAAACGTTAGCGTTCGCTCATCAGCATCACTGTCATTGTTGCGGCTCTTAGTATTTCGCTTCTCCAATAAACAGCATTTTGTTTGTTCCACCATTATTACATTTTATCTCTCTGTTCCTGATGGTTTAGTTAAACTGGTCTGGGCTATCATTTATTTATTAATTGTATATTAACTTCAAGCGTATGCATGATGCATTTGAATATGTGGATAAGGAGGTAGTGAAGATGGATATGTAGGCCTTTTTTATTCTGACGGAGAAGTGTTTGATTTCTTTAGGGAAGGAACCTTTTAGCCTGTCATGGGAGTAGGCCGGGCTACGTTTATCTGTTTGTTTCATGACTGACTGCATTTTCCGTCTGTCGAGATGCAATTTCTTCATCCTGTTCATGGTTGTTTAGTAACCCTGCCGTCAAACATAAATGCTGTTCTGTCTACAAGACGCCAAACTATATATAAATCCACCTCTTTTATTTTTTTGTTTTCACAACAAGAGGGCAGTGTTGTCCTTCCTTTTTTTAATCCTATTGCAGGATAAAACGCTCTTCGATTTTATTGTTTCTGGATGTGCATTCGTAATAACTCAGGAGTTGATTTATATGCGTGCACAGCAAGTGAGACAGTGTTTGGGCAAAAGTGAATTAATGCCTGATTTTGGAAGGAGCACCTGTGTGTTGGAGAGACAAGCTGAACACTGTGTGGAGGGGGATGTGGGGGGAAGGAGGTTGAATCCGTGCTTGGTGAGTGCCCCGCCCTCTTTCTACCTCCCAAAACCATAGGCCCAGCGGGACCTATCCAGAAAATCCCAGGAAAAGCAAGTTAGAAGTTAGGCACAGAATCCCTTTGAGTGTCTGAGCCCAGGGTTGATGTAGTGCTGGGTACTCTCTGGACTGTAGGTTTAAAAAAGGGAGCCAAGATGGTTTGATATAGTCATTATGTATGCTGTTATGTGCTCTATTGTTATGTTGGATAAAAGCTTGCAGTCGAGACCCCTCAAGGTGTTCGAGTCCTAGCTTGGCATAGTGTTGGAATTTCTAGCCTGGAGGTAAATGGTGAGCCTAGATGTGTCCAAGCTTGGGACAGTGTTGGAGTTTCTAGCCTGGAGGTAAATGGTGAGCCTAGATGTGTCCAAGCTTGGGACAGTGTTGGAGTTTCTAGCCTGGAGGTACATGGTGAGGCTGGTTGTGTCCAAGCTTGGCACAGGGTTGTATACTCAATCTTTAGGGCTGAATAGCCTGTTATGGTCATTTTTTGTGTTCTTGCGTCTCATGTCCTTGGAAGGCCAGGGCGATTGTCAAGGAGTAGGCCGGCAACGGCAGGTGGGCTCCGGCTGTTTCCAGGGACGATTGCAGGGCGTGGCACGAGCACTTTATGGCACTCGCGGGGGAACTGGCAGGAGTCTGGATGCCCGGGGCGATGGATTTAGCATGTCTCCAAACAGGCTGCAGTCGCGCTCCTCTTAGAACGGTACCGGCGGATACCTGCTCCTGTCATTAATCTCTGTCACAGCAATGTCGGTGAGAACGGGATTTACGCTAAGCTGCATACGGCGATAATTTGATTCTCCAATTTGTTTACAGACCCACCCCAGTGAAAATAGTTCTTTTTTAAAATTAAATGTGGTGTAGGTAGCTTTAAAAAACAGCATGCACAACCATGTACAGCTTGCAATTAGCAAAGACAATTTTCAAATGGCAGCAGAACGGAATAAGGGATGTGAGTTCCTGCGCGCTGACCTCGATGTTCACTTTCACACTATGTTAAACACACGCCCACGCATAAAGACGTTTACCGTAAACAGTGAGATACTGAATGTGCCTCACATCATTGAAAATGTGTTATAAAAATCAGTACGTTTATAGAGGCAAAAACAAGGTAAATAGCTTCACGGCAGCAGAAGGAACCGCGGTGGAAACGGCCTCACTATAAAAAGAGCCGCTCCTTGGCAGGCAGTGTGCAACGTGTGGGCATCACTTATTAAAACGTGCAAATATAGAAAATACAGTTGATACTGGCTACATCTTAATTTACTGCTTGTTTGCAGAAGAGTATCAGGAGGACTGTTTCACAGAGTATAAATTCCAATATTTAAGCTGAGCAGTTATTTCCTTATAAGTCATTGCATTTGCACCAATATGCTATAAAGTTGCCATTTTATGTGAAATAAAATTCAGAGTAGCATCTTAATCATAGACTGACATTCTGTTTTTGTTTATTAGATTTTTTTTTCCCCCTCAGTGTTCTTCTCAAAAACTTCAAGCACAGAAATATAATAATATAATTTTGTGGAACAGTCTCAGTCTGAGACTATAACACGGAAAACACAAACTGGTCAAAAAATATGGAATTGCATTCTTGTGTGCATACAAGGGTAATCTAACTTGTAATGTAAAGTGGTTCATTTTGCAAAACCCGTGATTGCAAATTTTCGTGCTGACTTGAATATACAGTGAAGCATCAACACAGCGATGATGTCATTCCTACAGATGTTTTTTTCTTTTCTTTTTTTCTCCCACCAATAAGTGCGTAGATCTGCGGGCTTGCAGAAGTCCGCCGCCCATCTCGGCAGAGACGGGATTCAGGTCATCTTTCCCTTTGTGTCGCTGCAACGTGCCGCTAATTTCCCCTTCAAATCCTGTTAATTGCTGATCGGTGAGACCGAAGCTTCCCATCCGTGTCCCGGCAACCGTCGTTATGGGGATCTCGTGGCAGCTCCACTTTGATATGCGAGGGAATGGAATGCGGTGTGTTGCGCGTGTGGCGGTATCAAAGTGGCGCGGGGGCCACACGGAGAAAAGCTGCCGTGTGCGAATATTAAATGAGCCCCCCAAATCTTTCACCTCCTCTGCTTTCCGACTGCCGAGGGGAGCTTAACCAGAACGAGGCAGTCTGATAAAACCCGCGAGTCTTCCCAGCGCGCGACTAGAAAGCCGCCATGCTGCTACTGAAGGTTAAGTGCTGTCGTTTAATTGCTTTGTGGGTTTCAGACTCTCTGTGTACCTGATAAGGAAATACGTCTTTGCATCCATGGCAAAACTCTTTTAATTATTTCAGAGTATAAGCTTTAAACGCCATGGTAACTGGCTCGGCAGAGGGAAGAAGGGGAACTCGCTGTGTTTATTATTGGGGTATCCTGTGGTAATGGGAACCTAAGAGACCCCAGATGGTTTACTGATCGCCTTCTACCTGCCGCCTAATCCATGTGAAATAAAAATGATACCCCGCATATGAAACGTCATTAATAATAGGAATACGTTGCTCTTTGTCAATCAATATCCGTGTCTTTCATAGATAACAGATTTTTCTTGGAGGAAGGAGGAAGGGCTATTTGTCTTGTGGTTTCATGATTTTGAGTGATGCCTTCCACTATGTGTGCTGGCATACACAGACACAGACACACGCACACACACACATACAAGGACATAAGCATGCACAAACAAACACATTCCCCACAGAGTGACAGCACTCTTCAACTCTTTCAGCCAATGAAATGCCAGTTTGCATTCAATGGCAGTATATGTCTCCTCCATGTTTGTGAAAGTATGATACTTATGACCGCCGACTTTTTAAAAAGATTTTTGAGGCACAAAGTATACTTTGTGAGCCTTCTTGAACAACCTTCATGTAATTACTTGCAATTAAAGATGTTTCAAGGTGTGTAAACTTTCAGACAAACCGAGTATGATAACCAGGAACAGAAGACATCGAGTATGGAGTATGATTAGTGTAAAGGCTCGATAGACAGTGGAAGTGTTTGGAGAGTAAGATATAACCAGCAAAAATAACCTGCATTTTGTGAGCTACTGATCGTGGTACAACATGGCAACCTAGTTAATGGGTATGCAGAGTATTCTCTTTAGACATGCCTGACAGCAGAAGGAGAATCCCCCCTTTTTTCCAGACTGGTCTCACCAGTGGCACACAAAGGGTTCTGGCCCCAGTCCTGAAGCCTGGCTAATGGGCCTCGGCCTGCGATTCGTCACCCGGAGGTTCCCGGCCCGCTATCGATCGGCGCGGCAGACGGCCGGAGAGGACGCGTCCGCGCGGCTGTGCGTGTCCCGTCTGGCGACCGACCGGCCCCTGGCTTTGACGAACGCTGATGGCGAAAGTTCCGCCGCTTGCCTCCGGGACACCGGCCCGCTACATAACGGTGCGCCTAAAACGGCGGCGTCGTGCCCTTTAATCCCGGGGAGAGAGGGAGCGGCTGGCCCATCTCTAACTCGTCAGTGGAGCGGACCGCTTGAATAATACGCCGCGGGCAGGTTCTCTCAGGGCCTCAGTAAGGCACGCGCTGAATGAGAATCTTACATGCCCTGCTCCTGCTCCTGCTCCTGCTCCTGCTCCTGCTCCTGCTCTCCACAGGTAGGTGGAAGCTCGGTGCTTTGTTGAGGCTGCGGTGTGTATCTGTCCATCTCTGGGATTGGATGGGTCTTGTGACCCCGCCAACGCGGTCCCCGCTTCACATTTAAATCCGATCCCCCCAACTGCGACAAATCAGCACAGCAAGGCCACAGCTGGGCCCAGGTGTGTGTGTGTGTGTGTGTGTGTGTGTGTGTGTGCGCGTGTGTGTGAGTGTGGGTGTGCATTGAGTGTGTATGCGTGTGTATGCGCGTGTGTGTGTGTGTGTGTGTGTGTGTGTGTGTGTACGTGTTGTGTGTGTGTGTGTGTGTGTGCGTGTATGTTCTGTGTGTGTGTGTGCGCGTGTGTGTGTATGTTCTGTGTGTGTGTGCGTGTGCGTGTGCATCTGCGTGTGTGCGAGTATGTTCTGTGTGTTTGTGTGTGTGTGTGTGTGTGTTGTGTTTCTGTGTTTGTGTGTGAAAGTGATGAAAGGTGGTTTCATAGCCTCCGTTTGCAGTCACACAGCTCTCCTCTGTGTATAGGTTATATTCGGTGGCTGAGACGCAGTCAAGTTCAAGGAAACGCTTTCCATATAAAACACAGTTTTGATGATGTATGATCCTGTAGCACACTGGGGTGACTGTGTCACGGGTTTCCACTGCTGACACGCGTGTGAACGGACACGCTTGTGAACCGCGTGCAAAGCCGGGCTGTGCCTCGTCCGAAGCCCCTCATTCCTCGGCGGGCGAGAACAACACTTTTCTCTCTGACATTCTCTGATCTGTTTTCCTCCTCTTACTCCTATACCCCAGTCTCTTCCTAAAGTTTAATTTAAAGGGTGTCAAAAGGAGAGTATTTTATGGCTTTTTCCTCCTTCAATCGACAGCTGCTGCAGTTCATATCGCTGCCAGAGCCCTTGGATAAAATATTTTGGCAAATATCTTTCTTGACAGTCCATAGATCAAAGGAATGTTGGTATATAAGAGAAGTGCGAGACCTCTCTCTGCCCTCTCTCACCTCTATTTGTGTTTTTCTCCCCTCAGTTCTTGTCTGTTAGAATGAGTGTTTCGCCACAACGCTATTAGTCATAGCTGTCCAAAACTGGACATTGTTTTTTTTTTTTTTGTGTTTCCTCAGGTCTCTAATTCTTGTCGTCCTGAGAATTTTCCGTATTCAGGCCTTTGTGAATGGGATTGGAATTCCTAACGCGGCTGTATTGATTTATTGTGACGAAGGTGCCGTAGACCGTTGTGTATGACTAAATGTTTAAGGAGGCGCTTTTGTGGGAATCGCGCCCCCCTCGGACTGTCATCTTTCGCGGGAGGTAACCGTGCGTCTTCCTCGCTCCGATGCACAGGAGCCATTTTGGGAGTCGCGTGAGAGGCGTTTTCAGTGCCGGTACGGAGCGGCGGACAGTGACGGATACCGGCCGGTCTGCAGCGTCTGCCGCGAGCTCTCCGTTAAAAGGATGGGCTCAGGCTTCAGCGAGATTACGGTGAAGTAAGGCTCCCATTCATTCTGGCGCAAAGACTGAGGCAATACATTTACACAGATTTCAGTAACACTTTCTATGAATGACCCTTCATAACAGCTGCATAACTCTTCTATAAACGCACCAGCCAGAGATTGACATACCATATTGATATAATATATTATATATATATGCAGTTATGTTGGATCTTCTTACCAAGTGATTGTGTCCTACTGCATTTCAAAAGCAGAATGGATGGTGACTGAACATGAATCACATAAGTCGGTATTGAAAATGATCAGTGATCGCTCAAAACACCTCATTGAATATTGTCTCATATTTCAGCATGGAAAACATGAGATATGGTTTTCATGGAAACTTCATGGCTCAGAGTACAGCAGAGTGTTGCACATTACAGAGTCTACCCCTGGTGGGTTTACCCTTAGTGTGGCACCTCATCCACTTAATGTCTATTAGACCCTGGGTCTGGGGATTAACGGTGGTAAAGCATGAGGCATGTGGATGAAGGAGGGATTGTGGGATAGGTCAGCCCAAGAAGACATTCCATTTCAGTTCTGTCAATTCAGGAAATTGATTAATTAATTTAATAATGCTTATAGAGCGCTATGGGCGGATTTCAGTTCGTGAATTGAATTTCCTTCGATATCCTGAATTCACCGAATTGAATGCCCATAATGTTTAATGAGGTTTTTATTTCTGTTTTCTGTTCATTTCCTGGAAAAAAAACTGAATGGAAATGGAAGTGACCCTGTGCCTGGTTCCCTGAGGGGGCTTGAGCAGAAGCAGCCTGGCACTCCGCCTTCATGAACTCACCATTACTGCGCCTGTTACCCTCTCAGCACTAAACCTCTCTCTCTCTCCCTCTCTCTCTCTCTCCTTCATGAACTCACCATTACTGCGCCTGTTACCCTCTCAGCACTAAACCTCTCTCTCCCTCTCTCTCTCTCTCCTTCATGAACTCACCATTACTGCGCCTGTTACCCACTCAGCGCTAAACCTCTCTCTCCCTCTCTCTCTCTCTCCTTCATGAACTCACCATTACTGCGCCTGTTACCCACTCAGCACTAAACCTCTCTCTCTCTCCCTCTCTCTCTCTCTCCTTCATTAACTCACCATTACTGCCCCTGTTACCCTCTCAGCACTAAACCTCTCTCTCCCTCTCTCTCTCTCTCCTTCATGAACTCACCATTACTGCGCCTGTTACCCTCTTAGCACTAAACCTCACTCTCTCTCTCCTTCATGAACTCACCATTACTGCGCCTGTTACCCTCTTAGCACTAAACCTCTTTCTCTCTCTCCTTCATGAACTCAACATTACTGCGCCTGTTACCCACTCAGCGCTAAACCTCTCTCTCTCTCCCTCTCTCTCCTTCATGAACTCACCATTACTGCGCCTGTTACCCACTCAGCACTAAACCTCTCTCTCTCTCCCTCTCTCTCTCTCTCCTTCATTAACTCACCATTACTGCACCTGTTACCCACTCAGCACTAAACCTCTCTCTCCCTCTCTCTCTCTCTCCTTCATGAACTCACCATTACTGCGCCTGTTACCCTCTTAGCACTAAACCTCTCTCTCTCTCTCCTTCATGAACTCACCATTACTGCGCCTGTTACCCTCTCAGCACTAAACCTCTCTCTCTGTCTCCCTCTCTCTCTCTCTCCTTCATGAACTCACCATTACTGCACCTGTTACCCTCTCAGCACTAAACCTCTCTCTCTCTCTGTCTCCCTCTCTCTCTCTCTCCTTCATGAACTCACCATTACTGCCCCTGTTACCCACTCAGCACTAAACCTCTCTCTTTCCCTCTCTCCCTCTCTTTCCCTCTCTATCTCCCTCTTTCTCTGCTCTCTCTCTCTCTCTCCCTCTCTCTCTGCTCTCACGCCTTCCCTTTCGCTCACTTTATCTCTGGCTCTCTGCCATTCTCTCTCTTACTCTCATTCTCTCTCTCTATCTCTCATTCACCCTCTCTTTCTCATTCTCTCTGTCTCTATCCCTCTGTCTCTCCCTCTCTCTCTCATTCTCTCTCCATCCCTCACTAGGACAGGAGTATTACGCTGTTGCACCTTGTCAATAATGTGTCTGCCTCACAGCGTGTCTTCCCTTGTTACGCAAAATTTCAAATATTTACGAAAAGGTTTATGAGACCTTAGATCAGTATTTCATTTTATTTTTATTTATTTATTTATTTATTTTTTACATTGTATGGCTTATATAAGTGGAACGGTGCCCACATCTACTGTAACACAAAGGGACTAGTGTGATGAATTATTGAATGAAAATATGAAGTTTTTTAACGTGTTACGAGGTGTGCATGTACGTATGCAAGTTTCATACCGTGATATATGAAGTGTGAAGCTGTGTGTGCGTGCATTTGTGCTATAGGCTAATGAAAGACGGCCATTCCCGTAGCATTAGCATTCTTCCGAGGATAACGGCATAGCCAACTCATGCATATTTGTCGCTTGGGTAGCTGAAGGACACTGACTGCATGTATGCATGTGATGTTGTTGCTTTGCGTGACGGATCGCACGCACTCTGTTGCAGAGTTTAGATGGTTTAGCCTCAGTAGCACGGCACGCCGCACAGATGGTCAAGCTAAATGGATTCCCATGTCATTTTCTTCCTTATTCATAGTTTTTATATTTAATGTAGGCCTGAGTCCCAGAAAGCAAATGAAAGTCCCTTAATATAAATCTGTAAGGATAAAATGGATCTGAATTTACACACGGCATCCACCAGAAAAGAATCCCCCGATATTTCAGACACCAGAATTAAATCGCGGAGACCGTTAAATGAAGCACGACGCTCGGTAGGCTACTGACAACGAGTCCAGCAACCTTTTATCACGCACAAAACGGTCAGTGCTCTGCCGAGCCAACGGCAGCGGGAAAATGGATGTCAGTTTAAGGGCTCGAGGAAAAGCTGAAAAGCTTAAATTCTTTAAGACAGTGGGTTTCGGGCGTGCGCTACCTCTCCGGACGGTGCCTCGTCGCTTCGAACCCGCTAATAAAACGTTATGCGGCCTGAAATATCTTTCGCTTTTCTGAACCGGTTCACATCCAGCGAACGAGCATAAACTCGCCCGCAAGCTTCTTTTTTTTTCTTTTTTTTTGTCAGGAGAAATATCTGCGAGGGCGAGCAGGGAAAAGCTTGCATCAGACAAAAAGAGAAAGAAAATAAAAATGAAAAATGACCCAGTGGAGGCATTGAGGTCGTGCTGCTGGCTGGAAGTGGTGCTAGGGACTGCTGAAGGGCTTTGTGTCACCTCTGTACGATGCAGCCACTGGTGTAGCTACAACATAACATTACATGGACTGAGGATATATTGCTTTAAGTAACAAATGAGTTTGAGGACATTGAATTATATCTAGCTTCAGTTGGGGCTACCAAACCCATTTGCCCCAAGGGTAAAATAGTAAACCCAGTGTCTGCACTTGCAAACCCTGAAACGTCATGGTTAGCCTCCGCTTTGGCCCCCAGCTAACTTGCTGCTCTGCTGTGATGTAAAGAGGTTGTGCACTCTTTCCCTTAGGCCTGTTTCAGTAGAGCATATCTCAACAAGGAACATTGTTATTCTAATGTTGTTTATTGGCAATCTGGTCAAATGTGGTTTATGGACAGTCTGGTCAAATGTTGTTTATATGGAGAACCTGGTCTAATGTGGTTTGTGGAGAACCTTGTCTAATGTGGTTTGTGGAGAACCTGGTCTAATGTGGTTTGTGGAGAACCTGGTCTAATGTGGATTTTGGAGAACCTGGTCTAATGTGGTTTGTGGAGAACCTGGTCTAATGTGGATTTTGGAGAACCTGGTCTAATGTGGATTTTGGAGAACCTGGTCTAATGTGGTTTGTGGAGAACCTGGTCTAATGTGGATTTTGGAGAACCTGGTCTAGTGTGGTTTGTGGAGAACCTGGTCTAATGTGGATTTTGGAGAACCTGGTCTAATGTGGTTTGTGGAGAACCTGGTCTAATGTGGTTTGTGGTGAACCTGGTCTAATGTGGATTTTGGAGAACCTAGTCTAATGTGGTTTGTGGAGAACCTGGTCTAATGTGGTTTGTGGAGAACCTGGTCTAATGTGGTTTGTGGAGAACCTGGTTTGTAGCTTGGTAGATTGTGATTTGTGTTTAATATATGATATAAATGGTTCCTTAACCCTTGGTATGTAGCATGGCCTCTGCTGTAAATGTTCCTGTTGAATTAAGCAGTTAGGAGAGAGCACACAGTCACACTCTCAGTTCAGTCCCACAGTATATTAGCTTCTTATCGGTGCAGAGAGGATGGGCCCATAGCAGAGGAAAAGGAGGTATTATTTTATTGAAGCTGAAGTGCACTGGCGCTTTCTCCGGCAGCTCGGGCCCCTTGCTCTATTGAAGCCGGTACGTCGGCCGTAATTACGCGAGTCCGTAAGGGAGGGAAACGCACATTATATTTTAATCAAGTCATGCCAGGAATTGGAAATGGTCATTTTGTTTTTATTTCTTGAGGTTAATTGTGCTGAGGAAGTTTTACTTGTCTTTCTTCTCTCTATCTATCTCTTTAACTCTATCTATCTATCTACATGTATCTATCTATCTATATTTCTTTCACTCTCAATCTTTCTATCTATCTATCTATCTATCTATCTATCTATCTATCACTTTAATTATCTATCTATCTATCTGTCTGTGTCTGTCTGTCTGTATACTCTATCTGGTGACTCAACAGAAGTTGTCAGTTGTGGCTCTGAAGTTTCTTGAACTTTGTCCTCTTTTCAAACTTTGGAATACAAATTCAACAAGACTGACTCAAGGTTTCCCAGGATAAAGGCGTCTAGCAGACAAGGACATTAGCCTACTATTGTAAGAGATTTTTCTGTATCCAACGTTCGTGTTACAAAATTAATTCTGGAATATCATGTTATTAGTGTAACCTTTTCCCCTTAATATTTAGCTTCCCTTGCTTACGTACTGTATTGAACAAAGCCTTTTTGACACAGCATTATACTTGAGGACTGTGGGAACCATAACGGCTATTTACGAGCCGCCACTGACCAGAACTCACCCTCCTGCCGCGGCCTCGACTCATGATGTTCAGTTCACTTAAACCACACAGACGAGGCGTCCCGTCATTTACTACGTCAGTCAATGTTTTTCAACTTGCAGTTGAACTATTTTATTGTTTTTCTTTTCATTTTGTGTGGGCTGGCTTACTCTTTTGTGTATCTTTCATTTTTCCCCAAAGCTACACAACGTGATGCATCCTGGTTCTTTAACACAAAGCCGGAAGCAGGGAGATTTTAGTCAGCTGTTTTCATTAGATGAGAAGGTCAGTCTTGTGGTCGGCGCTGAGCCACAGTTGGCCTGGGATGAAATGAGGCATGTACGCTTGGTTTCGTTACCAAAACAACCATTAATATTTGGGCGCAACCATAATGAGAACAAACAGACCGCGGTGGGTACACATAAGGAAATGTGAGTCCTCACATGGGTGTTTTTGATGTTGTGCATTTATCAGCTCTGCCACTAGGGGGCGAGATGCTTGGAGAGTGATACGCCATCAGTCCAGTCATCAAAAGGAAGGGTTGGGTTACCCGAGAGCCCTTTTGCACAGTTTATTTAACGTTTTGTGATAAAGTGAAACATGGCAGACTCATTTTTAAAAATATTTAGGGATAGGTTTATGGTTCTATTTATGGGCTATGCGTAGGGTTACTTTAGGTTGATTTTCATTACAGGCATTTATTGCAGTATTCAGTAGTTTAGCATAACGTCTATGTACAGTAAACACCAAAAAAAAACAGTGATTGAATTGCAGGGTATTTGTGTTTTACTATTTGTGGTTCAGCAGTAATCAGTGCATTGATAGAGTGCGACCGTGTCGTTAAAGTGAAGGGGTTCCCGCGTTGCTTCATTCGCAGTAGACCCAGGTGGGCTCCCGGTGGAGAAATAGCTCAGTGTTATTTATGTCTGCGTACAGGACAGCTCTCCGTAACAACGTCAAACATCGCTAATAAAAGCCACATTAATGTCCCTGTCCGTAGCACCGCAGTGCCGTTGGAAAATCTCATCTCATCAAAGATGCACTCACCTACTGTACATAACTAGAAGGAAGCAATGTGCAATTGGAAAAAGGCTTTTGTATGAAAGACACAAGGTTGACCTTTAGCCAGTCAGGGGCCTTTTTGCATGAGATTGACAAATGGCTGCCCCGCCCCCTCCCCTCCCCTTGCTCTCATTTCCTGGGTAGATGTTTTCTTGATGTACTTCCTTGTCCGATAAATCAGCGGTGGGGTAATGGACTGGCCGGCATCCAGGCCTTTCTGTTTCTCGGTGTCTGATGGCAGGGACGGTCGTTTTCCTTTTAAAAAGCTCTTTAAGAGATCGTTTGTCGTGTCCGATTTGCAGCCAAGTCCAGGGAGGGGGGCGTAGGGAAAAAAGGAGGAGGATCTCGGCTATGTGGTTCCCCCCGTGAGGTTTCAGATCTCGTCCTGCCCGCCTCTACACCACACAGCGTGCCGTTTTTTCACCCCCCGGATGTCCGCAGGGCGCAAACGTGTTTATAGGTGGAAGCCCTGGTTGGAGAATGAACCGGAACAGAGGCAGGCTGTATATTGCGATCTGTGTTAATATTATAGTATGTTTTAAGGAAAGTTTTTGTTTAATTTTTTTATATATCGTTTAAATATCAAGGTTTGTCCATGTTCAAAGGGATAACAAACAAAGAAAAAATCTGTACAGTTAAAACACAAAACGTAACATTTACACTACCTGTACAATCAATCACCTACACAGTACGCCATTTTATGTGATTTGTTGTGAAAGTGCTGGCTTAGATTTGGGAGCAACTTTCGCAATTTTGACAACAATGGATTTATCTGGCAACCCCAAAACCCTCCGCTGAGGGGATTCATCACGGATTGGCCCATTAATATTATACCGTGAAGCAGAGTGAACATTTCTAGCAGATTTGCCGCTGTCCCAGTCGCGCGGAGCTCTGCGGTTCCTTTCTGTTAGCTGCACAATGGCGTGAAACAGACGTCTCGTACCTTTCGCCAACTTCTGACGCTGTCGACAATGCTGATCTGCAGTAATGAAAGAGGCCCACTTGTTTGCAGATAAGATGCTATAATCATAATACTACAGAAAGAAGGAGTCCTGATTTAACTCAATTTATATGTAAATGTAATATTTGCACTATAATGAGCTTTTAGTGTCATATCTGCATTGGCTCGATTTGTTTGCTTCACTGTACAAAATGGTAACCGCAATCAATGTCATTACCTGATTCTCTCGACTGTCGGAGATTTGCATAAGCTTATTCCTCGCCCTTTTCTTCTCCGGGTAGTTATTGGATAAGCTCACTGTGCACTAGACGTTACGTCTGTTATATTAACTCTACTCCAGATATATTTGCCTGTTTCGACTGATAGAAAAGGACACGCACCTGCGTTATGGAAATCTGCGGAAAGGCCAAAACCAATTTCTAAACATGTACTTTGGCTCCAAGGGTGAGCCCAGTTGGCAGTTCCCACTTGTTTTTTTATTAAATGTATTTATTTTAATTTTTTTTTCCTGCGGAAAAGCTGAAGTGCAAGCTGGCTGCGTGGGACCTTGGTTTTAATTGGAGTTTTGTGGCCCTGTAATACACACATATGCATCGTTGTGCAATAAGCCAATGGCCTGTGACTTGTTTACAGACTCAGCCAGTCAGCACTTTAGCGGGCGTTGGCCAGCCAGTGCGGAGCGATGGAGGGGCTCTGACTTGTTCCCAGCTGAGTCTCGGGACAGTCCATTCGAGCTCTGTGCCCCACCCCATGGTGAAGCACACACAAAGGTCACAGATAGTCTAGTTATGTGCTGTCTCTGTGCATTGTGGGATACCAAGTCTGTGTATCGTGTATAGTGTGTAGCCTACATGCACGATGTACAGTATGTGTCTCCCAGTGTCCTTTTAATGACTGTTGAGTGTGCACTTGCGCTGTTGACTTGTGTCGCGCTAGGCTACATTTGCTACATTAATTTCCATGGAAACGGACTGTAAAGGTATCTTATCATGAGCCAGCTTCAGCTGCGTGTGGGATGGGATTCAGGGGAGCATTTGGCTGTTTAGGCACTGTGGCAGTGTCAGCCCGGCTTCCCTTTATGTGTAGTAGTAAAGTGGCTGGTGTTGGTCCACCCCAAAACAGCACACCGGTGCCAGACCCATTTAATTAAGTCACGTCTCACTCTGTGCCATCGGTAAACACCCAAGTTCAGTCGGCCGTTCTCTCAGGTGCTGTTTATACTGTACAGCCAGTAAGGGCGTGTAGACCTCAGCATAATCTATCTGTGTGCCCAGAGACATCGATAGTCAAGATCTGTGATTTAAAAGGACTGTTAAATGAGGTCAAGTCAAAGGGAGAGAATAACACCGCTCCCAGTGTGGGCTTAAACGGTGGCGCTACGAGTTGGCCCTCTTCAGCGCTAGAGCAGGAACTCTCCTGCGGAATTACATGTGAAAGGTGCCATTTTGAGTATGTGTGCCATCTCCTGGGCAATCTTGTATGAATTCGATTAATTTTTATGTTCTTAGAGAATGTTTTGTCAGTCTGTCTTGAAGGCAGTCCAGCAGGATTTTGGAGGTTAATTCCATTTCAATTCACTCAATTCATGAAATTGGAAAAATCTCCACAGAACATTCTTCTGTTCATAGGATTTTACTTCATTTCCTGCACCGCCTGAACTGTAATGTTAGTGAGCCGTGACCCCGAAATGCAGGCCAAGGGAGCCCCAAAAGGCCAGGGGAGCCCCAAACAGGCCAGTGGAGCCCCAGCAGGCCAGCTTTGACTCCTTTCTCTCTCTGTCCTTTTCCCATGTAGTGTAACTGCAGCGAAGACATGGTGAAGATCTCCATGGACCCCTTCGTCAAGAAGTTCCAGCCGGACCGCTACCAGGTGTGGAAGCAGGGCAAGGACGCGTGCCCCCTCGACCACACCCGGGCCACCCCCAGCTCCACCCCCGAGCTGCAGAGCTGGCTGCATCGCCGAAAAAGGGCCCGCCCATCCGCTCCGAGGTAGGCACGCCCTTTTATCCCTCTGTCACATGACACATTACGTCACATCACACTGCATCTCGGCATTAGGCTCAAATTTTAATCCTGATTGATTTACACAGATTACAGATTACAGATTACACAGCGCCCCGTTTGGGACTACCTCAACTAGCTTTGAGTTACACGCCCAGTTCCCTAACCGCTGTAACACACATTTGAGAGATTTCATTTGACATATGTATTTGTTTATGTGTACTTCATATGTAATACAGTTGGTGATAGTTTATTTTTACCCATCCTTGCTCTTGCCACACAGATTTTGATTAGCATTATTCAAGGGTTCTAATGGCCCTTGAAACCATGACAACATCACGGACAGACGCGTAAAAGTGGTGGAAAATGTTCACATATCCCAGTGTCCTTGAAAATTAACAAAACTTTTTTTTCCCGCGAGCAGAATACATCCATCTTTCTGGCTAATTCACTAGAATGATGTCACTTACTATCAAGTCTTGAAATATCAGTGTGCTGATAATTCTGTTGTAACGAATCAGACAGCGCTTCGGTTTGTATGTTAATTCCTCTGCCAAAGGTCATCGTTCGCTGGAGATGGAGGTGTGCTCCTTCAGAGATAATAATATTCTGAAAGTAAAGTTCCTCAAAGATCCTGCACTAAAGCCCAAAGTGTTCCTGACCGTGCATCAAAGACACATCCTTGAAAATAGAGCCTCTATCCTTAATCATCATTAAAAAGTAACAGAAAACATAGATTTGATTTGAACCCTGATTATCGTGTGCTTGATAGATGCTCTCATGCAGGGTTCTCTCATAGCCTGTTTATATGATGAAATGGTTACTGATGGAGTCCGGTAAGCTGATTAAAGACACTACTGGTGTTAGTCCAAGGGTTCGGATGTTTGACCTTCCAAGCTGACCGGTACACTTATCTAAGGGTGACCTACAAAATGGCGGAATTTGCAGAGCAAAGCAAAGGGAGCGCAAATGCGTGGCGTAAAGTGCGTTTACAGGATGAGAGGGCGTGGCTTTGTGCTGCAGAATGCGTCTTCAGCATGTGCATTTAAAGCATGGCCTGTGTGCTAATGCTCGCACTGTGGAGTCAGCAGCCGGGAGAGCTTATTAAGAGAGAGGGAGGAAGGGAGAGGAGAGAGAGAGAAGGGGAGAGAGGGAAGGAGAGAGAGAAAGAGGGAGGGGGAGAGAGAAGGGCGGGAGATAGACAGAGAGAGGGGAGAGAGGGAGAGAGAAGGGAGGGGGAGAGAGAAATAGAGGGAGAGAGAGAGGGAGAGAGAAGGGAGGGGGAGAGATAAATAGAGGGAGAGAGAGAGAGGGGCGGATGAAAGGAGAGAGAATGAGGAAAGGCGTGATGGAGTGGGAAAGAAAAAGAGCAGAAGGAAAAGAGGCAGAGGGAGAAAAAAAAGAATTAGAGGGGAGAGAAAGAGCGATAGAGCGAGGGAGAGGTAGGGGGCCGCGGAGGGGACAGGGATTCCATTTGGATGCAAATGAGACGCGCGCCCTCCGGCTTTGTCCCGCGGCGATGGCGCGGGGGTCACTGCTCGATTCCGCCGTATCCGTTTGACTTTGAATGGACTGCCGCGCTAAAATGGCCTCTCAGATTACATCTCCGCTGAGGCGTGGGGCCCGGGCACCGGGGTCTGGATGTGTGGGGAGGAGCGGGACCCCCCCCTCTCACAAACCCTTCTCATCCCCCCTTACTCTCTGCTCATGACCGTGCTGCGCTAACCCCCTACTTCCCCTCGCCTCTGGAGGAAAGGGGCTCCCTAACATCGTGCTACGCTAACCCCCTACTTCCCCTCGCCTCTGGAGGAAAGGGGCTCCCTAACATCGTGCTACGCTAACCCCCTACTTCCCCTCGCCTCTGGAGGAAAGGGGCTCCCTAACATCGTGCTACGCTAACCCCCTGTACCCCCTCACTCCTGGAGGAAAGGGGCTACCTAACATCGTGCTACGCTAACCCCCTACCCCCCTCGCCCCTGGAGGAAAGGGGCTACCTAACATCGTGCTACGCTAACCCCCTACCCCCCCCCTCACCCCTGGAGGAAAGCAGCTCCCTTACATCGTGCTAAGCTAACCCACTACCCCCCCCCTCGCCCCTGGAGGAAAGGGGCTATCTAACATCGTGCTACGCTAACCCCCTACCCCCCCTCACCCCTGGAGGAAAGCAGCTCCCTTACATCGTGCTACGCTAACCCCCTAGCCCCTGGAGGGAAGGGGCTACCTAACATCGTGCCATGCTAACCACTGCACCAGCCTCTCCATGTTGAGCGCACTGCTTCCCTAGGCTAATGTCAGAGAGGCCGCGCTTCACCATGCCAATTTATTTCCGACATCACTTTTTGTTGTCGTGCCCTCTCCTGTGTAATGACATCGCCCTTAAAAGACAAAGGCCCTGTAAGCGACTCATCCGGGTGAACAGTGCGGATTAGTCCTGCTCAGAGTCGCTGTGGTCCCACCTCTCTCCTTGTTCATTTGTGGGCTGGGACTGATGGCGGGGTTTTGAGCGCGTGTGTGTGTGTATGCGCGTGTGTGTGTGTGTGTGTGTGTGTGTGTGTGTGTGTGTGTGTGTGAGGGAGAGAGAGAGAAAGCACTGCCTTTATTTAACCCGGGCTCATTTGAAAGGGATTTTCCTTCGGCTGGAAATGCTGACCCCAAACCTCCGAGGTCTTACAGCTTTTCTCTCTTCGTTTCCGAGTCCCGTTCCTGAATCTTCTCCCGTCACATGCTTATGAGGTCATCTGCCTTCAGTGTGTTCGTTTAAATCACCCTGCCTCAGCATGGTTTCACTGGCCCTCATACATGCATTCGGGTCACTGTTTGTAGCCAGAAGTGTAGTGCACTGGTTAGGGAACTGGCCTTGTAATTCAGATGTTGCAGGTTTGACTCCTATGGGGGGGGATTGCCATTTTACCTTTGAGCACAGGTGCTTAACCTCACTTACTTCCAGTGTAGCTGTCCAGTGTATTTACTTTTTCCAGTAAATATCCAGTTGTATTAATTAATTTTTTTAAACAAATTTAAAAAAATAAGCTGTGTTCTTCAGATAAGTGCTAAATCCCTCAATGTAAATGTACTTTCAGCGGCAATTTAATTACAGCTTTGCTCAAAAAATGGCAAGTTTCACTAATAATTCAAAAATATTGATACCGAGGTGGATTGCCGGCAGAAATTTGCATTCGATTTACTATAGCTAAAGCAATTCTAGCAAGACCACCAGTTTCGCACAGTAAAAAAAAAAAACTGACTAATAGACGAGACGCTGCGGTAAAAATGACAGCTCGCCCTAACGTTATGTGTGTTCGTTCATAAAAACAGCGAATGTAGCCTATGTATTAGATAATACATAATTTATATCTATCTATAATATGAAATGTATGTAATAAATTTATACACAATGTTTGAATGTTTATGTTATGTTTGTTAATACATGATATAGCCTAATAAATAGCCTACTGTTTTATTACAGCTACTAAACATGAGTAGCCTATGCATTTTCTGTAAGGTATCTGAAATGTTATTCTAGCATAATGTAAAAAAAAATGGTGTCTGGTAAAATTTTGGGGTGGCTGGTAAACTGTGGCTGGTAGGTCAAAAAGTTAATTTCCCACCCTGTATAGCATTAATAACCAGCCATTTAAAAAAAGGCATAATAACAGATTTAAGTGCATAAGATGAGCATATGCTGCGGAAACCTCTGGGTTGCCTTTCTCTTCTGCCTGAACATCACCGCCAAAAACCATGAGTAAAATCACAAAGCTTAAAAAAATTATAATTCAAAAGAATAATGTGCCTGGTATCTTTGGGTTTTAATCCTCCTGTTTTTACAACCGCAGAGCTTCAGGTTACCATAAAAATTAGACAATTATGCTCCATAAAAGAAACTATGGCATGCCTCCTAGCGCACTGCTGAATGTTCCAGAAACCATCGCTTTCTTCGTCCGCGAACTCGGGCATTTCTGGTGATTAAAGGTGTGGGTCTCAGTGGGGGGTTATCTGGCAATGCGGCATAATTGCGTCGGCTGAGCGGCAGGCTGGCTCTGAAAACGGGCGACCAGGAACGAAGGTTCACCTCACGGGAGGTTTTCTGCGGAAAATCCCCCCCCCCCCCCCCCCCCCCCCCCCCCCCGATTCGCGCTTCCAATTCTCGCTCCCGATCCGCGCTGCCGATTCACTCTCTCTGGGCTGGGGGAGAGGCCCCTGTCGCACGTGTGAGGGAAAATAGGCGGCATTTCTTATATTTAAACGCGCGTGACAAAGGCCTCATAGGCAGACAGCTATCCCAGTGTGTACCCCCTGTCCTTGCCTGGTCTCTGTCAGGGAAATGAAAGAAGAGCTCAAACAGGAAATGGAAGCGAACGTGTAGAATGGCCGCGGGGTCCAGGAGGTGGTCCGTCCGCATCAGGATGCGGTTAAAAACACATGCGGCGAGGGACGCGGCTTCCTGTCGCCATGCGCATCGAGCTGTTACAGTGTTTAGGCCTCACAGTCTTTCACTGCTGTAGGTCTCCGGTATAATCTCTCCACCTGCCTCTGTTGTCTCTGGAACACAGCAATGTTTCCAATGTTATATTTCCTCTGTGTTTATTTGGACAGTTGTAATACTGTAGTGTTATATTTTAGATGGGCCCCTGTGTGCAGGTCTGTAATAGTGTTATATTTTCTATGGGCCCCTGTGTGCAGGTCTGTAGTAGTGTTGTTTTTTTTGTTGGCCCCTGTGTGCAGGTCTGTAATAGTGTTGTATTTTCTATGGGCCCCTGTGTGCAGGTCTGTAGTAGTGTTGTATTTTCTATGGGCCCCTGTGTGCAGGTCTGTAGTAGTGTTGTATTTTTTGTGGGCCCCTGTGTGCAGGCCTGTAGTAGTGTTGTATTTTCTATGGGCCCCTGTGTGCAGGTCTGCAGTAGTGTTGTATTTTTTGTGGGCCCCTGTGTGCAGGTCTGTCATAGTGTTATATTTTCTGTGTAGGTGGTGCTGATATATTTCTTAAAGTTAGTTGTCTGTTATGAAAACGGGTAAACTTCTCAGGCCCAGTTTGTGATCTTAGCAGGTCCAATTGTAATCTGATCCTGTAAAATGTTCCAATCCCACAGTACATAATACTTTAAACCTGTCTCACCAAACCCAGGACAAAGCTAGGGTATTTTGAAGAGTGACATGTTAGAGCAAAGCTGATATTGTAGAAGTATACACTGTTATTTTCTAGTCTGATTGAGGAGGAGGGTCAGTGCCTCTGTATAAATGCTTTGTTCCCTGTGTGTGTGTGTGTGTGTGTGCGCGTGTGCGCGTGTGCGTGTGTGTGTGTTTGTGTGTTTGTGTGTGTGTGTGTGTGTGTGTGTGTGTGTGTGTGTGTGTGTGTGTGCGTGTGTGTGTGTGTATACACCGATCAGCCACAACATTAAAACCACTGACAGCATTGGTGAAGTGAATAACATTGATTATCTCATTGTTATTTTGGTTCTGTACGCTAGTTAAATCTAGTCCCACCCCCCAATTCCCATAGAGATCCATTCAAATGCAGAGAGGTTATAGTATCGCTTGTAGGAGTACCAGAAAATAAGATATCAAGAGTCTTTTGATATTGTTGGGTCACAGACATCAGGAAGTCATGGCATGCAAAGGATATGCGACCAAATATAAAAAGGTTATTACTTTATTCTACATTATATTAAACTGTCCAATATTTTCTGATGCCCAAAATGGGGGGACTGTGTAGAAAAGGTTCTATAATTTCTAAACGGTTCATCCGATATGGATGGAAATACACTCAAATTAAAGCTGACAGTCTGCACTTCAACCTCATTGTCATTGTATTCTTTCAAACTCAAAGTGCTAGAGTACAGAACCAAAATAACAACGAGATAATCAATGTTATTCACTTCACCTGTCAGTGGTTTTATAATATATAATAATATATAGTTTTACAGTGGTATATAATATATATATAAAGTCTTGTCATCTTTCTGAGTTTGTTGCTAATTGGAAGTTAGAATAGGGGAAGAAGTGGTAATTGTGAGGGGTTTAATTTCATTAATAATTGCCTTCGTCCGTTCTACTCCTGTAAACAGCATGATTCTGATTCATTAAAACCAGTCGAGTGTGACGTCTTACAGTCTTCATAAGTATAATGATGCTTCTGCAGTAATCTGCGGAAGAACCTCGCCATCTGCAGCACTGCATTAGTCCAAGAAAGGAACATTTTCCTCCTGAAATTTATCTCATTTTCCAACGTCCCTCAATATTATTTAATCACTGTGCTTGCGGTGTTGTCGGTGCATTATTGCTGATGTAGGCTGTGACCGCTCAATGTGCATCTGTTTTTCCGTGCGTGCCTTTTATTCCCAGGAAATGGATTGACATTGTCAGGAGGCTGCCGTTGACACGCTGCATTAACGCAGCCTTTCTGGATGCTGCTATCAAAGTTAAAAGATTGAATTCACCGTGGGCTTACTTTATCAAAGCGTGGCTAACGAATGACTATCAAAGTACAGTATAGGATACAGGCTAAAGAATACTTCATTACTTTTGTATGTCTTCTGTTTGGTCCAAATGCAGTAAAAATACAGTTCAGACAATCTCCTGCGCTATAATAAAATATATACTGTATAGGGAGACCACAATAAAAATAGAAGTGGTAGAATTTTCAATTATATAGACTTCCATGTTTTAAATTTTGTCTTGCAGGTTTGTGTAAAATGTCATGATATAGCGTTTTAATGCACTTTAAGTATAGGGTGCTAAAGTAATACAGTATCTGTGTTCGTTCATCCTGTGTATCATGAAGTTATCGCAGTTTTATAGGACAGTTTTGTGGGTGGTACACAAACCTGCAAGACTACATTTTAAACATAGAAGTCTATATAATTCTGTAAACAGTGGATGATGGAGGTCATAGAGAAACAGTGGATGATGGATGTCATAGAGAAACAGAAGTCAGGGCGCCTTTGTCTCTTGTGAAGTTCTGCTGGAGCGCTAAGCTGTTTCCAGGCTGGACTGGGAGACCTGCTTTGAGGCTTGAGACAGAACAACAGTGCTGAATCCACAGAGACCCCGGTGGTGTGTAATTGGGGAAATTCTCTCTTCTTCTGCGTATTCATGAAGACGCCTCTGCAAATTACTGACCCGCATCATTCCTGGGGTCTGTTTTATCCCCCTGTGTCCTTCCACCGCAAGTCAGCCCAGTCATGACATGCTGAACCTGCCAAATGCAGCCCTGCTAGGCCACAGTTCTGGCTTCCCAGAGCAGTCACGGCATGCTGAACCTGCCAAATACAGCCCGCTAGGCCTCAGTTATGGCTTCACAGAGCAGTCACGGCATGCTGAACCTGCCAAATACAGCCCGCTAGGCCTCAGTTATGGCTTCACAGAGCAGTCACGACATGCTGAACCTGCCAAATACAGCCCTGCTAGGCCTCAGTTCTGGCTTCAAAGACCAGGCCTTCATTTCACACTCACACGTTTCGATCAGGCCTGGCTCACATCCACACTTAACATCATTTATCCATCTGACACCAGGGAGATTCCTGCAGATTCCTCACAATCTTAAAAGAAGCATGTTTTTACCAGCACTCTGACCATCAGGACTGTACTTTTTGGTTTAAGGGCAGTTAGTTTTGGTTTGAAAACTAAATAATCAATGATCTCCAGGAGTGTTTTAAATTTTACCAGAGCTCAAAGAGTTCAAGTATGTCAAATACTTGTTTGAAACAGACGCATTTATTTATTTATTTATTTATTTATTTATTTAGTACTCGCTATCTATCCTTTTTTAAAGGTAAGGCAAAGTTTCCAACTTTGGTGAGCTGGCTGGTGTGAGATTTATTGCGGTGTAGTGGGTTGCGTTTCAGATTGTCGACCGGGGGTGCGATTGTTTATGAACCAATCTCACTTTGCCTTTCTAGCTGATACATAATTTCTCTAATCAGGGAGAGGCTTTGTTTTTAGTTGCGGCCTTTTTATTTGCCGTGAGATTGGTTTGGCCGGCGTGAGAGCGTGCGACAGAGCCTGGATGCGCGTGTCTCACGCCAATAAGCGTGAGCGTTGGCAACCCTGACGTAAAGTTTGAATTCCAGGAAGTCATCTTGAGAAATGTTTCTTTGCCGTTTCTCAGTAGCTTTTGCCGTTAGCTGGGGGAGGCTAGCGGAGAGGGTTTACTCACGGAAAGACATTAAAGTGGCTACGGCACTCAAGATGTAATGTCATTTTTGGCTCCGGTGGTTACGCCTAGGCAATACAAACATTTCCGCATTTCCGCAGTCTCGCCTGTCTCACTCTCTTGCTCCATTACAGTAAAAACCTGTGGATCAGTAATGCGTTGATTTGTTGCTCCTGTACGTGCTGGAGACTTTTAGTACCCCTCTAATCATTTAAACCGAAGCATGTTTACAGCGTAGATCCTCCGCATCCCCGGTGCTGGAAAACCTGATCTCCTAATTACATAGCTATGTTTCAAAGCTCTGGCCTGCACTTCTCAATCGCCTTTAGGCTTCAGTCTGCCAATACCTTGACAGTGCGCCGTTTTTCCAAATTCACAGGAAAGCGTTCGCAGCACTTACCTGTTAAATGGTGTTATGTTGATTTAAAAATATGTATATATACATCATTGCTGGAGTTTTCATTCTGGATACAGCTTCATAATTTTTTAGCGTATGAATGCTCATTCATATTTATGAGCAGATGTTCAAAACAGCCCTATGCTGAATATGATGATGTGTGCTTATAATGGGTGTCAGTGCTTCTGAGATAAAGCAGGTCCTCCTGTCTTGTATTTTTTTCTTCATACACAAGAAGTAAAATGCATTTGCCAGTATTCTGCATGCAGCTGAACCCGTTAGTCCAGGGATCGCTTTGTCTACTGGTTTTTGATGTGTTAACGCACTTAAGTGCTTCATTTAAGTCATTGATTGGCTAAATAATCAGAGCACCTTGTTTTCAAAGCCTAAATTGGCTGCTAATTGAAAGGAAATCACAAAAACCAGGGGAGACTGCGGCCCTCCGGGACTGGAGTTTGAGACGCCTGCATCCGACCCTCAGAAGGACTCACAGTTGCAGTTTGAGTCTCTTGTCGTAGCCACATGTGAATCACATGTGACTACAGGAAGCATTAGCACTTTATTGACCCTGTGGGGTCATTTGTCCTGTACATTTGACCCATCCTAACTACTTAGGAGCAGTGCTGAATCATAGGGCACAACTCCAGTTCTGAGGCCAGTGCCTTGGTCAAGAGCAATGCCGGGAGTATACCTAACCTGACATACATGTCCTTGGTATGGAGGGAACTGGAGTACCCATAGTAAACCCACACAAACACGGGGAGAACATGTAAACTCCACACAAACACAGGGAGATCATGTAAACTCCACACAAACACAGGGAGAACATGTAAACTCCACACAAACACAGAGAGAACATGTAAACTCCACACAAACACGGGGAGAACATGTAAACTCCACACACACACAGGGAGAATATGTAAACTCCACACAAACACGGGGAGAACATGTAAACTCCACACAAACACAGGGAGAACATGTAAACTCCACACAAACACAGGGAGAACATGTAAACTCCACACAAACACGGGGAGAACATGTAAACTCCACACAAACACAGGGAGAACATGTAAACTCCACACAAACACGGGGAGAACATGTAAACTCCACACAAACACGGGGAGAACATGTAAACTCCACACAAACACGGGGAGAACATGTAAACTCCACACAAACACGGGGAGAACATGTAAACTCCACACAAACACGGGGAGAACATGTAAACTCCACACAAACACGGGGAGAACATGCAAACTCCACACAAACACGAGGAGAACATGTAAACTCCACACAAACACGGGGAGAACATGTAAACTCCACACAAACACGGGGAGAACATGTAAACTCCACACAAACACGAGGAGAACATGTAAAGTCCACACAAACACGGGGAGAACATGTAAACTCCACACAAACACGGGGAGAACATGTAAACTCCACACAAACACGGGGAGAACATGTAAACTCCACACAAACACGAGGGGAACATGTAAAGTCCACACAAAGAGGACCCGGACTAGGACTCAAACCCGGAGCCTCTTTCTAGTGAAGCGACAGTGTTAAACACTACCCCGCCATGCAGCCAAAGTGTGCTTGTGCTCTCCCTCTGCTTCTGTGCAAATGAGGTGGGAAAGTCTGTCCATTTACAGAAATGTTCAGAAGCTCCTGACCCATTTGTCTCTCTGAGAGGGTGCAATGAAAATCGATATACGCTCGCATCTAAGAGAAACCATGTTAATATGATTCAAACCAGCAATACTGTAGAGAGGGTACGTCACCGCTTATCACTCCGTACTATATGCTTCACTGAACCCCCACACACACGCACACAAACACACACACACTCACACACACATACACACAAATACACACACACAAACAACACACACATGCACACACACACACACACAGACTCACACACACATATTTTCCACTATCACAGGCACACAGCACACAGGATACAAATAGCGAGGGTGGTCAATAAAATAAAATAAACTAAAAAAAAAAGCAGACAAAATGGAGGTATTGTTCCGTGTGCTCTTTTTCCCCTGGCTCGGGTTAAATTATGGGCCTGTCCTGGCAGAGGAGATAGTGCCACACTGGGCCAGAGAAAAAGCCTTATCCTGGGCAGCCAGTCCTGAGCACCACCACCGCTATCTCTCCCAGCAGCCTCCATCACCCGCGATCCAGATCTAAGCGGCTGAGAGCGGCCCAGCGCGAGGATGAGGAGGAGCAGGAGGCGACGGCCCGGGCCACCCTCCCGCAGGGCCACAAGGCGAAGAAGGAGCCGGGAGGGACCAGTAAGAGGGCGGAGGGGGACGGCCCGGGACTAACCTTCCAGGCCGGCCAGCCGTCAGACGCTCTCAACCTCTCAGGTGAGATAAGGCCTGATTACGTGTCACACATCAGCCGGGCCTACTTCCCATCTGTCTGCTGAGCAGTAAATCCGCTCTTCCCTCTCTCTCTCTCCCTCCCTCTCTCTCTCCCTTACCATTTCTCTCTCACCCCCCCTCCCTCTCTCTCTCCCTCACCATGTGTCTCACCCTTCCCCCTCTCTTTCTCTTTCCATATGCATTCCCTCGCTCTTTCCCTTACCATTTCTCTCACCCTTCCCTCTCTATCCCTCCCTCTCTCTATCCCTTACCATGTCTCTCACCCTTCCCTTTCTCTCTCTCCATCCCTCTCTCTCCCTTACCATTTCTCTCACCCCCCCTCTCTCTTTCTCTCTCTCTGTCTTTCTCTTTCTTCCCCTCCCTCCATCTCTGGCTCTCCCCATGTCCCCAACTCTTTCTCACCCTCCCTCTCTCCCTCTGTCTCCTCTTTCCATTTTTCCTCTCTCCCTTGCTCCCTCACTCTCTCTCCCAATCTCTCTCTTTCTCTCTCTCTCTCTCACTCTTTCTCTCTCGCTCTCTCTCTCCATCTCTTCCTCCTTCTCTCCTTCCGCGCCGCGCTCCTCGCTGCATTTCTCTATTGCTCCCCAGAGCTCAGATGGGATTACGGGTTGCAGAGACAGCAGGGGAAAATGGGGCCACTGTAATATTGATTTAATGAATTGATCTCCTCCATCACTTCATCTTCTGATGGATATGAATGTATCTGTGAATTTCAGTGTGTGATTCATGAGCACCTGGTGTAACTGGATGGGAAAACTAAATTGACGCCAGATCCAAGTGGAGCTTTCTGAAGAATAATGGTTGTGGAGAAATGCCTCTATATGCTACAGAATGAGCGGATTAAAATGTTTTCTCACTTTTTTCTTTCTTTCTCTCTTTTTTACAACAATATTTTAACGTGGGAAACCTTTGATAGGCCCTTCAAAATGGCGTCAGCAAATTATCGCCTGTTAAATGCTTTAGCACTTATTAATTATATTAGGAAACCAAATTGGGCAGCCAGTGTTTGATTTATTGCTGGTCTAACTTGTTTTGTCACTCAGGGAATAATCAGGCAGAGGTGAGCAGGAAGATGTGCACCAGGAACAGGTTGGAGAGAGACAGCACTCCGGGCTCCACTGACCCAGCCCGAGGGCTCCACGCACCCCATCACGACCTCTTCCCTTCAGAAACGTCTGAGCAGGAGCCTGCTCCATCCGGTCCTGCCAAGGAGGGGGAGGGGGAGATGGCGGAGGAGCTGCCTGCTCCTCCTGTGGTTAAAGAGGCCCAGCCTGGTTCCCCAGGTGCTGGAAGCCCATTGGCCGTGAGTACAGGGGTTTGTGATGGGCTGGAGTCACTGTCGGGTGAGAAAACTACTCAGGACTGTGAGGTCGACGTTGGCGTCCCTTCTCAAGGTGCCGTACCGCCCCCCCTCATGGGCAGAGAGTCGAATTGCAGAGTCGCAGAGCGACACGGCTCTTACGGAGTCCATTAATGCAGCGTCTCCCCCGCCACCCACAGAGGCCTGTGCCCCGGTGTCTGAACTTGGCACTAACAGCATTGGGAGTAATGCTAACGCAGACTCATTGGACACTCTGAGTGGACCCTCTGACTCTATCTCCAACAACTTGTCAGCAGCTGGTCACTCTAATGACTTGTCAGCAGCTGGTCACTCTTATGACTCGTCAGCAGCAGGTCACTCCAACGACTCATCAGCAGCAAGTCGCTCTAATGACTTGTCAATAGCTGGTCAATCTAATGACTCATCAGCAGCAAGTCGCTCTAATGACTCGTCAGTAGCTGGTCACTCTAATGACTCGTCAGCACTTGATCACTCTAGTGACTCTTCAGCAGCAGGTCACTCTAATGACTCATCGGCAGCAAGTCACTCATCAGCAGCTGGTCACTTCATCTACTCGTCAGCAGCTGGTCACTCCAATGACTCGTCAGCACTTGATCACTCTAGTGACTCTTCAGCAGCAGGTCACTCTAATGACTCTTCAGCAGCAGGTCACTCTTATGACTCGTCAGCAGCAGGTCACTCCAACGACTCATCAGCAGCAAGTCGCTCTAATGACTTGTCAATAGCTGGTCACCCTAATGACTCATCAGCAGCTGGTCATTCTATTGACTTATCAACAGCAGGTCTCTCTAATGACTCGTCAGCAGCTGGTCACCCTAATGACTTGTCAGCAGCTGGTCACTCTAACGACTCTTCATCAGCAGGTCACTATAATGACTCGTCAGCAGCTGGTCATTCTATTGACTTGTCAACAGCAGGTCACTCTAATGACGCTTCATCAGCAGGTCACTCTAATGACTTGTCAGCTCCAGATGTGGAAACCATCTCTTTGCCAGTGGCCCTTATTGACGTGCAGTGTTCCAATAACAGTGCTCTAAGGAGTGTTACGGTTCCCTGCAAATTTGTGGAGCGGTCCCGCCCTCCCTTACTGGACCTGTGTGGAGCCAGTGTCCACCCTCTGGCCTCGGGTTTGGACCAGCGGATGGGGAGCCGCGGAGCAAGACGCGAGATGCCCTCTCTCACCCCCGTTCTCGCGGACGAGGACGAGACGCAGCCCCCCTCGCTGGACCAGGAGATGCCCTCTCTCACGCTGGCAGTTGGCACGGACGTCCTGTCCCGCTTTCCTGGAACTGGCCTCCAGGGGGACCCCTCCGCACCCGTCCTCCACAGGGAGGTGTCTCTTCCCTGCTCAACGTCGGAAATGGAGGTTCCCCAATCCCGGCTTGAGGAAGAACCATCCTCACCGGTCGCGCTACAAACGCCGTGTCCTCAATCCAGTCTCCATCGAGTGCTGCCCGTTTGTCACACTCCACCCATGACCCGACAGACTCAGAGTCCGCCCCCAGACCCTTCCGGTCGTGATAGTCTGACCAGTGGATTGAAGCTGCAGAGCCTGCTTTCTCCTCCTGGTGGCGAATCGAACATCTTAAACGTAGCATTGCACACGGGCACAGATACCCTGAGGGAGAGCGAGCCGTTCCTCACTAGTCCTCTGTGTCACTCGTCCCACACTCCAGACCATAGCCATAAGGATAGCATCAGGCCTTCGGAGGAGGAGGTTAATAACGAAAGTGGCGCTCTGGCTCTGGCGGACGGTGTGAACGCCCTGACCTCGTGGTGTTCACCTTCCTGGCCGGTCCCAGCAAGAGTGGAAGCAGAGGGCAGGATGACTAACGAGGACGGGGAAGCCTGTGGTTCAGAGAGCCCGAGCATGGAGACCGTGCCGTTGGGTGCAGGGATCTGGGACCACTTGAACTGCCAAGGACCCGCAGTCCTGATTGAGAGCGTCCATCCGGAAATACCAGTGGTCCTGACGGAAGACAGTACCGCAACCTACTACACGCTCAACTCCCCCGTCAACGCCGTGTGGGAGGAGGACGAGACCCCCGAGGGGGCGGAGCCTGACGGGGACGGGGCGGGGGCAGAGGAGGAGTCACATGTGTTGGGGGCGGGGTTTAGCATGCCGGGGGCGGTGTCCAGGGCGGAGCCCAGCGATGCAGAACGGCGCAGGATGGAGATGGAGGCCGCTGAGGCCCTGACCCTCTGTAGGGAGCTGACGGCCGGCAGGCTGGGGCCCCGGGCCCCGGAGGAGCCGTGGGACGGCGGGGACCGGTCCCCTCCCAGGACCTCCTCCATCCGGAACAGTGAGTCGGACGCCGAGCCCAGCGTGTCCACGGAGGGGAACGACCTGAGCGACATGGAGTGCGAGGAGGCGGAACTGGAGCCAGGGGAGATATGCACCGTAAGGCCACGCCCGTATAGCTGCTCCTCAGGCTAACGTTTACCTCTGTAAACACGCTTTTCAAAGTAGTTTAATCACAAACTGTTTCCATGTGATTTCACTGTGAAATGCATAGGAACTGTCTGGTTCCTCATGCTTTATTTTAATGAGAATGTGATGGAACTCTTTTTATTTCTCGGGAAGATGGGTGCTGTCTCTAGCTCTCATGCATACAAATAACAGAATAACAGAATCCACTACCAGATTGCTGATACCTCCTAACACACTTGTATTGCTTAGTATAGGTAGCTGTATGAAGCCTGGTCTTACAGCTGTATTCTAATAGAATAAGAACACGCAAGCTGCATGAGTTACTATGAGAGTTATAACGGAATGCAAACACAGGTGACATCAGTCAGTATCGGAACATCTCTAACCTCTGTACAGCTATGAAACCAGGGTCCTTATGCATATGCAAATCTCAATTTGATGCATTAATTCAAGTTACTGTATTTAATTGATCCCTCCACTGTTGAAAGTTTTTTAAAAATCATATATTTTCTAGATGTCATTTTTGCCTTGTCCTACAAGCAAAGCACATTACTTGGGCAGATTTCTATGGATGACAGCGGGATATCTAGAAGATTGCTTCTGGTGTTTTTTGACCATATAATTGGTGGACAGATCAATTTTCCATCAAAAAGTGTATTTTTGGGTGAATTTCCCCTTTAGAGGTATAACATAAAATTATGACTGTTAGAATTCCAGTGATACCCTTAGTGAGCTGAGGTGTCAAGAATACTCATGATATGGGACATGATATGGTGGAGAACCTTCCGGAAAGAGCCCTGTCATACGATCCTCTCTGTCCTCAGTACCCCAGTCAGATGGTTATCAAGGTGGGCAAAATGAAGACCACCAAGAGCTGGCGTCACCCACTGAGGAAGCCCACCGCCCGAGCCGCACCCAGCGCAGTCAAACAGCAGGCCGGCAGTGACGAGGGTGAGTCCCGCTCGGGAGGGAGGGGGCGGGGGAAGGGGCGGAGCCTCGTTCTGCTGCTGCCGATCATGTGCACTGGAGCTTCGCTGATCGCCCCAAGCCTCATTTTCCTGCCTAATCGAGATGGATGTGGGGCACAGGCAAGGTGAACGTAGCTTTCCTCACACTTATTTCAGTACGCATTTCAAAACCTTACAGGTTTGTTCCTCTATAATCAGTGCTGATTTTTCTAATAACTCCAGGTGCATGCAGGGAAATTTACCTACTTTTCTCCCCTTAACATAGTGATTGTGAGAGTATGTATGATGTATGTCATAACCCTACATATAGTTCCACAGACCCACCTCTTGAGGCAGTCCAAGCTACCCAAGCTAAGAAAGCTTTTCTCAATCTCTGAATACATAAAGCAGGAAAATTGAGTATTCTGGAACATAATGCAACCGTTTTACTGAGATCAAATTTGAGGTATTGGCCTACCAGGTTGTATTAACCTTGTGCAAGCTCTATCGGAAACGACTGTCATTATCTCCTTCATTATCAGACGGCTGGAAATACACTTTTTATCCGAAAATACGACGAACGTGCGGCGGAGACGCCCGGCCGATATACGCTAGGCTTTTGAGGCCGGTCTGCACGTAAGAGAAATAGGGCTTTTTCATCCCGAGCCAGGGATTCATGTCAAACGGAGTAATCCATGCGTGGTGAGCTTGTATTAGCTCGTAGGCCTGCGTCCAGTTGTTAGGGCGCGAGGGTTCATCCAAGTGCGCCGGAGCGCTGGCTACACGCTGCTCGGGGGCGGAGAACGCCAGGCTCGGACACTTATCTGGCGCGGGCTTATTAGGCCAGACAGCCGGCTTCGCCGCGCCTCCTGCATCTACGCCGTCTCGTACGTTTTAGCTCCGTGTCTCCCGCCTCCTCCCACGTATCTGCAATTACGGCTTTTCTGCGCCTAATTCACTCTGCCCCTCGGTCGTACACGCATGGTCTCTCATGTTTCTAGATCCTGTCGACAGTTTGTTTTAAAGAAGAAAAAAAAAAAAGAAGAGTTCATTTCTTTTCTCTTTTTTTAAAAACTGCCACGAGGCGCAGAAGAGCGCAGGCCGTGTTTAATCTCGCCCCTCTCTCTCTCTCTCTCTCTCTCTCTCGCGCAGGCCATTAAAAGTGCTACTTTCTGTCAGAGGACTAAAGAGAAGAAGAGGGGAGAGAGCGTGAACTCGTGTTCCGCGCTCTTTCCCGGCGCGAAGGCGCTTTTTTCCCCCTCTTTGTTTCTTTTGCCGAGTCTTCAAAGAGAAGCTCATTATTGTGGCTTGTTTACGCTCGTCGAGCACACTGCATCCACGGCGGCCCCGGGACAGCTGCTATCTCAGCGCTGATCGGGTTAGGAGCCGATTCCTCTGCTCCCGCTCGGAAAACCGAAAGGGTTCGGCAGGTTAAGTTTAAACCCTGCCGCGTTACGCTATCGTTACCGATGTCAGGTGTGTTTAGGCCGAGGGGGTCCTATCCTGGAGGGCCGCAGTCTCTGCAGGTTTTTGATGTGTTGAAGCAGCAGTTCGCTGATTGGCTAAAGAATCCACCCACCTTGTTTTCAAGGCCGTGATTGGCTGATGATTGAAAGGAAAGTGCAATGGAGCAGCCCTCCAGCACTGGAGCTTGAAATCCGTTGTTAATAGCTGAATAACTGTATGGTACAGTATATGATGATAAAATACACATTTGTATTTGTGTGAATAGGGCCTCTTTTGTGAGAAAAAAAAGTTGTAAGTGAGGACGATGCAATATTCCTCTTACCTCTAGATTACTTATCAATAAGTTTTCATCTGATTTCTTGGTGAGATTTTACATATGTTCTGAACAGTATAAAATTCCCTTTAAAGAAAGGCTGTAATGTAAACTGCATATTCACACTACACACACACATACACACACAAACAATCTTCCAGCAATAAAACACGCAGGGAAATACTGCTGGATGTGTTAAATCCCAAGTGGCACGTATATTTATGTATTTATGTGGAGATATGATGGCTGTTGGGGTGGGTCAGCCAGTGCTGTTCATCTGTAAGTGACTCCTCGGTATGGCCTACAGTCTC
>CM056376.1:133084720-133149720 GCA_029718625.1 Synaphobranchus kaupii
CTCCCCTCTCTACTAAAAGCAGTGTGTGATGGCTACTACATCCCTGTGTAAAATTCCCTTAGATTCATCTACTGAGACAGTCAAAGCTAATGAAGCCATATCAATCTTTAAACCCATAAACCCTTCTAAACAGCATAACGCTGAACTTTTATTGAGACCAAATTCCAATTTCAAACTATCAGGCTTATAACTTGTGTATTTGTCCAAACATTGTCTTGCAGTAGCTCAATAAAATAATATGTTGTAAGTCAATATATTGTCATGTATAATCAATTTCCATATAGATGCATACTTGCTAATTAATTTATTTGTTGATTTTTCAATGGTCAGTTTCAGGAAAAAGTAGTAGTTTCGTTTTTGTCACTTTGAGATAGTCTCTGTATGATGAAAAGCGCTATATAAATAAAATGTAGTATTATTTTAATTATTTTCATCGCCAGCAGGTCTAATTCTTTAAGGATGCAGTGTGTGTCTTCCTCTGTGGATGGCAACAGTAGAATATTTGTGAATGTGTGAATAGCTCCAGTGACGTTTCAAAAGTGGTTTCTCCCTTTGTGCTTCTCCCGAGCCTGGAGCTTAACACCCGGCCCTGTTCTTCAGAGCTCCCCGATGCCGCGCTGACTGAGGAGGAGGTCCAGGAGGCAGAGCCGTGGGGCAAGCCGCTTGTTCACCTCTGGCACAACAGGAAAGCCAACTTCCCGGCGGAGAGAGAGTATAACGCCTTGGCGGCTCGGAGCCGGCCGCACTGTGCCATTTGCACCCTCGTTATGCCTTATTACCTGGTAGGAGCCGGCGCACAACCTCGCCCATCTCCCACCTAGATAAATCTAAGCAGAGCTGGTGAAAAGTGCAGGGCCATTCTTTAAATTAGCCTGGAGAACATGCGCGGATGTTTTTGTGCCACCGGCTTAGAACTTGTTGCCAGGGGGAAAAAGAAAGACAAAAAAAATTATCTTTAATCGTTCCTGGCAACCCAGTCCATTGGCACAGGCACACAGTAGAAACACACAGTAGAAAAAAGACAATTAAAATGTTTTAGGAAGAGTAGAACAACTAAACTCTACTAACTAAACTAAACTCTAAAAACTGTGTTTTTATAAAGGAATGCTGCTTTTGCCTTGTGTTGCGGTCACACTTAGAAATGTGCATATACAGCAAATTTAGAAATTATTGCAGCTTTAAGATATTGCTATATATATATATATATATATACACGCACACACATGGTGCATGTGTCTCACTATAATATACGTATTATGTGTAAGCTATAGAATGGCCAGGCAGACACTATGGTTATATGGAGTTTTGCCCTTTTAAGGGTTCCCTAAAAATGCCATAATGGCCACAGGCTTTCAGTCCTTACAAACTTCTGTGTCCTGTGATCTCATGTAAAAACAAATTCAGCCTCCCAGTAAAGCCCAGCATTATAAATATACGTATCATTACATAAAATATATTGTAGTATATTTCATTTTCTTAAGGGTGGCCTGACGCTGATTCCACACGCACCCTTAAAGGGATTGTTCACCCATTTTGAAAAATTTTATATTGTTTTACTTACCCCCAAAATGGTATGTAAGGCTTTAGTGATGCTTAGAGCGTAGTGATACTAAAGTTACCGGCTCTCTTACCGGATGTTCATATCTTTAAACAGAGGCTGAAATTACATAATCATATACAGTAATTGAGCAAGAATATTGTCCTTGTGCACTCATGATTATATGTGCATTTCTGTTTCCAACAACGACACTTCTAAAGCTGTCTTATTTATTGTCACCTTATTTGAGTGGATTTAGGCGGTTATTTAAACAAAAGTTTGCCAATTAAATCCAATCGCAAGATGCTAATTGTTAGCATTGGTCCAATTCGGGATTTACTATAATTTAGCTACAACGGTGAGATCAGGACAGCATCACTACAGCCTTACATACCATTTTGGGGGTAAGTAAAGCAACATCAGAATGGGTGTACTATCCCTTTAAATGTCCTCCCTTCGTCTCTCCCCCCAGCCTGAGGACAAACCAGAGGACAGCAGGCCCGTGGCTCCGGACGCTGTCAGCAAACACAGGTCCAAACCCCTCATCCCCGAGATCTGCTTCTCGTACCGGGAGGGGAACAGCGAGTCCTGCCCCCACAACGCGCTGCTCGAGGAGGACGGGTCCAGTCCCCTGGTCTCCTGCCGAACCTGCTCCGTACAGGTGCACGCCAGTAAGTACCGCCTCACCCCCGGCTGACCCCGGGCCGCGCGAGGGAGCCAATCAGGCGCCGCAAATGGCGGCAGCGCTTCTTCAAAATGAGAGAAACGACAGCCTCGTCCCCTTTAGCTCGCCAAGCTCAGCCTCGTCCCCTTTAGCTGTCCAAGCTCAGCCTCGTCCCCTTTAGCTCTCCAAACTCAGCCTCGTCCCCTTTAGCTCTCCAAGCTCAGCCTCATCCCCTTTAGCTTTCCAAACTCAGCCTCGTCCCCTTTAGCTCTCCAAGCTCAGCCTCGTCCCCTTTAGCTCTCCAAGCTCAGCCTCGTCCCCTTTAGCTCTCCAAGCTCAGCCTCGTCCCCTTTAGCTCTCCAAGCTCAGCCTCGTCCCCTTTAGCTCACGATGCTCAATCGCACCCGGTAAACAAGAGAAAATTGAACTCGGGAGACGGAAACCGCCCGGTCCTCCGGTCAGGGAATTATTCGGATTTTCAATTTTCTTTCCTTCCCCCTTTTCTAAACACCGAAACACTAAAAATGTGGTCCGCTGATGTCAACACATTTATACAAAGAAATACTTTGTTACTTTGGAGCCTGTGTTTTCGTCCGCGTTACATGGGAGTCTGAGCAGCACAAACAGGGCCGCTTTATTACAGGGTAATGTGAAGGGCTTGGATGGAGGTCCTGGTGAAACGGGGCTGAAGCCCACACACGATTCAGCCATCGGCCAAGAGAGGCTCCAGTCCTCAAACCGTTTAGCCATTTTACGTTTTTTTCCCCCTTAAACCGCCTCTCCCCTGGGTGTATCGTCTACACAAACTGCACGCTTCTTCCGTACGACTGTTTGCCAACACCGCACTGGTGCCGCTTTCCCAGGATCGCCCTCTCCAGATAGCGCCATCTCTGGTCCAGGATGCGGTGAGCGAGCGGGTCCGGTACGATCCGAAAACGGCCTCGCGGAAACCGGCGATTTGCGACCTCGCCTTAAGAACACACATTTTGCCACAGAGTCTGTTATTAGGACTTTAAGTGGCGGTGCAGAGTGGCCTCGTAACGGTCGCTGCTGTAATCAACAACAGGACTTGTTTACCAAAGGGAATCGTTTAAATTCGACAGGCTTCTGGGAGAAACTCTTCTTCTGTGGTCCCCCATTGGGTCCTATGGGCTGTGGGTTTTCGCCGGTTGCCAGTGCAGAAATGAAATCCATTTGTTTTGGGGGAAATTATGAGGGGGGTGGTTTATGGAGATGAACGGCCGTAATCTGTGACCTGAGTGAACTGAAGGAAATATAGCGGTGTGTTCCCCTCTGCTGTGATTGGCCCACAGCCCTTGACCTCCCTGTCAGTGTGGTCGCAGTGCTCTGCGGCGGGTCGCAATCCATGCGTGACTGCGGCTAACCTACGGGGCGGGGCGGACGGGCCCCGCACTGCCAAAATGCCAACGGCCGAGCGGTTCGGTGGCCAAATATGACACAGTTGGCCTGTATTTTGACAAGAGTTTCTGTCAAAATACACTGTGGAACAGGGGGGTGGGACTAGGTTCTATTTTATTTTATTTTTTTTAAGAAATGCTTGAGGTACAAAAATAGTTTTCTTCAAATTCTTCCACTTGCAAGGGTTACTTTCCACATTTCTTTTTGATGAAATTAAGTCTGCATTTTATGTTCTATATTTGAAGTGAAATGTGTATTTTCTGTTTCTAGCAGTAAGGAGATACACATGTAACGGGTAATAACTGTTAGGTATCTCGTAAAAGGAAAGCAAATATCAAATATTTGCTGCCTGGTGTTCCGATAAAGGTTATGTTTCTTTCTTTGTTTTTGAACTGAGAATTTCGTAGTTTGTGGTGACAGTAAGGTATTTGCTCATTTCAGTGTCCACAAGTTTGACATATGGTTGCAATTATGTCTACATTAAATATATGTCACGTTTTATATTTCACACAGCTATGCATTGCTCCTGACTCCAGTGCCAGAACTGAAATAGAGTGGTTGCTCAAATATGCATTTCTTGTGAAACAGTCCATTGTCATCCTTTCAGATTCATTAAAGTCCAATATCCAACATGAACACTGCATAATTGTCTCACTCCTCTGATCCTAACATATTTCCAGAAATGTACACAGCTCCAGAATTTCAACCACTTGAATGCACACCGTTTCTGGTCCATATTGTACAGATTTATGTCTGTGTATCATAATGTGTCAGTTGTTTTTAGCCATGATGCTGTCTAGAAGCCATCTTGCCCAATTCCTGTTTCTATGGAGAAAGCGTTTTGCTTTTCGTTTATATTTGACATTACTTCATACGTGCTTCGTTGGAACAAAGTGCTATTGTGGTCCAGTGTTTGGTTTTCCACAATATGCTACGCATGATAAACTTAGCATGAGCCATTAGCCGCACATAACTGGAAGCATAGCGGTTTATTAGCTGTGGAATCCATTACTGTGGTGTGTCGACTTTTCATTAGCAGTAACCGAAATGAAACGTATCGTAAGAGTTTATTAAAGGACTTAACATAGCTTTCATGAAACGTCTGATGGACATAAAGTACCGATAATGTAGTGTGTGATGATTGACAAAACGTTGGCCAAGGAAAGAGATTAGATAAACTCCTCAAAAAAAGTTCGGAAACGTTATTTCGGTCGATTATTCCTCCCCTTTAATAATACCAATTGGTATTGTATTTTATATCGTTGGAAAGCCTGATTAGTCACCTTTACAACGAGGTACACCTTGTAAGGATCATGCATTCGTGGAATGAGCAACACAGTTAACCGTGTGGGTAGCGGCCCAAAAAAATGTGCCAAAATCCCCTGCAATATTCTTCTATTGGTATTCACTCTCGTTTTGAGCTTCAAGTGCTGGCAGGTGTATGCCAGTCAGATTGCTGCACAGATCGCGTGACACCTTTCAATGGGGGCAGTGTCATGGTGTGGGGCGGTATCTCACAGGCAAAACAGAACTTGTCATCATTGAAGGCAATCTCAATGCAGTGAGATATCGGAATGAGATTCTGGAGCCAGTGGCGATCCCATATCTCCAGAATCTGGGACCTAACTCCATCCTCCAGGATGACGACGCTCGCCCCCACAGAGCCAGGATCATCACAGAGTACCTCCAGAATTTGGGAGTGGAGAGGATGGAATGGCCTGCCGTGAGTCCAGACCTCAACCCAATTGAACACCTGTGGGATCAGCTTGGGCGTGCTATACGTGCCAGAGTGACCAACGCAACCATGTTGGCTGACTTGCGGCAAATCCTGGTTGAGGAATGGGATGCCATCCCACAGCAGTGTGTGACCAGGCTGGTGACCAGCATGAGGAGGAGGTGCCAAGCTGTTGTGACTGCGTATGGATCTTCCACACGCTACTGAGGTCCCTGACAGTGTAAAATGAATAAAGTGTAAAAATGGCCAATATGTGTTGTTTTTTCCTTATTACTGTGGGAGAGTGCAATCATCCAATCCACCAAGCAACTCAAAACGAGAGTGAATACCAACAGAAGAATATTGCAGGGGATTTTGGCACATTTTTTTGGGCCGCTACCCACACGGTTAGCTGTGTTGCTCATTCCACGAATGCATGATCCTTACAAATTGTACCTTGTTGTAAAGGTGACTAATCAGGCTTTCCAGCGATATAAAATACAATACCAATTGGTATTATTAAAGGGGAGGAATAATCGACCGAAATAACGTTTCCGAACTTTTTTTGAGGAGTTTATATCGGGTTAAGAATTTATTGGCTTTTTGAGTCAAGACAATAATGTATGCAGACAAATCATTTATGCAGACAAAACTAATAAAGTGCCATCTGAGCTGATTTTACTGCATGTATTAATATTTGAGTAATTATCATATACACCATTTTGAAATAATATTTGAGGTGTCTTGCGTCTGTTTTGAATTAAAAATAAAGAAAAATAGCTGTTGAATATCTTATTACTCAATAATAATTACAATAACAAGAGATTGGTGGTCTTTTTCATTATTATCTGCCCAGAACATTAAATACAAGTGTATAGTAAAGCAGTTTGGATGTAAGAATCACATTTTCTGTCAATCAAATTGTACTTGTACTGTAATAGGAAACATAAGTCACCTGGTAAATTTACTTCAAGGAAATGAAATGTTAATTCTATTAAAATAAAAGAGAAACAGACGCTACTGTATGTACTGATCGTTTTCCTGTTTTTTTGTTGTTGTTTTTTTTAAATAAACATTCGTAGGTTGCTATGGCGTCTCTGCACAGGATATCCATGGCGACTGGTCATGTGATCGCTGCCTGAGTGGAGATCTGACCGCTGTAAGTGCACTCTTACTTTCCTTTGTCTTTGTGTGTTGAGGTATGCACTTAACGCCTGTACTTAACACGCCCTTAACAAGCCAATGTTCTTTAAAAAGACTCGAGATTCAATCAACCTTTGTACTTGTGCAAAGTACCAAACCTTTGTGTTTGTAATCAACACGAGTGAATGACATGAGTTTGTAAAAGAGTCATTTTGGTACATTTGGGTTGTAGGCGAGCTGCTAGAATATGCTATGGGGAGTAGACAAACAGCCAATCAGGGTGCCTAGATTTACCTAAATCTCACACTGAATTCCTGAATTCAGATTGAATTACCTGTTTCAGGCAAACCTTTCAGACTTTGCAAAAGTCATGGAAATCTTGTGTATTCCACATCTGTTGTTTTGTTTTCTAGAATACACTTAATTACGGGTCTTTCGGGTGGCGTGTCCTACTGAACCCTGACCCAGCCCAGCCAATGATGACTGGCCAGCAACCCTGTGGGGCGTGTGATTGGCTACAGTGTCACCCAGGGAGGGTGTGCTAGCTACGCCTCATCGCACACCTGCTAATGTTACGCTCTGCTGTATCTACAGTATCTCACGATTCGCCATCTTCATTATGGTGAACCCCCTCTCCCCCAAACCCCCAACCCCCTTAAACCCGAGTCCTGCCGCTGCTGCCCTTCTGATCAATGGGGCACCCGCAATATTTCGACTGCGCATAAAGCCTGCTCTTCTAACGTGATGTCTACGCAGCTCAGCTGGTGGACGGAGTATCGGCATCCTAATTTCACGCATGGATTTAATAACTTGCAAAACACAGAAACGTATCGCGTGGTATAAATGGAAAGTGTCCTTCTACGCTGTTAAACCCGAACCGTTCAAGAAAAGGGAGGGAAAACCACCAAGCATCAGCCCAGCTACCCGAGAGAGGTGAAGTGAAGCAGCTGCTCTTAGAGCCAGGACCGTGATCGGTGTAGCGTTTCCTGAATACAAGAGACGTCATGCGCGGCTGAAATATTGCAGGTGCTCCATTGATCGGAAGGGCAGCTGGAGCCTTCGATACTTATGCATATTAATACGCAGAGTGCAAGACTGAAGCAGCCGTCTCCTGGTCAGTTTTCCGTTAGTGTCCCCTCGTTCTTTCTGAAGAAAAAAGACTTCTGCCCATCGTGACTTCAGATACACTCCCCTCTTTTGTCCTCAAGTAGTTGATTTCCTGTTGAATTTATTATTTAATCTAAAAATTCTGAGGAACTAAAGACGGTTATGCACCTGACTTCCCAGAGGGGGGAAAAAAAAGTAATTTTATTCATGTACGTAATTAGAGATACAACAAGAGAAAGTACCTTCAGGCAGTTATTAACAATTAGAAAAAAATAATAATTCTCAGTAAAATGGTAAATTGCATTTTTTTTTTTTTATTATTCAAATGAAGTGAGCCATTATTCATGAGACGTGGAGATCATATCGCAGATTGTTCATAGGGGCAGGGGGGCACGTATTAATATGCATCAGCCTTTTTTTATTCGGAAAATATTTTACATTAAAATGCAGTGCTATTATTTTATTGCTTTGTTTGATTGTATTTTTTAATTGGCTTTGACTGCTGCCTGAGGCAGGGTCTTGTCTTGCTTTAAATCCATTGTAGTTTGGCAAAATAGAGACAGCACACAGCCACAATTGAAGGTCCCTTCAAAGAATGGCAAAAAAAAAAAAACATGGAACAGCATATCATTAAAAAAATCATATCATACCTCGTGTGAATAACAATGTGACACGGCGTACTTAATCTCAACGTTTCTTTCGTTTTAAAGTGTCATTCATTTTCAAGACATAAGAACGGGCCCCTCATATTGTATGACAAAGATGTCAGTGCATTTACACATGGCATTAAAATGCCGTTAGATTTGTTGTATTTTTAATAAAATGTCTGCTAACAAAAGGAACACGCGCTCCTGTAATTCCCGCGCACCTTGTGCAATATAAACCAACAGCATCCAACTTGAGCCGTCTTTTCCATGTCACTGAGTTCTCTCTGCGCGCTTTTATTTATTTTTTTTGTCCTCATGCTTTTAATTTGGTTCCATTATGATTTCCAAAGGGCAGTGGGGATAGTTGAAAAGGGTTGGTAACATGGCAACATTTACAATGAGGGGAATTACACCGGTGTTCAGGGCGATAGCGGGAGCAGTAACTGGCCTCTCAGATCTCCAACGATGAAGGAACAGTCTTTAGAAAAATATCAAAATGTATTGTTCTTCCCTAAACGAAAAGGAGGGGGGAAAAAACGGTTAGCCTGTATTCTTTCTTTTGTTTGCTGTACAATTTTAGTATCTGTGTGGCCTTTACAGTTGAGAAACTCTACACACGCTGCCATTTTAAGAGCCGTGGGGGACATCTTTACAGCTGTATGTGATTGTGAAACATGGCGGTGTGAGCTCACTTCATTTATGTCCTATTTAAATCAACGGCTCTTAAACGGCAGGCTTTTGGGGTGTGCTTCGCTCAAGCTCACGCTTACACAGTTCTTAACCTGCCGAGCTGCTTTTGTCGCTCTCTTCCCTGGCTGGTATAAATTTCCTGCCGTAGAGCCAAGTGGCGTCTTCCCTGTGCTGGTTTCTCCGCCATCGCACCCTCCCTGTGCTCCCCCAGCCGCGAGTCAAACGCGTGCCGCTGGAGAGGGCCGTTTTCTGTAGGACTGGGACGGCATTCAGACGGATTAGGGTGCGGTGCACCCTGGGATTTCCCGAAGCCCTGTTGAGCAATTTGCACAGCTGTCCGTTTGAACGGTATGAAGCCATCTCCACTACCCCGCGCCTGACACCGCTGAGCCCCAGACCCTGGAGAAATGGCCTTCGGTGGGAGAGAGGAGGAGGCCGTTAGACAGGCTTATATTGATGTCCGTTTAATGAATGTTAGGTAAATAGCCCGCCTCCCTCCCCTGGGATTTTTACCATTAACACCACGCATTGCACCGAGAGTAATTCACGGACAGGCCCCGGCGACAGCCTGGGGTGATTTGTCGCGAAACAAACGCGGAGTCGTGACATTCCAATCATGGGCGAGTGTTTGGGCGGGATGAATGGGGGTGTGAGCGGGTTGACGTGACCTCTTCCCTTGTTTTTGTGTACAGGAGTGCTGTCTGTGCAACCTGAGGGGCGGAGCGCTGAAGCGGACCACCGACGACAAGTAAGCACGCCGACCCCGGGGGCTTAACGGGGAGCGAGGGAGAAGGACCCTCGCGCCGGCCCCCGCTCGCTCTAAACCAAACGTCGGCGCGTCGTCTCTCCGATCGGCGACTTTTCATCCGCGTGCGCGCCCTCCGCGGAACACCTAGAACGTTCCGCGGGCGCGCGTTTGGTTCCCTCCTCTTGCCGTGTGCTGGGTTTTGAGGTGCCCCCCAGGAAACTCCGAATGACCCCCCTCTTGAGTTTCAGGCAGCTGCTGTTTGCGATACACTGGCAGTCACGCGGCGGTATTCACAGGGTACAGTCTGAATGCACAGAGATACAGCTCGCCTCTAAGGAAACGTCTCACCATTGTTTTAGCGCTATATTGTTCTCTCAGAGCCCTGAATGCAGCGGCGAGGCAAAAAGTGCCACCGCAGGAAGTCAACAGGATTCTACCGCCGCACCTTTATGACATCACAGCGCTATTGCCTGGATTCAATTAACACAGGTCCTTTATTTCCACTCACAAATAAACGCAGCGTTGCCTTTTTTCAGTGCCGTTGTTTTGTTCTCGTGAATTTCGATGAATACGGAATCGAATGACCTAAAGCAAAACAAAAAAACGATGTAATTCAGTTTGACGTAAAGTAAAAGTTTCATTTAAACTAAAGTTTGCGCGCGTCAGTTTTGTTCCATTCATGTCAGTCCCTTCAGGAAATTAAGTAATATCAATGGAAAATCCTCATAGAACCTTTTGCCCATTTTTTCGGTTCATGAATTGAATTTAATTCAATTTCCTGAATTGACTGAATTGCAATAGAAGTGGCCCCAACCCTTGTACATATACGTTACGTGCGCACACATTATCATAAAACTGTTTGCATTATAATACTCCATATTATGAATAATGACATAGTAATAAGATGAATATCAATATATTATCAGCTCAGTCGAACTAGATGACATGCATTTTACATACGGTCCCATTATACAGCAAGTAATTAAATTCAAGCGCTGTTCTCAAGAGTGCAACAGTAATGGCCAAGGTGGGGTTTGAACCTGCAGAATCTCGGGTTCCCTTGCCATTAATCTACAGACAGTGTCACAGTGTTGTGTAGTACCAATGAGAGGCGGTGTTATTGACAGTGGTGAGCAGTGGACTGTGTAGTACCAATGAGAGACGGTGTTATTGACAGGTGAGCAGTGGACTGTGTAGGCACCCAGGTATGAAGCACAGAACTGTAACTAACAAGAACCTTGAGATTGCTCTGTTTCCATCAGTGGCCAGGTAGTCACAACACAAAAGCAATGGCCGGGATTCAATCAAGATTTTTTCTCTTAAATCCGATTTGTATAACAATTCGGATAACAAGTCAACCATCACTAAACCCCGCCAAACTGTGCTTGTGAATTAAAGGTGAAACGTGGGTTTACATAACAGGGAAATTTGAGGAGAAACCAACATTTATGTCAGGGATAGACAGATCCCTAATCAGAACGTTGATATTATAGGCAGTCGTACACTTCTGTTCATTTCAGTGCATTAGCCATTTTGGTATTATTTGAATACTTATATTTTTGTATGTTAGCCTTTTATTTGAGAAACATTATAGAATACCATAGCGAATGATCTTGGAAATTAAAGCATGATTCGTTTAACATGTGCTACACGGCACTCGCAGCTCAAACACAGGGCGTGGCAGCTGGCAGGTGGCTGTTTCGTCCGTAGGATGTGCCACGCCCCTTTCCGGTGGCGGCGGAGAGGAGCGCATTAATAACGCCTCTAATTGTTCCCGCAGATGGGCCCACGTGATGTGCGCCGTGGCCATCCCTGAGGTGAAGTTCACCAATGAAACAGAGCGGAACCCCATCGACATCAGCAGAATTCCGCTGCAGAGGTACAAACTGGTGAGTCAAAACCACGCCCCCCCCTCTTCCTCGTACAGATGTCGGACAAAAAGTACCGGCGGCGTAGCGAGAGGTAGAGAGAGAGAGAGAGAGAGTGAGAGAGCGAGGAGAATTAAATATTTAATTAAATAATTACAATGATAATTAACAGTCTGTGAAATGAACAAGTTACAGGGTATGCGGAGCAGCGCTATAATTAAAGCCGCAGTCCGGGCTAAGACCAATTTAGATGATGAGCGAGCAGTTTTAGAGAATGCCGAACTGAAGCCCCGTCATTATCCACAACAAACACACAAATAATGTGACAGAATTGTGTGCCCAAAAGGATGGCTTTTCAGAAAGGCGAGATGGAAGCCGTCTGCACGAGGCGTTCGCCGACGTCGCTCTTTCACGGCCGGAAAAAAGGAGGCTCGAATTAAACACAGCCACCGGAAAGAAAACAGATATGATTAGCTGAAGATTTATGAAGTTTTTCATAAAATTTTAATGCGAAGCTTTGCCTTTGCGATTTTCACCAAGCCCATATTTCCAGAATCCGAGGACGTATTCGCTTGACATATGTGGCCATTTGAAGGAGCGTTTAAGAAAATAGCAGTTGTTACTTCTATTACGGCGTGGATATTTTCCAAAACAGTGCAATGTCATCGGGCCTTCGCGCCTCTTGATTGCACATAGCTTTTCTTCTTGACACAAAGCTGTTCCGGGCACTGGAGTAAATTTGAAGCGATAAGTGTGTGGCTTTCTAAAGCTGGATGAGGATTGTGAAGCAGTGCGTGTATTACCATGCATGGTAATGTAACCATCTCCAGATTCACATTCATGCACAGAAGTCAAATTGACAGGGAAGCGTATTAACGATGCATCAGGGGTCAGACTAAGTTTATGCTGTAAAATTGGACTGCTTCCTCATTCTGTATTTTTAACCCCTTTACTGACTAATTTAAAGTGCTGTAGTTGAGCATTTAAGCTCTAACACAATTAATTAGTGTCAAATTTAATGTACTGTGTTTATATACTGTATATACATATACACACAGACACATACACACACACACACCCACACACACACACACTTTTTTCCACTTGTATTGAGAGGTTTCAGATTGTTTAGCCAGTTTCACTCATACGTCTCTGTTTACCCGGATGCATCAGCAAAGCATTATATGTGAGTCCTGAGAAATCATCCACTTATTTCCGCTTCCTTTGAGTGTGTGTTATATTCAGCGTCTCACTTGGCAATTTTCCGCCAGAGCCTCCGAACAATGGCGGCCGCCCCAGCCCCGCCGCGTCAGAGGAGAGCTTTCCAGAAGCTTTGGCGGAACGCCCGCGCGGCATTCGGGGTCGTACCGTAGCGGCTAAGCGGCCCTGTGGCGCCGAGCCTATTTTCTTTGCGTCGCGGTATTGAGTTTGAGGAGCCAGCGCTGAAATGGCTCCCGAGGCTCGCCTTTGTCCTTTAGTTTTAAAGCCGCTCCTCGGGCGTTAGAGCCGGAATGGCCGAAGCTTGCCCTCGCCGCACCCTCGCTCAGGCTCCGCCTCCACGTGGGGGGGAGTTAATGCGGCGTTTTTTGGGCGTGGCCTGACCAGGCTCCCGCAAAAGCAGCCAAGGTGAACTCCGCGCGTCACAACTTGCGCCCCGCGTTTTTTAACGACACCCGCGTTCTGGCGTTCCGCCCTAACGGTTTACGTTGCACTAGGCTAGGGAAGCCGCGTGTGCCGGCTCTCCTTCGTTTAGGAATTTGGAGCGGCAGGGGTTGCCGAAGAATGCTAACGTCCCGCGGTCACCGGGACACAGACGCTTGCTCAAAGAGATGGATCTTTACCGGGGGGAAAGGACTGCAAAGTTTAATTCTGCAACAGGAACGCGTTCTCGCTCTCAGCCACCGTGATCTCACACCTAATCAATATCCGGATGCCCGTCTGTGAGGGACCGACTGCCTCTTACCTCTCCGACCCTCACAGTGGCATACGAAGGGCCCCTTTCCTCTGCCCGTAACCTGATTACGGCGCCCCGCTGCGAAGGAGAGGGGAGAGAGCCGCGCCGCACGGCCTTGTGGGAACTTATTATAGCCGCGGAAAAACGCCGGCGCATATTTATTGCCGTCAGGACACCGCGTAATGCCGCAATTAACAGCGTGAGGAGGAGCCGGAGCGAGCGCTTTATTGACAGGAAGGGCCTTAATGAAACACAAATAAATTCAGGGCAGAATGTGAACTATTAGTGTGGAAAAGCAGGGGGAGGGAAGGAGAGAGGGAGGGAAGGAGAGAGGGAGGGCCGAAGAACTAACCGCAGGAAAAGAGTGTTTGGTGCATTAAGAGGGCCCATCTTTACAGCTTGTTTTTTATTTTATTATTATACATTTTTATGTGTGTTGCTTTTTTGTGCTGTATTTTCAGAAAACGAGGCGGCGCGGGTGTGTGTTTGTGCGTCAGAATCCTCGTTTAGGCGACTCTGAGTTGCGACCGTTTCTGATAACGGATATCGGGTGTTATCAGAGTCCTGAACGATAGGGATTGCTTTATTTTATATCAGGACGGCGCTTTCAACTTTCAAAAGGCACTCTCTCGAGTCTCTCTCCCATAGAGCTGGGATCTGTTTCTCTTGTTCTGTGGTTCTGACGGGTACGGAGCGTGCTCACCAGGCGCTGATGAGCGGAGGCACGCTGTGGGGGGCGGGGGGCTGAACACAGCCGGCTGCACTGGGGGTGACAAGCCGCCCTTCTGTTAAAGCACTCGATTCCTCTGAAGTTACAATCCAGCCTGCAGTCGGGCCCAATGATCTGCCTATCCGTCTTGCAGTCAGGCGGAGCTCTCTCTCCTTCTCTAGCACTCTCTCTCTCTTTTCTCTCTCTGTTCCTCCCTTTCAATTCAATACTCTCTCCCTCTCTAGCACTCTCTCTCTTCTCTCTCTCCCTCTCTAGCAATCGCTCTCTTCTCTCTCTGCCGCTCTCTCTCAATTCAATTCTCTATTTCTCTCTAGCACTCTCTCCCTTTCAGTTTTATTGAAACTCTTTATCACTCCGTCTCCCTCTCTCTCCACACTTCTCTATCTCTCTCTTTTTCTTTCTCTCCTCCTCCCTCCCTCCCTCCCTCCCTCCCTCCCTCTCTCTCTCCCTCCTCTCCTGTGTGAGTCAGTAAGCGGGTAGTGAATCTGACCGCTCATTAAATGCAGCTCATGACCTCTGGCTCAGACGAGCTGTGTGTTTGACTCCTGGAGAGCTCTAAACCCGGGTTTAATGGAGACGGGGGCTGATTTTATGCTAAACTGCTGTCGAGTGTACCTACGCGGCGAGCAAAATAAAATAGAACAGGTCCGGGGAAACGCTACTATTGGAATCTTTTTATTTTTTATTTTTTTAAAGAAACGCTGACATTTCCCAAGCCTTAACAGACACACGGACAGAGAGCAAGTAATCATTTTCAATTTACAATGGGTTTAGTCTTCGTATATGGAGTAGCAAATGTTCTGCCAGGAAAATACTTGAATTCCTTTCACTCATTTTGGACAGAGAAATGATATGCAATTTAAGGGACCATTTGCTCGTCTTTGTGGCGTGGATATTGGTCATGGGTATTGGTTACATCTCCTCCATGTTTTTTTTTCTGCATTGTCAGCTTAAAATTGAAAAGATCTTTCTTGTCCCCCTATTTTTACCCCCTCTTTTCCCTCAAACCAAATGAAGTCCGGAAATGAGGTTTCGGAACGGCGGTGAAGCCAATTGGCTCCCGCTGGCCAGCAATTTGTATTTGACAACTGAAGCACACAGTCGCAAGCAGGTCTTTTTTTGTGTGCGAATGGGCCATTGTTGTTCAATGGAACGCCCCCCACCCTTTCCAAAACTGGGCGAGGGCGCTAGCCGCGAGCCTGATTCCCAGGGCCGACTGGTTCCAGAACGTTCCGCTTCGCCGTCTCCGGCAGAGATAAGAAAGAGCTGAGGAAACGAGAAAAGGAGCAAGAATGGAAGAGGGATTGGGTGAAAACAACTCCCAACAGAGGGAAAGAGGGAAGGAGGGAGGGAGGGAGGGAGGGAGAGAGAGAGAGAGGGAGGGAGAGAGAGAGGGAGCAAGAGAAGGAATCACCTGAGGGGAAATATTAGCCAGCTTCTAAGGCCCAATTTGTTGGTCTGAAAGGTACATCAATTTTTTAAAAGCGAATGCCTTTCCCAGCCTGGTGTGGTAGCCGTGGCCCGGCACCGTGATGAAGCCGATCGGAGCATTGTACGGAGTGGGAAAATCGGAATGACAGCTGTTCTGATTTCATCTGGGAGGCTTTAACAGATAAAGCTCGGCAGGCGAATGGGAGTAATCGATTAAATCTCACTCGCTCGCGGCTCGGCTGAATATTTCAATCAAAACGGTGGCGGGAGAAAAAACACTTTAGTATTGGATGGCGGAAGATTTCATGGTGAAGTCGTTTTAAGATCCATCCTCCCACACGCATGTACAGAACTCACATATGCGCAAACACACACACACACACACACACACACACATGCTCAGTCACACTCGCTCTATTCTCTTTTATCTGAGACACACACACACACACACACATGTTCAGTTACACTCTATCTCTTCTCTTCTATCTCAGACAGACACACACACACGAACACACACAATCACACACCATCTAGCCTTTGATATCCCTGCGGATGGCAGTTCCACCAATCGCATTATAAATCTTAATTTGATTTGTCGTTGCGTTTTCATCATGCAATGTTAGCCTTGCGCAGTGTTAGCCTCGCGCAGTGTTAGCCTCGCGCAGTGTTAGCCTCGTGCAGTATTAGCCTCGTGCAGTGTTAGCCTTGCGCAGTGTTAGCCTTGCGCAGTGTTAGCCTCGCGCAGTGTTAGCCTTGCGCAGTGTTAGCCTTGCGCAGTGTTAGCCTTGCGCAGTGTTAGCCTCGCGCAGTGTTAGCCTCGCGCCTCGCGCAGTATTAGCCTCGCGCAGTGTTAGCCTCGCGCATTGTTAGCCTCGCAGGGCCTGAAAGCCTGGGTCATGCACCGTGTGAAATTCTACATTTCTTTCCTTTGTTTTTGCCATTTTCACACATAAAGACACGTATTTTAAAATGTTTGTGCAGTTGTGTCAGGTGTGTCATTGTCACGCATTCATTCAGATGGACTTACCACAGCAATAGCGCTGTTCCCAAAGAATCATTTTCTGCTGGAAATTCCCCATCACCCCTGACCGAATCACCATTCTCCGTCCTCAGATCGGGGGGGGGGGGGGGGGGGGGGGGGGGTGGGGGGCTCTTATTGTGGTAAAGGAATTAAAAATGATCATACCGGTGCCATGTGGAGGAGTGGCCATTTTGCCGTTAGAAACCCAAGCATGAACATCAGACACAGCATCTTTTTACAACCGAACATTGGAGAGCAATTGCATCTGTCATTTATCGCATGTCGTTGCTCTGTTCTTGGTGAATGTGTTAACCGTCATGGCTAATGCCTTATTATCAGGGGCCAGTGGAAGGCAACCTTTTTCAGGGAGACTTGGCTTACAATTTACATACTGTGACAGCCGATTATACAGCCTTATGTGTACGGATTCAATCAGGTTTCAAGGCTAAATAAAATAATAATACAAACACTGATTAATACATTACAAATATATTTTAAAAAAATAATAAAATAAGCAAGGGCCACTTATTCCTGGGGGGTGAAGAAGACACTGGAGAGGGGCGGGGTTTGGGGTGGTGTCGGGGGGGCAAGACATGTGCAACATGCCACATTGTCCCCACAGGAGCAGGGTGCATTCTTAAGTTAGGGGAGAGTGTTCTTACAGCATGACCTGTGCGTGAAGATGAAGATGACGAAGCCCGGCAAACGCCGGTGAAACCCTCCCTGCAACGCCAGGTGCTGCCGCAGACAGCTATTAACCGCTGCCCTCTGGTTTCTGAGGCATGGTGAACCGTTTGCCAGCTGTAGGAATTTTCCAGCCCTTACCCAAATAATGAAAAGCCCCCATCAAAAGTATGGTCAGTTCAAATGAAAACACCAAGGTCACTGTCTGAAATGATAGAATGACATCATGTAGCTAGCTGGATAACAGTTTATATGCTGCGATTAACAACCAGGTATGTTAGCTAATAGTTTAATAGCATACTAGCTTAGCCAGTCATATATTAGCTATGAGCTGTATAGCATAATATCTTAGTCAGTCATTCATTGCCTGTGATATGGTTCGTTATTACTTTGTAAATTTGGTGCATGACAGAAAATAATTTTAAAAAGATTGACTTGCACCATAAGGAGGTAAAAGCTTGCTTTATTTGTCTTTGGCAATGCGTTTTGTAACAGGAGATCAACAGTGCTATTCTTTATTTTCTCAAACCGCAGAATACTGAATTTTACCACTTCATATGCCTTCCTAATCATAGACTGGAAGGCACTGGAAACATTGTCAACCTGCTTGTCTGGGAAACTGCTGTGCTACAGGTTAGCAAGACTCGTGTTTGTTTTTTAAAGCCTGATTTGAATTGCAGAGATGCACGCTGAAGCGTGGGTTATAAAATGAGGGTTTAGACATAAATCTTGTACATAAATAAATGACACAGCGCAACATCATTTTCCCTTGCTTCACAGCAGCCTAGAGACACAGATATTAATTTTACATTTCACAGAGCACTGGCTCTTTAAAAGTGTTCAACACAACGCTGGCAAGCCCACACAGCTCATGTGGCCAGAGGGAATGTTTTTTTATTTTTATTTTGGCTGGGTGGGTGGGCGGGGAGGAGAAGAGGGGGTGGGGGGGGGAGGGGGAGGGAGGGGGAGGGGGGGGGGGCGGTAGCACTGCAGTTCATTAAAGACAACAATCAATAAGCCGAACTGCACTGTGGCGTTTCACAGATTTTTACATCTCATACAACGCTGGAGCTTTTTCTCACGGCGTTTCACCGTTCTTGCTCTAAGGCTCAGCTTCTGCTCCTGTTATGGTGGGCTCATTGATCTAGTGTCTGTTTTTAGGTGGCTGTTTTTAGGTTTTTTTCCTTTTCAAATTTCCGAACGGCCGGTTGTACGTATCAGCGCTAACTGCTGCAACCTCCGTTATCGATTTGGAGGGAGCGCAGACGGGCTTGCGCTCTTCCCTGGCGGTCGTGATTTCCGCCGACGCTTCATGTCAGTTCACAACACAGACACGGGGCAGAGGAAGACACTTCATGTGCAGCTCAACAGGTGGACGTGCGCTTGCCTGATCCACCAGCAGGGGTCGCTGATGCACAATGAGACACTATTATCCCAGGCCAACTGAAACCCTCCCATCCCTGGTCTATGCTAGAGCCAAATGTACATCGCCCTGTGGTTTTTGCACATTACATTACAGGCATTTAGCAGACGCTCTTATCCAGAGCGACTTACACAGCATTTACATAGTATCCATTTATACAGCTGGATATATACTGAATCAATGCAGGTGAAGTACCTTGCTTAAGGGCACAACGGCAGTGTCCTACCTGGGAATCAAACCTTTCGGTTACAAGCCCAGTTCCTTAACCCTTGTAGTACACTGTCCAGATTTGATGCCAGGTATCAAAAAAATATTAAAACAAGAACACGCAAGAAATAAAGTACAGAGAAATACAGTATATCAATATACAGTGTTCATATAGAAACATAGGAAAACTATGATAAATGTGATCACACTACAGCAGGTTACATACAATTAAAAGCCAACTGAAAAAAATATATGCCTTTAAAAGGCTTGTAAAGCATATTCATGAGCTGGAAATACTTTTTCACCCAAATGTAGTGATATTGTGAAAATATCTATAAGAATATTTATAAGAAGTACGTAAAAGAAATGGTATGATGATTTAGAAGACTTCTTTAACGCTACCTCCCTGGTCACAAAAGTATATCTCCTGAACGCAGATTGATAGCATTGCTTTATCGCTGCTATTGGCGTGATTGGCCGATGTATCTGTCCCTATTCGCAGGGCAGCGTGGCGGGAACAGGACTTTTTTTAAAAGGTCAAAGTAATTTCATGGGAGGAGAAAAGATTCCGCTGCAGAGTTGGTGGAGGATTGCGCTTTATTTCTAAGGAAGGAATTAGACCTGCGTTGTGAGGTCTTCTAAGGAAGGAATTAGACCTGCGTTGTGAGGTCCTCCATTCTGCTGCAGTTCAGGTAAGTGGATTCACTCTGAAATCTCCGCCTTCCTGTGGAAGTGCTGATAATGAATTGGGCGCAGGAGAGTGTTTGGGAGACAGCAGACTGCAGAGTCTATTTCCCCACCTTGCATTTGCAGAGCACCGGGGCTGGCAAATACAAAGGCTGGACAATAATGGGGGCGTGAAACAGCCTCGCACACGGGCCTCCACCCTCTTCTTTTTCTTATCCAATCTTCCTCTTTGCCACCATTTTATTTCGCTCGAATCCCTTGTGCAGCCCAGGGCCAGATATGTCGTTAGACACGTGTAATTTCACGTAAAAATTTGACTTGCTCATATTACAATGATCGGCGAAACCCATGTTGATTGTGTCCTGTTGTACGAACCTTACAGTCGGTTCCAGTCATTGGGTTAGTCGTGAGACGAGCCTTCGGGGGCCTGTCCGAGAGCTCGCTGTCTCTCCTTGTTTGCGGCACGCATGCACCCACCGCCCAACAAGGCCACAAGCAGACAAAAAAGTATGTCTGTAAGCTATAAATATGAATGCGCTAGTTTATTTGGGTCCTTTGTGAAAGCAGCATACATACATATCCAGCATACATACATACATAACTTTAATCTGCACCCCCTCCCCCCCTCCCTCATCGGGGGGTATCTTATCTCATTTCTATTTCCCAAAATTAATTGCTTCTGTTAATACATCGAGAACAATGTACAATAAACACACGCAAACATTGATATGTAAATTAATATTGCTGTGCTTAATCTTCCATTTGTCTCTGACATTGGTTTCACGTGGCCAGCAAATTCAGCCTGGAGATTATAAATGTACAGTACATTAACACACAAACAATACTGGCATCACCATTAATAAAGCGTGGAGTCCTCACGCATACAGTCATATTCCTGTCCTAACTGTAAGAACACAGTTATTCTGTCCCTGTAGGTTTTTGGTTAATTTATGCAGTGCCACAGAAAGCTGCCTCATCTTTTGGAAAATGGCAGTTTCTAAGATAAATTGAATCCCATTTCTGTTTTACATCTCGGTTGACACTTTTGGCCGCGTAGCCGTTTTCAGTCATTACTTGGCCTGGTAAAACAATGGGCTTTTTGGCCGAGGCAGACAGGATTTATCATCATAATATATGGCACAGTCTTTGCGTTTGAGGTCTGGCAGAGAATGCAATGAGTCCTTATAGTCTTCTGAGTGGGCCTGCACACCTCATGGTGATCACAACGCACGTATCCAGGTCCAGAACGCTCACTCAAAACTGGACGTAGGGAAGCCATCTTGTTCCCCTCACCCTGAATATCCTTTTATCCCGTTATTTACGTGTGTTATTTGATTTTGGTTTATTCGCCCCTGATCTCTAAGAGTGTCATCTGTGACATTATTAGTGCACCGTAAAATGTTCTGTGTTAATTCAACACTGACACTTTCCGCCAGGGAAAATAATGTACTCTGAGTAAAAATTAGCTTTTGATTTAACACTAAACATTTATGCTACATTTAGAGTTTAGAGCTTTTATATTGTCAATCTACATAAACAACCCTTTTTTGTCTCATGTCATACAATCACATATTAATTCTGAAGTGAAATGGTTGAGAATAATATTGTGGCAGGATAGCAGAGGGATAATTAATGGATTTCTTTAATTTGTAATCGTTTTTTCCCCGAATATATTCCCCATTGGTGACATTTTCTGACTCAATGAAAAGAAAAGCTTTTTAAATGGAAAGGTAAACAACATGCACTCGCTGCATGTTAATAATTAAAGACTTCAGTTTGAGACTGATGAATTCATACGATGTGGATGATATGTTTTTTTGTTTTGTTTTTTTTAATACTTGGAAAAGCTGACATGGATAGTTGGCTTTGAAAGTAAGGTTTGAGCTCTTGAATTATAAAAGAGAAAAGTGCTGTTTGTTTCTTGTTTCTCTGACTGTCCTGAGACGGTTTGTCCAACGCATTCCCTATGGTGTGGTCTGAGAACGTCTCAATGAGAGGACCGGTGCTAACACGACCGTGGTTAGCGTGGAGGAACCGGGACAGGATTGGGCAGCCCAGGGACAAAAGGATCTCTTTCCTTCCGTCTGCGCCTCAGAGCGGAGCGTGTTACGACCTCTGAATTTACCCATAATCCTCCCTGACGGCCTGCGCAAACCAGCACGGGATTAGATGATTTCAGGACACATTGAGCGTGTGGCGTGTGTGGGATATTAGCGCATGTCCATTGCTATGATAGGTCAGGGCGAGGTCATGACTGGTATTACTGTGGGAACCTGATGTGTAATCTATGATTAAGGCACGGGGCACGGTCAGCCCTTAAGGCTGAAGATGTTGGTCTGTTGTGTGTGGCTCTGGCAGGCCACCCACCCCCTCCCACCAAGTATTTGTGAATTTTTTTCCATTTGAGAAATGGAATATATTGCAATATATTGTAAATATATGTACTTTTTTTTGTTGAAAATATGACAATATATTTCACAGCAGTGTGGAATATTGCAATATCTTACAGTTGCAATCATTTGTATATGTATTGTTTGTAATGTATTGTTATGCAATATATTGATAATATATTTCCAAGTATATTTCAGTTCCATTAGGGCTGTGTTTTGTTGCGGTGCGGTCCCTGAATTTGGTCTTTTGCTGTTCATTTGGACGGTGCACTGAGAAGAACCCAAGGAGCAGGGGGGGAACAGGGGGGAGCAGGCGTCCTCTTCGCTCTGCTGAGATCACACTTTTCCGTCACGACCTGTCGTTTACAAATTTGCGGGGGAAATTGCGCTGCCATTTTGTGCCGAGCCGCTCGCCTGGACGCGGGGGGCCGGGAACGTTCTTCCCCCCGTCCAGACGAGGCCCCGCCGAGCCGTTTCCAGCGAATAACGCGAACAGACGGGCCCTGAACGCAAGGCTTGCGCCGAGCTCCCGTGCATTCTGGGAGCCGTTTCACCGCATCCCTCATTATTCCGCGCGTTTGTTCGTTCGCTCGCTGCGTGCCGTCCCCCCGTCCCGTACCGCAGCCAGGCGTGAACGCACGTTAGGGAGATCCGCGACAATAACGCGGGCGCTGTCTCTTCCTCTCCCTCCCTCTCTCCATCTTTCTCTCTTTTCTTTCCCCCCGCTCTTTCTTACACGGAACGTGAGTTAACGGTGGCAGGCCTGTGGGCTCATTTCCATAATGGCGAGCGGTGTTCTGTCAGGGCTTGGAAGTTGCCCCGGTGACAGGTCTCCGGTGTGAAAATGTGAACTCTCCGTTTCGATAAACGGGATACGCGACTGACAGACAGACGAGGGAGCCTGTCACCTTTCCCCTGACGGAGGGTAATAAACACCACCCGTCCCCCCCCCCCCCCCCGCACCGAGCCGCCACACAAGGCCACCTCTCCGTCACGTCGCTCGTGATCTCATCTCGACCGCTAATGATTTAAGAGCTCCCGTCTCTGCATCCCGCCCCCTCTATTCCTCCCGTTTGCTCCTGTGAGCCGCAGAACCGCGCGAATGCGAGGCGGCTAATAGACTCCGCTTTCGCGCTGGCTGGGAACGCGTGTCATGCAGTCGCGTTTCGATTTAGGAAGGGCCGCGTAAATCACGCCGGACCCCTGCCACGTTTGGTGAGGATAGGGGAAAGCTTTGTGGACGCAAACCGTGAGCGTTACTTTTCCGCCCGCTCGGATTTGTAAAGCGACAACTTGGCGACTTCCTGCGGTTGAAATGAACTGCGTTTGGTTGACGCCGTCGATACCCCGCTCTCCGTTCTCCGCTCTCACGTTCAGTCAGGCTGTTTATGGAGCGGCCGCCGCCTCGTCGGCGCGTTATGGGAAAGCTGCACGCCGCTTTCAGCGCCCCGTCTTCCGCTTGAAGAAACGCGTTGATTGCTTGATTATACGTCTGTCGTTTCCTTCACATTTTTCAGCTGCAGTCGTGAAAAGGTAGAGCCAAGTCAAACTCTTTGATAATTTAGCATGTCAAAATATGCCCCCTTAAATCTAAGAGTCATGGCTGTGGTACCGTAGAATGGAGGCCGGCGTCCTAGAATGCCAGGCCCAAAGACATTCACGTGCTGTGAGGTGGTTGCCATCAGCTGGGAGCTGGTGTAATGTGACCTCAGTGGTCCCATGGACGTGTTTTATGCTTATTCACACTTCGCTAATTGGTGCCATTGTGCTGGATTCCTGCTTTATGTTGAAAATCCCCCACGCATCAGAAATAGCTCAACTGAGACAGGAGCTGGGTCTTGGTGGGTAATAATCTTTAAAAAAAAGAAAAGAAAGTAAACCGTCATTACAAGTTTTTGAACATTTTAAAGTGCGTTTCCTTGAGAGTTAAAGAAGTTTGAAGCGCAAGCCGAAGTTGCGGCGGGACTTGTGTCCCTTAAGCCAAAGTGCGCTGGCACGGAAAACAGGAGTTGGGCGTTTTTTTTTTTTTTTTTTTCTGGGGGGGGGGGGGGGGGGGGGTGATTCAGGCTCTCTTTGTTTCCACTGCTGTTGATTTTAGGACTTTCTCTGAACTAATTCCACAGACCTGAAGCCATGGCAGGCGTAAAGCATTAACAATACGCGTAAGGTTCGTACAGACAGCCCTCTGTCATCCTGAAACAGGAAGAGGTGAGGAGACCTAAGCCTGTGTATGAAGGCATATGATTTAGACGTGGGAAATATGTAACATCAGCCTACAGGCGTGTTTTACTCCAGCGCCTGTACTTAACACAGCGATGGTAAACTCTGCACAGTGTCTGTACTCCTTAACACAGGTATAAAACTTCAGTCGTTGACGGTAGAAGAATCTTCAGAGTTTCGTGATTTCCTTTCAATCAGCAGCCCATTTAGGCCTTAGAAACGAGGTGCGTGAACTCATTAGCCAATCAGGGACTTGAGTTAATCACTTAAGCCCTGAAACGAGCCAGAAATGGCAAACACTGGAGACTGGCGTCTGAAGTCCCTGTTCAAGCGCAGGTATGTGTGTTGGAGGGGCATGATGTAACAGGTCCATTTAGTCCATAAGTGTCCTCAGTCTGTACAGCATGTGCTCATGCCAGCTGTATCAACAGACCGTCTTACAGGCTTCATTGCTGTTGGATAGCTCTTTAATCTAAGTGACCCTCAAACACGTAAGAGTCCTCTGCACCGATAAGGGACATCTGCTCGTCTCCACAGCCGCACATTAGCATGTGTGGCTAGCACGTACGGCTACATCGTTATCGTTACTTGGTTTAAACTTCTAAGAAGGTTGCAGAACGGTTGCGCTTTTCAGCCCAGTTTCCTCATTTATTTTTTTTATTAAGCGTCATTGCTGAGTCTCGGCTTCAACGAGGATGGCGTTCGTCTACATGGCTCCCTGGATTCTCCTTCTGAAGAGGAGTCATCAGTATCTGGTCTGAAAGGAGCCGGTTCTCCAACGGGTTTCCCACAAGCCAAGCTGTGTGGCTCAGACAGAAAAGTCCCCAGAGACTAATCTAATGGAAATCTCTCCAGTGATTGGCTGGAGACAAGACGCCAACTGCCAAAAAGACATGCACAGAATTCCATATGAAAGTAAAGGATGTCCTCTTTTCTTACGAGTGCCATGATAGATTTATAGCTTCATTTTCTCTGGCCTTCGGTGATGGTTTATACTTTATAAGGTGGTGCTTCAAAAAAATAAAATAAATAAATGGGAAAAAATGGCTGGCTCTTTAGGGGGACATCTTAACTAATATGGTCTTCATATGTTGACATCTAAATATTAATAGACACGTTATTTGGGTTACCACACGCTTGGGGGGGGAGGGGTGGGGCGGGGTGGGGTCTCAGAGCAGAAGGAACAGCCTGGTTTTTGAGAGAGCCGCTCTGTGCGGTTGGAAGGAGCAGAGTGATTTAGAGTCGAGTGTTTATCAGAAAGTTCTCGTCGCCCCAGGTAACTGGACCGTCTGTGAGCTGTGCCAGTGCACATCTCGATGATTAATTATAGCGCCGAACGACACAAGCTCCTGAAGAGCACATTTATGAGAAGAACACAAAGCCCCCAGCTAAGGCACGTGTAACAGATAGAAAACTGTGGGACTGCCTGATTTAAGGTTTCTGTTTTTATGGAATTGCCTCCTTTAATTTCTGTGCTGCTGTATAATAATTCTGCTATCAGGTCTCAGGCGTTATTAATTGGGTCTTGAGTGTTTTTCTTCCCACTGGGGAGTCTTTACCTCAGTTGTTTGCTTTTTGGGGGCTCAGGCCTTGTTTTTGCCCAATTCTCCTTTTCGTTTCCTCTCTAAAGCGTCTTTGTGACAGTGACTTTGTAGCTGCGGTAGACAAATAACATTTAAATGAATTTAATTAAACCAGACTGTGTTAGTTTAACTTTAATTTAATTTATTTATTCTTTATTTTCTGATAAGTCATTCTAAAACTGGTTTCCATATGTCAGTGGGTTATTTAAGTAAGGTAGGAAGTAGTCCAATCCCCATAGAGGCATGAAGCAGCAGTGTACAGAAGCAATATTTGACTGTTCAATAATGCATTGGTAGTGTCCGTGATTATTTTGATCAGTGAACAGTTCGCTTGTGCTCGTTGAAAGAGTACGGAATGTACTTCCCTGCCCATCTCTCTGGAGTGTTTTAAAATGGAGGCATGCACGGCAGGTCTTCAGCCATCAGTCAATGCAAGAGCACAGAGTCAATTAGTCAGCGGTGATCTGGTACTTAAATAAAGACCTACAAGGGCTCAAGGAGAATGAAGCTACGCGCCGTATCGACATCAGAGCAGGAAGATGTACCAAGGCCAGCCCTAGAGAATCCATTCCTCACAGCTACTTTTTCAGGGAAGGTTTGAATAGCCCACTGCTTCTCTCTCTCTCTCCTAAAGGCAGCTTCCATCTCACAGAAGCTGTAAGGTTCACTACCTTTTATAAAAAACACGTTGCAGCTCCACGACCTGCCTCCAGAAAACACGCACAGACACACACGGACACACACACACACACACACACACACACACTCTCACACACACACACTCTCACACACTGTGCAGTTTGTGAAATGTAACTGTATTGTGGCCTTAGTAGTTATTTAGCTAACAGAAATGACTTCTTCAAGCCAAACGACTGGAGCCTTACCACCTCCTCACTGAACCCAATATCATGACTGTCCTGTATTTTTAGAGAAGTGAATATGAGTCATAAATATAATAGAGTGACATTGTTTGTCATATGAAATGGACAGTGACAGAAAAATACAGTGTTTCACATGATTACTCTTGACAATAGATTTTTTTATCATGGCTCTAGGTCGACATATTTAACTTATAAGTAGAGCAGCGATCTCAAACTCCAGTCCTGTAGGGCCACAGTCTCTACTGATTTTTTTGTGTTTTCCTTTCAATCAGAAGCCAGTTTAGGCCTTGGAAACAAGGTGTGCGTATTCTTTAGCCAATCAGTGACTTAAATTAAGCGCTTAAGTGCAGGAACGCATCAAAAACCAGCAGACACAGCAGCCCCCCAGGTTTTGAGTTTGCTTTTATGATGTCTGGGCGGCAGTGTAGTATAATGGTTAAGGAACTGGCCTTGTAACCGCAAGGTTGCAGGTTCGATTCCCAGGTAGGACACTGCCGTTGTACCCTTGAGCAAGGTACCTAACCTGAATCCCTTCAGTATATATCCAGCTGTATAAAATGCTAAAAAGTTGTGTAAGTCGCTCTGGATAAGAGCGTCTGCTAAATGCCTGTAATGTAATGTAATGTAATGTCACATGTACAATCACTGATCTGGGAATGTTGGTCGCCAGGTCTGGGAATGTTGGTAGCCAGGTCTGAAAATATTGGTAGCCAGGTCTGGGAATGTTGGTAGCCAGGTCTGGGAATGTTGGTAGTCAGGTCTGGGAATGTTGGTAGCCAGTAGGGATGTGCATGACTGACCAAAATCATTTTCGAATAGTGTACTGTTCTTAAGACCGAATATTCGAGAGAGAGAGAGAAAAAAAAAAAAACCCGCAAAAAAAACACAAAATTCAGTTATTCTTTTTAATAGAATGGATCATAAAAAAATCAAAGGGTATTGCACATAAATAGGCACTTCAGATAATCCTTCAGAACGACAATAAATCAAAATGACACCATTCACCATCGTAGCCTATAATAACAGCCTATCAATCGGTTTTAATAAGCAAACAGAAACAAAAACAGTAGCGTGTGCATCTTTTAGATCAATTAGGCTATGAAAATTAGGCTACCTCTAAATATAAAAATAAATTAAATAAGAATGGTTTGCTACACTTAAAAAAAAGAGTCTTTAGACTTTAACATTCTTGTTTAAAAAGATCAGCATGTCGACGTGGTCAGGATGAAGGCGAGAGCGCAGTCGGTTAAGGATGAGTCCTGCCGCCGAAAAAACCCTTTCCGATGGCACAGACGTAGCGGGCACACACAAGTATGCATTTGCGAGTTGGGCCAACCTCTCATATTTCGTCTCGTTCACCTTCCACCAAGCAAGGGGATCCAAGTGGGGCGGGATACACTTTTCGTCGCAGTAGTGGCTTTTCATGCGTGCCATTCTCTCCATGTTTGTAGGCTATCGTTAAATGCGCTGCGCTGTATCGCCCTCTCACGTGAAAGGTGCGTGTACCGTTGGCTGCGCTTCGCCGTATTGCTCTCTCTTCACTCACAGTTTAAATTTAAATATCCAACAGCCGGCGGTGTGAACAATAAATCAATAGCCATTTACTGTACAGTAGTATTAGCCTATATTTTGGTTGTAACTAAACCATTCATAATAATAATAATAAATGAATATAGCCTATATATTTTTTCGACTCTGACATGAAAATCGAATGTGAAGACTGGCACGACTTTTCGAAAATTCGAAAATTCTAACTCATCCCTAGTAGCCAGGTCTGTGAATGTTGGTAGCCAGGTCTGAGAATATTGGTAACCAGGTCTGAGAATGTTGGTAGCCAGGTCTGGGAATGTTGGTAGCCAGGAATGTTGGTAGCCAGGTCTGGGAATGTCGGTAGCCAGGTCTGGGAATGTCAGTAGCCAGGTCTGGGAATGTCGGTAGCCAGGTCTGGGAATGTTGTTCTTATCACTCAGGTGGATGCCCTTATGTGCTCTTACATTGTGAGTCGCTCTGGATCAGAGCGTATGCTAAGCGAATGTAATGTAGCGTAATGCATGGCCGTGCTGCTGTGATGCCTCCTCATCAGAGGTCCATCTTGGCATCAAAAACTGCGCTTCACTCTAACTTGGCTCTGGTCCTATAAATAGCAGCTGCCCAACAACCTTAGCAGGTATTGATTTATGTCCATAAAAAACGCTGAAAAACAAATGCTGATGGATGGATTTTGAAAGTACAAGTTGTTTGTAAGAGTGCGTTTGTGAAAACAACAAAAATCATTGAAAAAACTAAATGTCAAAAGGAGAATGAGTACAGATGGCTTAGACACTTGATTTAATGTGTTACAATGAATTGGTTACTGCGTCTTTCCTCAAATTACTCGCAACCTACCTTCATTCTGTAGTCCTGTCACATATTGTTTTGTATACCGTTTTATAGTCACTGCTACCAAAAAGAGGGAACATACAGTTAAATGAAAAGGTATTGGGACAGTTGTGTCAATTTGGTTGTTCCTCTGTACTAGCCAAATTTGTATTACAAATCAAACAATGACTATGGGGCAAAGTTCACAATGTCTATATAATCTATTTATTTCATGTGTTTTTTTAAAACAGAAATTGAACTATATTATGAACAATGCCATTGAATGACATTGTTGTAATGTAGTTCAACATATGTTAAACAAAAGTCATGAAATAAATTCTGAATTTTGCCTTATAGTCATTGTTTGATTTGAAATACAAATATGATTAGTACAGAGGAAAACAACCAATTTGCCACAACGTCAATAACTGTATTTCTCTGGAGAGCACAAGAGATAATAACTACAAAGAAAACATGGATGCGTGAAGCATACAGTGTGCTCTCCGTCATATTTTATGTATTGAATTGTCCGTCTTGAATGGTTGATTTACAATTGTAATAGTTGAATAATAGAATAGAATAAAATCATTGTGCTTTACTGGCATGGATACCACTGCTGTAATGGTATTAGCTGGAAACTAGTAGCAGGTGGTAAATATGATAAAAGTGGCCACTGTTTGTCGTACTTATGTATCGATTTCAAAGCCAGTTTTATCACTGTACTGTGAAATTGAATATGTGGTTCAAAATTATAACAGCCTTATGGGCCATATCTCTCTCCCAATGAGCTTTTACGGGTTGCATATACTGTATATGCATATACTGTAGAATAGAATGCAATGTTTTATGTCTTAGCCATACTAGGTGGCCCCGTGTTAGCCACTGTTGGCCTGATAGACCTGTGTTAGAGTTTAACCTTTGCCTCGTGTAGCCTTACTATCGTCCATTATAGGATTGTTCCCTTTTTTTTTTTTTTTTGAAAAGGAAAAATAAATATTTGTTGCTGTTTTTTTTCGGCGTGCTTTCGCCCAAAGTGCTGCCGTCAGATTGGCACTTTTCAGTAACCTAAGTGACTTGAGTGTGATTTTCTGCTGCCTGGCGTCTTAGGTGTAAAATGGGACCCTCTTGCGATGATATCAGGGCTTGTGGCTGTGATATTAAGTGGAGTGCCACTCTGGAAAGAGCCTGAGATTAGTTTCACTCTGCGAGCGTTTCGCCAGCCAAATAATGGGATCTGGTACAAGAGTGGCGAGCAGCCTCTCCCAGCTAAATATCCCCGTGTGAAACTGCGTTAGACGCTCCAGTCACATTACATATAGGAATCCCTCCTTACCCGTCCAGTCTGTACACGCTGTCATTGCTAAGGACAGCGATGAGTTACGAGCGGCTCAGACGCTGTGTAATGTGGGGAGTTCTTCGCTTTGTCACTCTGTCAGTCCAGCATGGTAAATGTGATCCGGGTTTTCCCATGAGCCTTTGTTCTCTATCTGCGCTCCCCATCGCGTAAGGAGGCTTTGGCGCACAGGAAGTGGCATGTTTAAACTGATTGCACTGGGACTGCTTTGCTTCCATAAACAGCAGTGTCTGCCATCGTAAGGAAGGGGTTTGGTAACTTCACTGGTCGACTTTCATTGAGGAAATGGTAGGAATTAAAGAGCACAAAGACTATAAAAGCACTGCCATTGCTGTGTCTGCTGTTTTTGCGATTGTATGAAGCTACATATATATGTGTGTTTGTGGGTTCATCTCTCTGTCCCATCACTAGTAAAATCTATTTCACAATTATACTGTGCACTAAGGAATCTCTAATAAAAACTAGTCATAAAAATGTCTTAAAATGTGTTTTAAAAAAGAAAATAATTTGGCTCTTCGGGACTAAGACTGTACTGTCCCCTCAGACCCACTTTCTGTGAATTCCTGCTGACAGGCTTCATGTTTGACTCTTTAACTGAATGTACTAGAAAATACAGCTAGCGAATCTGTGAAAGATGAACTAGAAACTGAACTAGTGACAGACAATGCAAGTGAACCATATGTATCCTCCTCACACAGCAGTCACATAGTACTCCCATAGCTTAACCAGATTTATTAGCACTTTAACACACCAGGCTATTACCTACCTGTCTGTAAGGCTAAGCTGGGGAAATTAATATAACGTAACGGAGAGGAGTCATCATTTGTTTTAACACTAAAGTTCCAGTGATGTAAATACTTCAGTTCCCCAGAGAATAAATTAATTTGAACAGCAGTACTTTGAAACTTGCCAGCATTGATTAGTCATAATCAAGCTGTTTCCACACAAAAGATAATGAACATCAAAATCTCCTTATGTTATTTCCTCTTTTTTGTTTTTTTCCCCCCCGCTCTCTTCCCAACTACAGTAGTAATCTAATCCAATTTGCAGGCGATGGCATTGAGTAATGTCTCTAATTCTGCAAGGATTTCATCTGCTTGTTTTTTTTTCTCTCCATTAGAAATGTGTCTACTGTCGTAAGAGAATCAAGAAGGTTTCTGGGGCGTGCATCCAGTGCTCCTGCGGACGCTGTCCCACCTCGTTCCACGTGACGTGTGCGCACGCTGCGGGGGTCACCATGGAGCCGGACGATTGGCCGTACGTGGTGTTCGTCACTTGTCACAGGCACCAGTTGCGGAGTTCAAGTGCTGTAAGTCGACGCCTACAATGCCCACGGAATGTCAGCTTTGACAGTTAAACTGCCGTTGACTTTTAAATAAACATTTCAGAATAAAGCCGGTTTATATCCTTGGGTTAGCTCTTTTTCTTTTTTTCTTTTCCTTAACAAAAAAACTGAAAGAATTGGACTTGTCAAACAATGTATATGTTTGATTTAAACAAAAAAAAAAAAAAAAAGTTTATTTTCTTCTTTTGGGCGAGTTAAACTGCCTTGTGAATCTTTTTTTTTGTTTTTCCAGAAGAAACAACACCAGTTATATAATCAAATAAATAGCCTTGAATTATATTTGTATTAAGGGTACATTTTGAAATTTGAAAAAGCTATCTAATTAAGGGTAGCTACTTAAGATGGACTTCAGAGTGTATTTAGGTGAGTGAATCAGCATTTCAGTTTACTGGAGACAAAATTAATCCCAAGTACACAGACCTCAACAACAGTCTGGCAGTCTTTTGAAATGACCTCATATAATATATTGCAAGATTTAGCCAAATGAGCAAGGTGTTGGCTGATAGTTCCAAGAGCAAAACGCGTACCAGCAATTTTTCACCAGCAGTCTGTTCCTGCAGACCTCATGACATTTGATATCATGACACGTTTTTGAGTGATGTCTTTGTTAGGGTGTGGTTCTGGGAGACAGGCACACGGTGGGTAGCGTGTGATGTCATGCGATGTCTGTTTTTCCTCCGCAGAAGAGCACGGCTTGTAAGAAGGACATCGAGGTGGGGCAGACGGTCATCACCAAGCACAAAAACCTGCGATATTACAGCTCGCGGGTCAGAGAGGTCATGTCCCAGACCTTCTACGAGGTCATGTTCGATGATGGCTCCTTCAGCAATGACACTTTCCCCGAGGACATAGTAGTAGGTTGAACTCAGTTTTGAACCCTTTTTTAGCTTTTTGCTGTTTTTTGAGTCTCTCCTACTGGAAAAAAAAACACAAACTCTGCAGTATTATGATAGAGCCAAGGTCGGTGTGGTTATTTAATTTCAAACATGATCCTTTTATGCTGGCCATTTTGTAATCCTTAAAGTGTGGTAATGAAAAAATTCAGTTGGGTATCGTATTTGAAAGTGAGCAAAAACATCTAAGGAATTATTACTTCAGTCACTTCAAAATAACTGTCAGGGTTAGGAGCAAGATATACGCTTTATAAAAGCGCTTCTCTGTCCTGGCTAATTATAATTTTTTTTACAACAACAGCTGAGCAACATATGTTTCTATGTGCTATTCCACTAATGTTCTCTCTTTATTCAAAAATATTTTGTGTCTGTTATGTCGATTTGGGATCATTCTTGCCCACGCACTGTGAAGCTAAGGCAAGTCTTTGTTAAAACAGTTTTTATTTAGGCCAAGGTCGTTTTATAAAAGGTGTGTTTGTTTGAGAAATTCCAGCCTTTACAGTAAAATGTATGTGAAAGTATTTGTGGTGGGCAGGAGTCAAGAACACAACAACAGCAGCTGCTGTGTGTATTTTTCCTAACCCCTTTGCGCCAGCGCCAAGATTTTGCTCAACTGAGACATTAGTTCCTCCTGCAGCCAAACTATGAGTGGAAATCACAAACTCCGTCTTTTAACTTTATTGTTAGACGATTCGTGACAACTCTGCCGAATATGGAGTTACTATTAACTAGTGTTACTATTTTCCCATAGCAAGTCCATTTAACAAGCAACCCCCCACCCAGTCTTGCCAGCAACTACTGTGTACCTACCCATGCGTGACATAGTGGACAATAGCATCTATGTGAGTCTATTTATGAGTTCAGAAATATATTTATTCATCATATAAAATTAGAATTCCGTCATAGCAACATGACAAACCCAAGTCTGATCGTATCCCAAAAAAGCTGTGAAAGGCCCTGCTCACTCAAATGCAAAATAGACGTGATATTATTGTGTCATATACCAAGTCATTCTACTACCAATATCTGTTACTAAATATGAAATAAATATAAAATCCTACCATTGGTTTTACACAGAGATGTTCCTTTCAAAATTCAGTCGTCAGTTATTGTCTTGGACAATCTGTTTGAGAAATACACACCAGTTTATCATGTTATTACATCATTTGGAACGTCTGAGGCCAGTACTCCATATGCCCTACCTGCAGCTCTGAAGTATTTCACGTCATTCCGGTTTTATTCACAATGGTTTTATCCAATAGATGACAGTATATCCTTCTCAACGGTGTTCACAATTTTTTCTTTGATGCTTTGAACGATAATTTAGCCCAGCTTAACAGCATTTTTAATCTAGTCAATGTACTATTACGCAAACAGCTACAGAAAATTCATTCGCTTACGGGAGTTTTTCGTCCTCAATATGAAAAAAGTACTGCTTTTAATATGTGATTCTTCTCGCTGGCTACATATGCACGTTAGTTTTTCCACTCGATCACTGTTTTGTCCAGTAGGCTATGTTAGATATGGTTATTTTCGCATTTTGAGTGCATTTCACACACTGTAGTGTAAGCATTCATTCCTCAGTCATGTTTTATGTTTGATGTACCGACTTTCATTGAAGCTAGAACATTTGGCAGCATTCTTCTGTTGGTGGAATATTATTGTATTGTAATGTTATCGTACATAATATAGGCTTTAGGCCTCGTATCTTCCTGGGTTATACTTGTGACTTATGGCATGGAAAATACTCATTCCAATTTACTGTGCGCTGATATGTGCTAGATAAATGTTAAAATTTTCCTTTGAGTCATTATGAATGGGAACGTTAAAAAAAAAAAAAAAAAAAACTACAGAAAAATGTGATCCAGGGGTAAAAGTTTACATACTGTAGAGTGATGTTTTATTGAAGTACAAGAGTGAATGATTAGGCTATATATTGAGGTGTGTGTAACAGTGTGATATCAATGTTTTCATCTTAAACCATCAGAAGGGGCAAATGTATATGCTGTATGATGGACACAACTAATTTTATTCATTTTATGACGTGTATTGGATAGGGTTTTGGACCCATAGATATCTACCCCCCATACTGATGAAAAGATGGTAATTCCCACTTGAAAATGATGCAAAAGTGAGTTTTATGATCCAAAACAGTTGATTTGTAGTTAAATATATCATTATTTTATGATTTAGAGCAGTGCACAATTTAGCCATTTGGATAGATGTGGAGACACTAAGGGACAACACGGTACACTGCCTATATTTTGCAACATAGATCTTTAGTAGTACTGCATATCATCCTCAGATTTTGTACACTTGTGGACATGGAGTTTATGATCCAGGAAATGTATAGATTTCACATATGTACCTCTCAGTATTTCATTGCAAACTAAAGAAAAACAAATCTTAGCATTTTTCCAAAGTTTCTTTGCATTTGTGGCACTTTATTTTGACTTAACTTATAAAAATAAACAAATCTAAGTTCGTATTGTAAATGGTACAACTGTCTTGTTTCATTTAAGCCATTTAAAAATGATGCTCACAGCTGGAGTTATAAAGCCTTAAACAGAGCACCCCCTTAATAGGTGAGAATTGACCAAATTTGGCATCTGCGCAAAGGGGTTAAAATACCAAAATAAAGTGAAACAGGTGGTGCTGAAGGTTCTGAACTGATAACTAGCCTCATTTTACAGTAGAACTGGAATGATCTTAAATCCCATGCCTTTTAATTAAGAGGAAAAGAGAAAGTGAGCGTAAGACAGAGAGAGAACCGGCGAGAAGGTTGGACAGTGAGGAGAGAGAAAGCAAATGAGGGGTGGAGAGAGTTAGAGAGAGAGAGATTGAGGCCGAGAAAAAAGCAGGAAACTAAATTGCATGCCAGTAGGAATCATTGGCAGTTGATATTTAATCCTGAAGTGAAAAGCCTATCTCTCAGTCAGGCACGTTGGTCAGTCAGGCTTCTGTGATTGACTTCTGTGCCCAGCACTGACCGTCAGCCCCCCACCCCCCCCCCCCCCCCCTCCACTGCGCCGGTCTACGGGGTTATCACTCCACTGCACCGGGATGCAGGATTAAGGATAAGCAAAGTTATGTCATTTAGTCACGCCCCTGGCCCTAACAGTACAGCCCATCCAATCACGCTGTTTCGCCCTGTGGTAAAGCACTTCTTCTGGAACTTTCCCCCATTTTAAAAAGGCTGCCTGTGAATGGTTCAGAAAGCACTTGCAAGTCTTCTCCGTCAGCTCTCTTCTGTGATTGGTGTAATGGGAAATGAGGGAGGGGCCTAAGAACCGAGGCACAGCCTTACATAAATATATGCTTGTGTACAGGGACCCTGAGTTGAATCCAGTATCACAGAGTAATTGACGTGAATGGTTGGGTTACTGTATAAACATCTTGCAGTCTTTGATGCTGAGTAGACAGAGGGAGTGGGTTTGGGGATGTGGGGGGGGGGGGGGGGGTCGTTTCATCTTAGCAGTCACACCATTATCCTCCCGCTTCCTTGTTTTGTGTGGGTTTACAGTGTACCCACAGCAGAAAAACAGTGACGTTTCCGTCCTCCGCAGGGATAACAGGGGAAATACAGTTAAATCCCAGACAGCTGGCTCACACGTCTCAGGCGTTTAGAGGAGAAAGCTCTGCTCCCGCATGGGAAGATGGGAGGAGTGACTTCCCTCTGTATGGGTGCGATGCTCCATCTGATTCTTAGTTTGTTTGAGGTGTGAAATCTGCTGCTTTGCTCTTCCTGCGATTGGGATCCTGTTCGGCGTCTCGCAGGTATCCGAGGACAAACAGCTCCGTATGCGCCAGGGCCTTTGTGAACACCGCGTGCCATTCCCTGTCAAACGGGTGGAAAAACACCCAGTTACACTAGAGCGGGTTTTTCTATCTTTTTTTTTTGTAGCGCCACACATTTTCAGTTCATATTTATTCAAGTAGTTCAGATTGTAATTAATTCTTTGTGCTTTTTGGAGTTTTTTTTAAATTTATTTTTTAAAATCCACTTATTTTCCAGAAACAGCCATCTGTTTGCTGACACTGTGAGAAAAGAACATAAACGTTCAATGTCCCTCTGCGCAGATGTATAGCATATTTTAATGCACTAAACTGCACCGTGTAGATTCTACTTTAGGATCGCGTTCCTGATGTTTCACATAAAACTGTTCAGTTCAGTTATTTTGAGGTTCATACACTTTGCTCAGTGGCAGGCTCTATTAAGCACTAGATCTGAGGATCAGAACTCCACGGGAATTTTAAATAAGATGTTCAAGTGTTAATCCCCGGCTGTATCTCAGCACGGATCAGTGTAGAATCTGCCGGCTTTCGTGTCCCCGGCATAGCTACAATTACCCCGTGTCCTGACTCAAACATCATCACCCCATCAGAACGCTCCTCCACATAAACCGGTCAAAGTCCAAAAAAGCAATGTAATTCAATCTGACACTGTGATCAAAGGGGACAGCGAGCGGGATGTGGCGTTAAATAAAGAATGGCTTCTGAGCAGAACTGAGCGGCACAGAGTAGATTTCATTGGGATCAGATCCCTGTAGTGTATCTGGGGAATTACTCAGTTCGACGAGGCCTACGATGCGACGCAAAGCCTCTCCCCGTTCCGCGCCCGTTTTCGGCGCGTACGATCGAACCAAATAAAGTTTACACTTTCTTTTATGAATATTTATCGCGGCTTTATTCCTCGCCAGCCCCGTTGAGAAGAAGCGCAGCGTCTGCAGAACGCGGGGGATCTGCATTAATTTTACTTTAACTTCCTCGCCCCACCGTCCCCCTTATTGCCCTTCACCCATGGTCAGCCAAAAACTCCATCACTCACTCCGCCACATTCCCTGTCAATGCGTAACCCCTGAATGATGTGAAAGACAGCGTCTCTCCTTATAGCTTAATTACTTTAATCTCTGTGGAGCACCTCTGCTTACCCTCCACGCCACATTTCAGCCAAATAACTCCCCCTGGCACCTGTCCTGTCTGATGTCACGAGGACTTCTGCAGTCCCCCCTCTCCTGGCAGAAGCTAGGGCTTGCCTGCTGAAATTTACAAGTGACCTTAGCGGTCTTTCAAAATGGACGTTCCAGCACAAATCTCTGTACGGTTGGTGCACTCTTAGTGGCGCATACGTACATACACACACACGCACACGCACACGCACACGCACACAGGGCCACGGTGACATATTCTCAGGCCCAGGAAAAACTATATTATTCAACAGGAGTACATGAGCAAAGGGACGTGTTCCAAAAACGGATGTTCTGTGTGCATGAAGCGTATGTATTTTCTTCCATTTATCTGTTACTGTTGATATTTCCCCCAGTACCCTGTCCGTTTAGTTTAACATGAAACACTCCCCCTCCCTTTATGCAGCATTACAGAGCAGTTAATGTAGCCTAAAACATGAAAGCCAGGGAAATACAACCGCAAAAAAACCACAAATAAATATCAGAAAGAACAGGGCATTCTCTGGGGTCTGTTAAGATCTGAGATAAACTGGACGATCATTCCGTGTGGTATGAGAACGCGCTATCTCTCTTTCCGACTTCCCCGTCTGGAATGTGGAGGTGCAGGGAGGGAATAAGTCCCAGATCCCAGGAAGAGTGACAGCAGGAAGGTGTATGAGGAGATAAGGGCTGCGTGGTGTAGTTTGGAGGTAATCCATTCCGGGTGTTTAAAGTAAGCAACAGAAATGTTTGAATTTCTCCCTGCGAAGACTCCGCAGGGAGCCGTGCGACGGCAGCGATATCCGCACACAATCCAGCTTTAGCTGACAGCTAGCCAGAGAGAATCCACGCTGCCGGACCACGATTAAACCCTTCAGCAAAGTAAGGCCATGCGCTATTCAATTAAACTTGGGTAAGACAAATCCACAAACTGTGATGGCTTTTATCACGTCTGTTTGACCAGCTGATGAAAAAAATAAGCATTTATCCCACCAAAGACAAATAAATAAATAAAGAAATAAATAGATAAAACCACTTCAGTCATGTAAACCCCAAATTTCAACAATTTAAGATTATGCAAGTTCTAAATTCAAACAAATTGTAATACTTGGGATAAAAAGGAGTATTTGCAGAGATTATGACATTTTCAAGAAAAACAAATGTTTTAATACAAAAACAGATTGTTCCCTCTGCATTGGCATTTCATCGCTTGTGAGATGATTTATCTCTTGTACGTTATACGATTTAATTTTATGGATTTTTTTATTATAAGTTTTTTATTTATTTCTTCATATTGTCATAGTATTCTTACGGCATTATTTTATATCCGGTTTGGTTCCGTGAATACCTTTGAATGCTAATACTCTACATCACAACCCTCAGCGTTGTATTATTTCACTTAAGTTTGCGCTCTCACCAGCAGTCGTCCCAGACTCCTGTGCCCGCGAGCCCCGTTTAACAGCCAGACAGGCGGTACTATTCTTTCATTATACATTCAAATATTTATTTTCCTCCCGACGCTACATTATCAGAGGTATGTAGGCCTACGCGCATCAAGCCGCTACTAAATCGGCGACAGTTAGCGATTCATCATCAAATGAATTCAGCGCCAAGGTTCCACATAAGCGTATCAGTCTCCGGCGCGCCGGTGGCTTGAAGGGGTCCCAACACGCTAACTGATCGCTCGCCTCTCCTGAAGGCCTATGACAGCATCCACTCTGTATGGCGGACGCGGGTTGCTGACTCCGAACGGTGATTTACTCTCTCAGGGAATCTATTCTGCCTCCTGATGAGGTCTGGAACCTCGCAGTGCGAATTCCTCGCTCGCCTGGAACATTTTTTCATGCATGGTAATGTATGGCAGCTCTGAAAAAATAAATAAACGTCTAAAGCAGGGGGGGGGGGGGCGGGGGGGGCGGGGGATGACATCGGTAATCTAACCTTGGAACTCACGTAAAACCAGTACTTCCCCATCCACGTCATTTTCCTGTTCCAGCAAGATTTGCTTTGAAGTAGCAAGGTGCAAAAAGGGATTGCCTTGTGTACTTATCTCTCCACCAAAGTCTGGACGATTGTGCAGAAAATGTATTTTTCTGACGCACACACACACGCACACGTATGTATTTGACAGACATATTTATTTATTTAAATTCTTTTTTAACCGGCAGCGAGAGCCTATCTTTCCTCTTTTTTAGAAGTAAAATTTCATCTGCTCAAAGCTGAATGTTAACTAATTATTTTTTGTTATCTTGCGCCATGGCTTGGAGCCCTATCAGCCTGACACACTAACAGTGGAGATAAGGGTTCCTGCGGAGAGGAAGCTGATTTTTAATCATAAATACGGCCAGTGCTGCTGTTCATTAAAGCACTACTGAAGGTGGTTTGTTTAATCTCGTATTTCGCCCCCCAATCACTCACTGTGTATTAGAAACAGCAAAGGATTTATTTTTTTTACCCCCAACCAATTTTTATTTTTTATGGATATTACAGATGCTAAACTCAGAGATTGTAGTTTATTTAAAAATAAGGCAAAAAAAGCAGTCTTTACGTTATGTTCTGTCGCTGGAAACAAAATGAATCCATACCCGGTGGAGGAGAAAACAAAAAGGTTACGGAGTAATGTATGTCAAGTTATGTAGAGCTTTTCAAGCGTTGCGTGATATCCATCTTATTTATAGATTAGGTCTAGTCAGGTCGAGCTGATCATTGTGGATGTGCTGTCACCTCCCCATTTCACATGAATTGCAGTTATTGATGCAAATGATTGCAACAATAGCTGGAGGCGTACATGGACCGGATGACTGGGAGATTGATACAGCCCACCCGTGTGTGTGTGTGTGTGTGTGTGTGTGTGTGCGTGCGTGCGTGCGTGCGTGCGTGCGTGTTTTAATATTCACAAGTCGCACATTTCAGTTTAACTTGTTGACGACATAGCACGCCCCCTTAACCTTCAGTCGATTGCAGGAAACCAAGAAAACTAACGTTCAGAGTGTTTTAAACTGGGCGCTGGAGGGATATGAGACATGAGTGAGAAAAAGAAACCTCCGTTAAATGTTTGCCTTTCTTTTCGCTCTGCCTGTTAATTTTGATATGTTGAGATGCGTTATTAATTAGGGCTGATGTGGAATAAGCAGAGTGTAACATTGTTCTTCCTTTAATTAATCATGACCTGCGCCACGGCCATTTTCCAAGGACTTCTGCTGGAAATGGGAGTGATTCATTTGTAATGATCTGGACACGCTTTAAACTTGGGTGAATAATTTTACTGTACGCTCCGCTACATGCACGTATGTTCCATGTTTATCCACGTTTTCAGCAACGCGCACATACACGCACACGCACGTGCACTCGGTTGGATGCAAGATGAATGTCACTCCAGACAGATGTACGTTGGAAAACTTTGACCGAAATGTCTCTCTCGAGAAATGCCCGTTACCGCCATTGCCGCTCTTATACGTAATCACGCCACGGACGTGGTGATTAAGAGACAAATATTCCTGACTGCCACAATTTAAACCCAGAACAGGGAGCACGTCACGTTAACCAACGGACCGTATCTTCCTGCCGCAAAATGGTGCATAATTGCCAGGAGTCTGTGTTGTCTAATGACGATCGAATCACGTTAACTGTGAGCACTCTGAGCCAACAGAAACATTAGTGCAATTACGCAGCAATTACAATCATACGATTCACACACAAATTGTAAAAGGTGTCTAAAGTTTTACTCTAGACGTAAAACCGAACGTCGCATTTGGAATTGAATGCGTTCCTTCCATCGAAATATCAGCTGCCTCAGAGGTAAATGAGAGTCGGATTAACTTTTTTTTTGGTGATTAGGATTTCCTACCTGCTGAGGTGTGATTTAGTTTTATTTTATGTGAATGTCAGGGCCGCATGATAACACTGCAATCTGAAAACAGCAATGATTTGCATATATGTATATCATTTTGATAATACATTTTCAGTATATTCTATTTACGTCAGGGTGGCGGAATAGTTGCTTATTTACCAAGATAGTGTTTTTCACAAGTAAAAGAACTTAAAGAATGAAAGAATAAAGCGTGGATAGGCTGTTCTTTTACCTGCAGAGTGTGTGTGTGTGTGTGTGTGTGCAGAAGTTATGTTTGTGAGGACAGAGAAGATGATCTTAACTGTTGAGTAGAACGAGCTCCACTCGAAGAGATGCACAGAAAAACGGGGTAGTGGTGTGAAAGAGGCGTGTGATTGGACGAGAGAGAGCCTCGCTCTGTCCAGACCGCTGTGTTTACCGCGAAGAGCCGACTCGGAATCGCCCCCGCCGCACCCGCGGAGCCTTTGAAAAGTTTGCCGTTCTCTCTTCGCCCGGCTGCCAGGCAACTTATCACTCTGTGGGGAAAATAATTTCCCAATCACTGCAGAAGGGCGAGAGTGGACAGAGGTCAGTCCGTCGCCTCAGGCGCTGATGAAATTGTGGGGGTTGGTGGGGGGGTTACACGCTCCGGATTCAAAGGCCTCTGGACCCGTTCTGGTTCTGCATTACCGCAGATTAGGGAGGGGCCTCTCGTTATACCCAGGTTTCACCTCAAGTGAGCAGGGCTGAGATCGTTCTCTTGCAATGCCCTCCCTGATTGTGGGACTTCCTTCAAGCTAAGACCAGAAATGCTGAAACAACAATTTTTTTCAAAACCAATTGAAAACGTTTCTTTTATGAAATCTGACTGAACTTGCTAATTGCTAACTGTTCAGCTCTGTGGGAGGCCTTGGTGTAAAGAGCACTATATAAAAATAAAATTGGTTGAGCCAATAGAGAGACAGCAGTGGAGGGTTGAGACAGGGGCGGAATCCTGAGGTCCCAAGCCTCAGCCCTGTTCTGCATCAGCCAATCAAATTCAGCACCTCTCACTCTCTGCAGCCAATCAAATTCAGCACCTCTTTCTGTGTGTTCCAGAGCAGGGACTGTGTCCGTCTGGGCCCACCGGAGGTCGGGGAGGTCGTCCAGGTCAAATGGCCAGATGGCCTCTTCTACGAAGCCAAGTACCTGGGATCAAACACGTCTTACATGTACCAGGTGAGTCCGCCTGCAGTTTACGCTCACAAGTCACGTGTGGGAGTGTGCTGCAAGGCACTCTGGGTGAGAGCGTCTGCTAATAAACGCGATGCACTGTAACGTAAATGCTCCAGGCTTTAGGTGGGCCAGTTCATTTGCCAGTTTATTGCTTGGCTGTTGCTAGGGCCAGTAATAACACTGATAATTGCTACACAAAGACAAAGACTCGAAGGAAGGTTGTGTTGTGTGAAGAGGCGCTTCATATTTAGCCCGCATTAGCATTTTAACGACCTTGCACGTACGCTTGTCTCTGGGCTAGGAGTGCTGTTAGCCTGGTTTGCTTCACTGTTGCTCATATAACTAGTGAGGATGCCCTCTCGCTCCTTCACATGAGCTAATTAGCTGAGCTTAGCTGGAGAGTGTCTGCCTAATGAGTGTATTGTATTGCCGTGTATAAGGCTGGGGAAACCGCGTACGCAAACTGAAAACTCCCACCAACAGGCCGAATCCGAAGGCCATGCCGCCTTTTAGCGGGCGTAAGAACCAGTCACTCACAGTATGTCAGATTCTGAGGGGACCCGGCCAATGAGGAGTTATTGAGCTACGTTGAAAGATGGAAGGAAAATTCAGGAGACAACAGCACTTTTCTGACAGATATATTAAACGCCTGTGTTCAATTATTGAACCCAACCCAACCCTTCTTCTTCTTCTTAGTCTTCTTCTTCTTATTCTTCTCCTCCTCCTCCTTGTTCTTCTTCTTCTTCTTCTTTAGATGCCTGGTGTCTGATTTTCAGTGCTGTGTAGTAAAAAATGAACTGTATTTATGCTTATAAGGCTTTGACTGAATGAGTCCCGTATATGGTGCTTTCACTCAAAACCAATTAGCCACTTGTTTCTTCATTCAGAGGCAATTACTGGAAATCTTGACCTGCTCTCTCAGGACAGGCAAAAATAAGAAAACCGTTTTAAACAGTTTTAAAAATCACAGTTGGAACCCAACCACGGATCCAACAGATGTTCACATTGAATATATATGTGGTATGTAGAGGATATTGAAGCAACCACAGCAGTTATATTAATTTACACACAATACATGCGTGGCTTTAAGAGTCAGAGGGGCCTTCTCTGTATACTGTAGCATTTAGAATCACGCTTAGACATATTTACGTTGCTTTTTTAAAATAAAAATATAAAAACGTAAAGTGAATATCTTATTTGTGGGATTCGTACCGTCTTCAAAATAATTATTTTTGTTGTTTTAGTGTGCCTGACTGGACTGCAAGTTCTGGTGGTTAAAAGAATACCAAATCATCAGTTCATTCTGCCTTGTTTGTGCTAAGAAATATTCATAAAAACTAATGTGGAGACAAAGGATGGCAACATTTTGAGTTTAGTCATTCAAGATTTTCTGTTTCAGAAATGGCTTTTTAAAACCAGTCCGAGTGTTGACCCGGTTGCCCGCTTGGAACTGTATATTTTTGTGTGTTTATTTCTGTGGAGCTGTCCTCTGAGGTCACAGCAACATTAAACATCCAAACACAATAACCTGAGGTAACTGTGAGCAGACGTCAAAGAATTACAATGAAGAAGGAAACTAAAGTTCAGAAAAGTTTTTTTAATTTTTTTTTTTTTTCCCCCCAACCACGGAGGGGGAGAACATATCTGTTACATTCTGGCTCGAGATTTGTTGTAGCTGTCGTGATTTGTCTCCAGGATGAAGGCTCTGAACTGCAAGTGACCCACGTCCAACCAGAACCAGACAAAAGTTTCTTGAGAAAAATGCAACGAAAACAAGCTAATGGACGCTGTGGCTTTCCGTGTGGAACTTTGTGGAAAGGCATGTAATTCCCCGGTGCGAGAAGTTCAATTCAGAGAAACGGGAGGCAAACATTCAAAATTGCTTTGGAATCGTCCGGGCTTGTGGTGTCCCCTTTATGCCGTTGTGGGTGCCGTTCCCTTTCCAAACGTTCTGCTTATGCCCTTAACTCTACATATATATCTACACAAATAACTCTGCTTATTAACACCGTCCTCCTTCTGGAAGAGTCAACGTATGCACATCGCATAGTCATCAAGTCATGGAATGTGTGTGTGTGGGGGGGGGGGGGGGGTCACGTGGTTCATGCAATTTGTGTACAATATCGAATATCAAATACAAATATCCCAACTGATCCCCACTGGGGTAAAATGTCAAATGTCAGTTCAGTCTTAGGAAAATATGCATACAGCCACAAAAATGTCACTTTCATATCAGTTTCAGAAGTCAATTGATAGGCTTTATCTTATTTCTCCTGTCAGAGGATATCAATGAAAATCTAACTGAGGAGAATGTCGCAATCATTACAATGTCAAATGAGCAGTTTTTAGAGATGCATGTTAATTTACATATTTGTATACACTGCCTGGCCAAAAAAAAAGTTGCGGTTGCACCCGCCATGCATAGTGCCCACTGTACAAGCCTCTGGAGGCAGTGTTATGATCTGGGGTTGCTTCAATTGGTCAGGTCTAGGCTCAGCAATGTTATGCAGCAATAATATTAAGTCAGCTGAGTACCTGAATGTACTGAATGACCAGGTTATCCCATCAATGGGCATATTCCAGGACGACAATGCCAAGATTCATCGGGCTCAAATTGTGAAAGAGTGGTTCAGGGAGCATGAGGAATCATTTTCACACATGAATTGGCCACCAGAGTCCTGACTTTAACCCCATTGAAAGTCTTTGGGATGTGCTGGAGAAGACTTTACGGAGTGGTTTGACTCTCCCGTCGTCAATACAAGATCTCGGCCAAAAATTAATGCAACTCTGGATGGAAATAAATGTTGTGACGTTGCATAAGGTTGTCGAAACAATGCCACGACGAATGGGCGCCGTAATCAAAGCTGTATATCATCCATTAAAATAGGTAGCATTGAAGAAGTTCTGTTATCTTTCAAAATACTTTAATAATAGACTCATTCATATGTTGACACATGGCTTCTTCTCTACAAATGAACAGGTGATACACGTGTGCTTCTTTAGAGGTTTCAGCATGTTTGTCCTCTATGGGCCCTATACTGCACCCGTGCCTCCTTAAATTCACACTCACACTCATGGTATAACAAGAACCTAGTTAAAAAGAGAGAATTGGGGAGAGAAAATGTCAAGGCCTTCAAAGCAGAACGTGATAAGCGCCCAAAAAATCTCAGTCAGCAACTCCCAAAGGCTTTTCAACTCAACTCAATAGCAGCTTCAAACCATAGACCCAGTTACCACAGTGCGCATCAAATACTGTCAAGCAGACTAACCTCTAAAACAAATGGAAGCATTTTATAAACAAGACAGCTTATACCGGCAGCCACCGCTGTCTTCAAACACTTTCAAATCTGCTGTCCATTAGATGTCCTGTGGTGTTTCTCATAGGAACCTAAAGTATCAGTAATGGTATGTTGGGGGGGGGGGGGGGGTCCATGTAAAGATTGTTTATTTAAGGTGTGTTGTGGGGAAACACGTAAAGAATGTTTATTTAAGCAGTTCATATACGAAGTTAGCATATAAATGTGACTGACCGAGCTCCATGTGGGCCTTGATTTGCCTCCTAGTTTCCATCAATAAGTGTGGCTCAAAAAGTGTCGAAGTGGCCACTTATCAGTGGGAACGAGCTCTAGGTACAGCGTGTTCTCAACAATGCGGAGAGTGGCTATATTAGGAGTATCCGGGAGCTGACTCAAGTGGCCATTTACGTTGGTAATACGCCAGGTTAATGAACTGTGATTACTGGTCCCCATGCTCTGACACCCCGTGTAGGCAGAGATTTTTGGACCAGTTCTTTTGAAACCCCTTAAAGGGAGGCTCTACGGCAAGCATTTTAAGTGTGTCTATTTATGCCGGATTACTCATGATGAGCTGGAACAATCTTTGTCCTTTCGTGACCCTGGTCTCGCCTGCCACCAGAGAAAATCAGCCCTCCGTACGCGCGTTTGGATTTGAGACTTTACTGCATTTCAGCTGAGCGCCGATGTGTCAGATCATCACAAGAAAATTAATGCAGACTCAGATTTGAGAATCAGTGCCGGATGATAGCTCAGCTCAGAAATACAGCCCGGTTCTTCAGCTTTGTACCAGGGGTTAGACTGTAATACATTTTCTGTCACACTTTAAACAAAGTCTCCATATAAAGGCTTATATAGCATATATAAAGCTTAATAAACATGATATAATGGCTTCATAAATCATACATAAGCAAATGTCATGCATCATAAAGGGTGACATAACTTATTATGCAACATGTCACATTTGGCATAACATGTCAGTTAGCCTAGCATCCTACATAAGCATGTTTTATGTCACCCTGTATAATGTTTAGCACAGCATGTTGCATAAGAAGGTGTTATATCACCCTTTATAAACATATTTACTTATGTATGATTTATGAAGCCATTATATCACGTTTATAAAGGCTGCTTTTATATGCAGACTTCATTTAAAGTGTGACCACATTTTCAATTGAATGTTAAAAATTAAATAAAAGTTTTTTTTTTCATTAACCAGGGCTGTTTAAATACAAATTTACTCTAAAATTCACCACCTGAAATGTTTTCTTGAAATATTTACTGGTCAAGGTCACTGGAAATGACCCTGGACATTGTGTTTAATTTAAAAAGTCATCAGCATCACCCTGTGTGTCGTCCATGCGCTTAAAGTACAGAAAAGCACTATGCAGAAGGGCTTATTGGCCGAAGGAGCCACATGCCCACATTTCTATGGAATGTTCTGTCAGAGAGAAGGAGGCCCTTTGCACGTCTCCTGATTGGAGTGGTGCTTGAGAGCGCTGTTGCCAAGTCGAAAGGCAAAGTGGATTCAAAGTGGGCTGAGCTGACAAGGTGCAGAACCCTATCTCTGTGAGTGGGAACCGCAAACGGCCCCCCCCCCCCCCCCTCCTCCTCCTCACACCCCCTCCCCAGTCCTGACATCCTGACATCACAGTCAGGCGCTACACAAACAAAACTGAAAAATGTAATTGAAGCTGGAGGAGAGAGGTGTGCACATAGATGGCTAGCCCAACTGGGGCTGTTGATATAGAAGTTATGTTAGTGATTCTTAGACTGCCTTGACAACATACTGATATACAGAGCTCTGGAAAAAATTAAGACCACATCAAATTTTCAGTTTCACTGTTTATGGGTATGTGTCTGTGTAAAATCTCACTTTTGATAGTATTTCATGAACTATTGACCACATTTGATTTTAATCTCAAACAAAAATATTGTCATTCAGAACATTTATTTGCAGAAAATGAAAACTGGTTAAAATAAAGAAAATTTAAAAAAATACAGTGTTGTTATAGATTGATTCTACTTCAGAAAATATGGGGTGGTCTCTTATTTTTTTCCCCAGAGCTGTGTACTGTTCTACAGCATGTGTGTGTTTTTTTTTTTTTTTTGTATGAAATGTGCTATATAAATAAAATTTGATTTGATTTGTAGAAGGTGCTCAGATCACATTATTTGTATGATTTACTACAGTTAGTAATACAAATGAAAACAGTTGCAAACTATTAATGAGTGGTTAGTTGCTCTTACCAGCTAGTTTGAGACTTGGTTCAGTAGAGGTGATATGAAGTATGTATTGGTTGACGATACTGTAGCAGAAGGTATTTGTGTACTTGAGGGACCCCCTCCCTCCTTTAAAGGATGGAAAATGGAAGCCATTTTGGGGCAGAGTAGACGGACCCCCTCCCTCCTGAGCCCCTTTAAAGGATGGAAAATGGAAGCCATTTTGGGGCAGAGTAGACGGGGAAGGCTGCTTTTGATGCACAACCGCTACTTTATGAGTTTTATGGTCGGCCACATCACAGTGGGAGAAATGACGAATTCCAAAAGGCCTTTCATGACATGCAAAACTGTGCGAGTGTGTGAAATGGGCACGCTTGTGTGAATGGCATGATAATGAGCAGGAATAAACAGTGTGGTATTCTCAGCGTGCAATTTTTCATTTACCAGATGTGTGTGTATGTGTGTGTGTGTGTGTTTGTGTGAGCATATAACGTGTATGTATTTTAGGTCTCAATTGCAAGAGGTTTTAAATCTCAGCGTGAGATCTCAATATAAAGACTCGGCTCATCCATTTTCACTCTGAATTCTGAAATCCTCATTTCACTCTATTTTTCTCTGAAGATAATGGCAGATTTAAAATAGAATATTTTTTCCATTATATTGGCATTTGAGCAGTTGAAGTAGCATGAGATTATATATATATATATATATATATATATATGTGTACGTACGTATACAGTGCCCTCCACTATTATTGGCACCTCTGGTAAAGATGAGTAAAAAGGGTTATAAAAAATTCACCGTTTGGTGTCACACTGAAAAAATTAGAAAAATCCAACCTTTAATTGAAGTAAATGTATTACATCAAGAAATAATTATTTTTAACAAAACCACATGTGCCACAATTAATGGCACCCCTGCATTTATATATAGAATAAAGTAAACATTTTTAATATTTGGTCGCATATCCTTTGCATGCCATTACTTCCTGATGTCTGTGACCCAACCACATCAAAAGACCCCTGATATCTCATTTTCTGGTACTCTTACAAGCAATACTATAACGTCTCTGCATTTGAATGGATCTCTATGGGAATTGGGGGGTGGGATTAGATTTAGCTGTAAATTATGCTAAAACAGTATGGAATACATTGGTAAAATGGCTGTAAGTCATTAAGGGTCTGAGGTATCAACGAGCCTCAAACCATCACTCTGCTGCCAGATATGCAGTAGATATGGATGGATCACTTTAAGGGTTGTTTCTCCTGACAAATTGTCCTATTGAACTCTATGGAAAAATAAGTCAGGAGAAGAAACCCTTCAAGTTATCCATCCATATCTACTGCATATCTGGCAGCAGAGTGATGGTTTAAGGCTTGTTTGATACGTCAGACTTAGAACCATTTAGCCAACCAGGGGCCACTTGTATAAACAGTGCTGAGCAGAAAAATGCTCTCAGAAAACCGTGTAAGCGAGTTTCCACGCAGACATTCAGATGTATAATATAACATGTGCTGGGAGAATCTGTGTACCTCTGTACACGATGGACACCATACATATGCAATGTTTGGAGTCTGTGTGATATGGCTACACCGTGACAGAAAGGCAGAGGTAGAAAATGCAAAACTTTTTTTATACGTGTGGCCCCGTGTGTTCCATACTGTTCCAATGTAATTTACAGCTAAATCTAGTCCCACCTGCCAATTCCCAAAGAGATCCATTCAAATGCAGAGACGTTATAGTATCACTTGTAAGAGTACCAGAAAATAAGATATCAAGAGTCTTTTGATGTTGTTGGGTCACAGACATCAGGAAGTCATGGCATGCAAAGGATATGCGACCAAATATTAAAAATGATTACTTTATTCTATATATAAATGCAGGGGTGCCAATAATTGTGGCACACGTGGTTTTGTTAAAAATAATTATTTCTTGATGAGGGATTTTTTTTTCTCATTATAAATTTACTTCAATTAAAGGTTGGATTTTTCTCATTTTTTTCAGTGTGAGATTAAGCTAATTCACCAAACGATGATTTTTTTATAACCCTTTTTACTCATCTTTACCAGGGGTGCCAATAATAGTGAAGGGCACTGTACATACACACACACACCACACACACACATACACATACATGCTCAGTAATACTGTATTTTTTAATGGACGTGCATGCTGATAAGTAATACACATTGAACAAAGCCAGCAAGCTTTCTACAGACAGGCTGAAGGCTCCTGGTACGTGTTTGACCGCTTCCTCCATGTGTTTAAATGGGAAAATGAACATGTCTGCACATTCCGCTCCCTGAAGGCACTTTCATTTTTCCTGATATTATTATTTTCAAAGTACATGCATGGGTGTTCTGAACTGTGCACTGATCGCTGAAATGTACGCTCCTGTGGAGATATTCACGTTAAAACGCAGAGTTTGCTTACTTTGCAGGCAGATGTTGTTTTTATTTCTCTTTTTATCTCTCAAGATTATGAGAAAATACCAACCAGTTGCCTTTTACAGAGCCTGTCCCCTATATTCAGTCCAAACCGCTGAGCCGCAGTAAGGACGAATGCAATTCGATCAAACCAATCAAACCTTTCCAGATTAATCTGGCTCTGTTTCACAATGAAGTTACTTATTCTCACCGTAGCAAGATGCAGCAGGGGATGGCAGATGCTGCAGTCAGAGAAGATGATTTTTCATCAAGATACTGAGTTTATGCTCCGTGTTTGATTGAACAAGAGTACTAAGCATACCTGCCACTTTGTACTGGTTGACTGGGTTGGAGTTTTGTTGAAAGTTAAAGGCGAATTCCACCCTGGGTTTTTCTTTTATTTGTAGAAGATGAGGTGTCCTCTTGATTCAAATGAGCTCTCGGCCTGTAGGAATGCAGAGATATAGCCCCAAACTACTACGCATGCTCCAGGTTACTAAGAACTACAGAGGGTGGGCACTTATGCAGACAACGGCAGTCACAGGTTTCCTCTTCTACTGAATACAAACAATGGGTTGGGCATTAGTACTTGGCCTGCAAGCCGTCTTCTGATCAGTTCAGTTTACTTCCCATGCTGAAAAGAAAATGCCACTTCGCTGTAGTATGCCAAATTGGACGGTTTCACTTCAGTGAAGGAAGGAATTTATTTTTACCGGCTACCGCAAGATGAGGGCGAGAAAACAATGGCTGACTGCAGTCAGGAACACTAAATATCCTCCAGATACACCAGAGACCCGACTAAAGAATGTGCGAGTGTGTAGCTCCACACTTTCGCTCAGAGGATTTTGAGGAGAACTTTCTGGTGATACTACTGAACATCCTGAGCGATCGACTGTTAGCGGTCAATGCCCCCATCACCCACTATGGGAGGTTGGGGGGACGTATCTCCAAATTCAAATTACCCGCACATTGTAGTTCTTCAAAAATGAAAATCGCAGAGGTGTACGACATTATGATATGTCTCTACCAAATTCACTCTCGCTATTTATTGCTTTGGCCTGCCACTAAGAGAGACTTCATCAGTTATGCCTTGATCTGTTAAATAATGTTAAACTTGTTTTGCGTTGTAATTTCCCCAAAAGATTAAAATATTTTTTTTTTTTTGGGAGGGGGGGGCATGGCTTCAAGAGCTTTGCAGCTTATCACTGCAGTAAAAGATGTCACACCTTTAAAATAAATATTTAAATTAAATTGCTGCTTTGTCTACAACCTTCTTCTGGTAAGGCAATATCAAAAATTATATTCATGATAACAGTACACACACACACACACACACACACACAATGGGTTATTGCCAGCCTAGAAACAACTTTCAGCTCACTGCACACTGCTATATTATTCCATTTGTTTTTTATTTAATTTTTTAAGGTTGAATTTGAAGACGGTTCCCAGCTCTTGGCAAAGAGAGAGGACGTGTACACTCTGGAGGAAGAACTGCCCAAGAAAGTGAAAGGACGCCTTGTAAGTATCTTGTAAAAACAGTAAGTAATTTTAAAATAATTTTTATTTATTGTTTTCTTAGAAAGAAATCACCTCGCACTGATGTGTTGCAGTGAATGTTCCATTAGCTTTAGCCGTTATTGCTGTTCTAAGTTGCTGTGCCCCAGTTATGATAAATACTGGTGGCTAAGGCGGAGACAAATTGGTAGGCAAAGCGAAACTGAAAAGAAAAGCACGGACAAGTCAGCACGTTAAATGGAATTGCTAAACACAGATAGATGTGACAGACAGAAGGTCGCAGACACGCAACGGGGAATGCTATTACCGAAACGTTGTTACTGAAAGCAGTTTAAATTTGCTTAGCTAACTTGGCTAGCTGCAGTTTCTAGCCGGGGGTCTTCTGGTGCAGTGCTTTCTCCCTTTCCGTCAGGGCTGTGGTCACGGTGAGCGTTTGGTAATATGTCTCGATGGGGTTGACGTGCTGGTTTGTTGTGCCGTCGAGCCGTTTGTCTCGGCTTTGCGACCGAGCGAAATAAACGGGGAGCCTGTGGATAATGTGTGACCTCCCGTTCACCCTCGTAGCCGTCGCTGTTGGCCCATTTTTTCAAATTGGGTGCAGTTATGACACACGTTCTTGGGCTGCTCATATATCAACGCAGTTCCTGCCCTATCTACAGTCCCATCTTGTCTGCTGGTGTCAGTAATGGTGTGATCTACCTCACATGCAATTTAATACTTAGGAAAGTAAGGGTAGAAATACGCTCAGCAGGTTTTTTTCTCCCCCGTTTTACTGGTCAATCGCACTTCTTGAACATTTAAAGCCACAGCAGTCCATGTAAGTCCCGTTTCCCATGTTATATGTGCAATAATTGTGATGCGGAATTTTGGTTCTACGGTGCCCATTCGGTCTTGTGTTCACGTGAGGTGTAAAATGTGTCTCAGCGCCCGTTGTCGATCGATGATGTCGTGGCAGTGTTAATTAGCTACTAGCAAGGCTGGCAGTGTACCAAACCAGGTGGTGAATTCCATAAACCATTGAGAAATCCCACTTGACATTTGCATTTTATGCTTTTATGAATTTACCTGTGGCTCTTATCCACAGCGACTTACACGGTTTACATTTATTTACGCACAATCCATTTATACAGCTGGATATTTACTGAAGCAATTCCTGACCATTATACTATACTGCCGCCTTACTTAAGCCTGTGGTAAGGGACACTCAAGCATTTTATACATTAAAAAAGTGAGGTCACTGAAATGTTCAGTTAAATTAGCTCATACCTGGAGCATTGATTTCAACAGCATGGAATTCAGCTTGGGAATGGGCCAGTTAAGTTTCCGATATGTTCTAGGTATTCATACATAATGAGACGCAGTATCTCTTTCTGAATCCACTTAATTTTATTTTTATTTTCTTAATATACACCTCACTCAGCAGAGATGGAAATACTATGGAGAGAAAACACTAGAGGACTGTACACAAGAAGGGGAACAGATCTATGCATGTACAGATGGTTAAGTGGCACTTTACATTTGCACAATGAAAAGTTTTATGTCTTTTTCTGGCTGTTTCTTTTAACAGCCCAGCAGTTTAAAATGTGAATGAATTTATTGTTCAGCACTAATTTCAAACCCAGAGGGTTTGAGCGGAGCTGGTTTGTACAAATGTTAGAACAACACTTTAGCGAAACAGATTCTGAAAAATTCCACATTATTCTTAGAACACAACTTACCTTTACGATGTGAATAATTAAAAGGGCTGTTCATAAATATATTAATGAGTTTGGAAGTCTCTTAACCTGAAGGCATGTGGTCTCATGTCAATTACTAACCCGTGTAAATTACACTGTTATTACTTGGCTGCATCGGATTCAGGGATATGAATTTGTGTAAATGCGGCTTTTTATTCATTTTATTCTAAGTTTGACCCCAGAAACAGAGAAAATCAGTCAAGCCAGGTAAATTAAAAGTGACCAAGCCAGGTAAAATGCGACACAATGGAAATGAGAGGCTGCTGAAACCTGGCCTTTCAGTTGATCAATGCCTCTAACTGTTTGAGTCTTTTACTCAAGTCTGATTTTCCTACAACATTCTGAGTTTACATATGAAAAAAATTATGAAAGTCGTTAGCCCTAGACTGTATGAAAAAAATAAAATAAAAAATGAAATTAAATAATATTGTTCAAACATGCTCTACATTATTTATGGCAATGCTTCTTGGCATAAAACATGCATTTGCAGCAATAAAAAAGCAACAGGTATTGCTGTAGAGCATATCTCTGATATTAATGTCTCCATAAATTCTCAATAACTGCTTATATATTGAACACTATTGATTGTTAGTTGAAAACAATACATGTTAGTAAAATGTGGCCAGGGTGGTCCAATTGAGGAGGATAACAAAAACTGTAGTATAGTGTTGAGATGGAATTGTATATAACCACAGTACAGTACACAGCACATTTTAATGTATTGTCTTAATTATAGTGAATTATTAAATCTGTTAATCCTGACCTCCTTGTTGTCACGTTTCCCAAATTGTATCAAAGTTGGATTAAAAATCACCAGTGTACTTTTAAGTCTGTACAATGTAGTTGTTAATGTTTTGGTAAGCATGAGTTACTACTCCATACTATTCTAAAGGGTTATCTAATCGTTTTGATAATGGAAGTTATATCAGGAGAGCAGTTTTAAGGGCGTTATTATCACTAAATTGCGTGTTCAACAATAACTCTCGGGTCAGAGGTCTACGATTCCAAAAAAGCTTAAAACAACAAACAATTTCCGTGACCGCCAATGTGGCTATTTGTAAAGCTCAAGGTCATATTTGAGATTTATTGGCTCATTAGCTCAAATATCATGACCACCCTATGGTACGACCACTCTATGGTACGACCACTCTATGGTATTCCTCTATGCCCATCGCTGCAAAGTACCTGCTGTGCAGACCTGTAGGATAGATATGTAGCAGAGTGACGCAGCTCAAGGCTCTGGTATTGCAGTGAGTGGTGCCTCTGTAAGGTGGTGGGTTGGGATACTGGAATTATACAGGAAGTGTAAAAGAGTGTGTGAGTGTGTGTGTGAGGTTAGCCGGAAATTCTAAAAAAAATCTGTACTTCAGTTATAGATCGATATAACTGGAATATATGATTTCAGTTGGCTGCACACTGATAAGTACTTCCCTTTGAGTTCATTATCTAAGGCATGGGACTGAATCATTGAAACATGTTGTCTGAATGGGGTTGAGAGGGTAAAAGGAAGTGATGAATATTGAGCGCCTCACGTACTGCTCCCTTCCCTTGCCCCTCCAGTCCACAGCCTCCAGCATGCGGTTCCAGGACGCCTTCTACGCCCCCATGATCGAGGGTGAGAAGAAGAGGCAGCGGACGCCCAACTCCCGCTTCCAGAACGACTACGTGGCCGACCCCAGCTGCCGAGCGTCGTCCAAGAGCACATACGAACCAAGGAGTGTGAAAGGGAAATAGAGACACTCAGAGAAATCAAATATAAAATAAACACATAAACACAAAAATAAAGACAGTGAATGCACTACATGTCAGAAGATTGAAGGGGGGGAGGTGGGGGGGGGTCAGGCAAAATGTTTATACTGTGATTTCCTGAGGTTTGGTGGCATACTGCATATCCTGTAGACGGATCACCCCACTGCTTTCACATTAGTCAGGGAAAAATATATATACATCTATATTTGTTTCATTATCTTTTTTAAAATGTTTGAATTGGCACAAAAATATGTTTTGTAATACTCCAGGATTTCTTTCTTTTTTTTGTCTTAAGATGCTTAGATATTCACCCACTCCTGGTTTGTTTTGAATGTTCAATTGCTACTTGTAAGGTTAGAGGTCGGAGCTTCCCTTTCATAATGTGATGATTTTTTTCCCCCCAACTTGCACGTTCAGCATTATACACGAGTGTTCCCTTCCTCTTAACGAGTTAATTAATATGTGAATCGTAAGCAGTTTCTACGGTTACTGTACTGAATGAATTGGATCAGATTTATATTATTGAATTGAAATCTCTTTTCTAATAATTTATTTGGGCTTCCTTTTTAAACATAATGTTGACTAACCCTGCATATGTAAAATTAAAATTCTCTTGGTTGGCTTTTATTCTGCCTTCTTGTGAGCTTGTTATTGAGTGTATTTACCACATAGTCCATCCACTCAACTTTTACCTTAATACAAACATATTAAATACATATTTAGTAAAGAAGTGTCCTAATGCAACAGGACACACTACCAAGGTGATAGGCACATGATGTAAAACTTTATGTTTATTGACAGTAGGTGGAGTAAAGAGGGATCAGAAGCACGTGATCAATGACGTCCGAAGCTTCATTTCATCAGGCATACGTCACTGGTTTGGTTTTGGTGTTGGATTTTGGCATTGTATTTGAAGCAAGCTCGATATTTGAAGACGTGTGCTACAAGCACATTCGCTGTTCATTAACAAAAACACTTCACTGCCGAATTGAAACTCACTCCATGTGTATTTCACTCTTATTGAGCTTCATATATTTTCTGGCAACATACTTAAACAGAAAAACGTTTATATAGGCCCACTTAAAAAAAATGTAGACTAAACTTTTGCGACAGAAATAAACCAAGATTCTAAACCTGATCTCTCCATGCTTATTGCTGTGCGCTAACCTCTGACCAATATTATTCAGCGGTGGTAGTTGTAGGCCTACTTATAGCCTACACGTAGTAGATATCATTTTTCGTTTGGGTGTGTTCGCTGGCTGTATGAATAAGCTTATTTGAGAATTATTCTTTCCCCAAAAATATATCAATTTATAAATTTTATGAATTAGGCTAGGCATCTCATTACATTACAGAACACTCATAAAAATATTGAGTTGTTACAATACAGTCATTGGTTAGGCTACTAGATTAATATATAGCTTATAATATTAGTAGGCTATATTATATGAATATTAAATTATATATTATTTGTATATTATAATACTGTATGTAGCTATTTGCTGGGCAACATTGATAAGCAGTTGGAATTAGTTTTGAAGATTTGTTGGGATTACTGAAGTGCTTTTACTACTGACTCTGCAGGGGAAGCTCATACCATGGACAGACAGAGTATGTATGGGCAGTGGCGTCGCCAGACCTATTTTAGGGGGCTGTAGCCCCCCTAAAATTTGCTGTAGCCCCCGTAAATATTTTTTAAGCCAAATAGCTAGCCTATTTAGGCTTATCAGTTAATTGATGATGGCTTGAATAGGCAGATAGAATGCTAGTTAGATAGCTGAAATAACTTCTATAGCCTATCCGTTAACCGGAACTCCGCTGGTCAATCACATCGGGGGGTATGTCAGAAAACGGGTTTACTGGAATCTCTGAGTTTGCTAACCCTGAGATTGAACTGAATTAATCTCAGGGTTAGCAAATTCAAAATTTTCACTAAACCCGCTTTCTGGAATACTCCCCCGAATAGTCAGTTACATCAACTAACGTTACCCAAATCGGCTAGGCTACCAATAACACAGAGAAAGGGACCACTTCACGTGAACAGAAACATGTAGCGTAATACTACGATTTTCAGAAATAATATGGTTATTACCTTATATTTTCCAAGTACCTCGAATGTCGAACGTAGAGCTGTTCCCGTTGTATCCAGCAGATTAGATGTAGTTTTTCTGAAAGAGCAAACTATTTATGCTCCGGGGTTTTAAACTTTAAAGTTTAAAGTTGAGGACTAGTTGAGGACTAGAAGAATGGGCAATGTAAGGCATATATTCTATTTACTGAACGAAAAGGCCAAAATTATTACACAAAAATAGAAAAACTATTCGTGGGCTTCAGTTGCTGCCCACGTTTCACTGCCTCACTGCCTGACACCATCTAGTGGTGGTCAAAATCACTAAACATGGCGGCGCCCCCATTGCAAAACATTGTAGCGTATATATTTATATTTATTTCGAAAACCACTGATCAAATCCGCTCCAAAATGTAATGGGTTCGTCCTTGGCCCATACTACACATACATACTATACTACACACAAATTGGTCTGGTAGTTTTTACGTAATCCTGCCCACAAACAAACAAACATACAAACAAACACACAAAAACAAACAAACTCACCCACACCAACGAAAACATACCCTTCCGCCCCCAGCAGGAGGGAATAAACCCATTTTAAACACAATGGGCCGGAAAGCTTTGTTGCTTCAGAAAGCTTTGTTTCCCCATCACTACTATTTTTCTACCGTCTATGATCTACAAAATAGCTTTGCTGCGTGAGCTGCAGTGGATCTTGCTTGCTCAAGGAAGAGTAGCCGGAAGTATTACGGATTGAAGTTTGATGTTTTATTTATTTATATTAGCTTATTAAAGCGTATGCTATGGGCCTAATAAATTAAACCTCAAACTTCAGTGCGAAGCAATATTACCTGCGACCATAGCCAATATAGCTACAACCGTTTATGTCAACGCTCTGTATAATGAGTCAACCTAAACTGAAGGGTAATTTACATTTAGCCTAAATCCAGCGTCCATGAAAGCGTGAAAATAACATGGTTATGAAACTATCATGGAGCTCTGTGCCCGAATTTTTTTTTTAAGTCCACGCTAAAAATGCCAAGGCCTATTATAAAATTATTTAAAAAATTACTTGAACTAGGTCTGATCATTATTGCAAGCTATTTTATCTCCCATATGCACTTTTTCAATGGCACTGTTTATAAAGATAGATGCGTGCGCTAATACGTGTGTGTTAATGTTCTAATACAGATTGATCTGCCCTTTGATTAAAACGGCAGAAGGATCGCATGTAACCATTCCTGCAATTGTTAGAAACTGAACTGCAGAAGAGAAGGGAAGTTGCTTTTTATACTTGAAAACATTTCATTGGCTTTTTCACAGCACCTGTGCAGCCTCACCCAATTTTTCCGGTGATCGTGGCCCTCAGCATTCCAGCCTCCTCTCGCAGGGACCGTGGATGAATGATGGAAGAACTGAGGGGCTCCCTAGAGGGTTCTGAGACTCGGAACCCTTTGAAACGGATTATGGTGTTACCAGGTAACTGTACTATGAGCGCATGCCAAGACGAATGGAATCTACAAACACAAGTCATATGGAGGCCTCGCAGCCATGATTGACTGCATTGTGACCATTTCTACACGGAATTCATGCGAAAAAGCGTAGCGCAACTAGCTGCGGTGTAGGCATGTCTGTTTCATGGTGACTGGGACGTTTATTTTTGCTGTTTATGCATTTCCATACACTGCAGGCATAGGTACTATACAGCTTGGAAAAATCTCATTCGGCTAACTGTACGGAATATTATTATATAACAGGAGGTTATTGTGATGAGAAGTAGTGAGTCAGCACAAATTTGTTTGCATGTGCCTTTCGTGAGCAAATACTGCAGCCCAGAAGGATCTTTGCTTTTGTTTCGTTACATTACTTTGTATAAAAGAATGGAGGTTCAAAGTTCTAATGTGCCTCAAGAGAAGGAGGTGACTGTCCTCATCAGTATGCAGAAATTGCCATGAGAAATATAACAAAAATGTTGAAAGGTATAAAAATCGATGTTGTTTTATTAAAGTGTTTTAATGCCAAGAGTTTTCAGGGCTTCTGAATGAAATGCACAGGGGTTAGGATTATTTAGAGAAATGAACTAGAGAGGTAATGCCACTGAATTCTGTGCCGGGACTTTGTGTATTATCATACATTTGCGGACACCCCATTTATAGTTAAATCACTCATTAAACTAAAAGCATGATTTTTTTTACATGAGATATGTACTGTTGAACTAATAGACAAAGGCTTATTATATATGTTTTAATTGCTACCAAGTTGACTTGTGTATAATTAGAATTTCGCTCACTAGCACTATAACTAGCTCACAGTAGTAATCGGAAACGAAAAAGCACCTATCCGTCAAAAACACAAACTAGGTTAGCAGTAGAATGATGGTTCCATCTGCTTCAGTTTCAGTTTTGGTGGTTTTCAACCTAGCTTCTCCATAGCCAACTACAGTAGCACGCATTGCACAAATAAAGCTGAAATTCTCAAGCAATAAACTGTTCCTCATTACCTTTTATTAATTGCTGGGGTGTAGAGTAGAAAAAAGGGATTGCAGATGCCGGGCTTTGCTAGTTCTGGGATTGCAAAAGCACACAGAAAATTAAGGAGAGGGCAAAGTGCTTCCTATAACAGCCCTGAGCCAAAGCGGTGTTCTTTTAACTGCACCTGTGTGCAGCCAGTGGGAATGGGCATTTGTGTGGAACTCAATGAGAAGAATAATGACAAAAACAGTCCAACTGAAGTGTGAAAACAACGTGAAAAGTAATCCACAAACAGTGTACAAGAGAGCAAATAGCAGGTCAAAGCCCATTGCTGCTGTAGGCCATCGGAACGCATGAGAGTTGCATTAATTGACCTGTTGAAGACTGCTACATTACTCTCCCGCAACAGATAGTACAACTAGAAACAGCTGTGTCTGAGCATTGCAGTGCCATTTATATACAAAAGGCAAGGCGATGTAATGCTGTGTTGCACTGTTCGGCTGAAGAGATGCATTAAAATTCAGAAGAAGACGTACATTTAGGTAAGTAATGCATATCATTAGGTGGAAACAAGACACGCTTTGTAAATGTTGTCCTCTTAGATTGCTTTGAGAATTTGAATAAAAAGGTTAGGAGCCTAGTCAAAATTCAATATGTCACTTTGTGTACACTGTGCTCTAATGGATTATGTTGCATTAAATGAATAGACGCAAATATAGTGACGCATTAAAAACATTGTAAGATTTATTTGGATTATGATTAAGTGGTTATACACAAGTCAATTTCATAATTATCCATTTAAAAAGACGGCTGTAATTTATATTCTTTCACCAATTATGAAGAACGATACTGGGAGAAAAAACAGATTTTGTATTACCAATATTGCTCTTTGATCAACAAATTATGCATTTAATTTATTATTTATTTTTAAAGACCTGATTAACTTCCATAAATTGTTTGTTGATTAAGCGTTCCAATTAATATGCTAATCATTACAGCCTCATATGCATGCTTGATTTCCATGATTATCTGCTGTCAAAGATAACAGGAGGTTGTCCCCAGAGATGGATGAATGTCCACAATGTTTTCCTGCGTAAGTATAGCACTGACATGCCAACGTGTATTATGGTTGGAAATTATCCCTGGATGCAAGAGCACTCGTTGAGTGCAATCTGAATCCTGGACAGAGAACCAAGAGTGCCGGCAATCACCACTGCTAGCAATAAACCACAATATGAAAAAAAATGTGACTGTTCCCAGCCTAAGTATGAATTCCTGTAAATTTATATACTATCGCAGTGAGTGGTATACAATTTTACTGCCGTAACATTTTTGTTATTTTCGTCAATACGTTATCAAATGGAGTGAAAATAACCAGCGGATCTGAAAGAACGTCCAGAGAGTTTCTAATAGCGGCACGAGGACTGCATTGCATGCTGGGACAGTTGTGTCAGCCGAGGGAGAGGGTGTGTTCTCCCAAGTGCAAGCGTGGGCGTGAAGGGTAAACAACCATGAAATCAGAAATGCTTTTGAAATCTCGGGAGCTCACTGGTGCATGTCAGTAGTCAGATTCCGTGCCTTTGTGTGCAGATCACAAAAACGGGATGTCCTTTTTTTAACATCAGGTATCAAGAAAGAATAGGAAAGTTAATGCAAGGGAGGAAGCTTCATATTGTCGAAATCGGAGGCGCAGACTGTGCATATTGAAATGTATTCATGCGGTGCTCTGGAAAATGCATTTTCATGCCTTACCCAATGTAAAATATTCACAGCCATGTTTAGACAGGAAGACATTCATAACATAATATTCAGTTTCTGCCCTCAAGATATTGTAATGGCTGTCATATGATGGCATGATGTGCCTTGACCGCTGAACCAGTGTGCCCTGTTGGGAAAGGTCTGTAGTTAAGGTTTGGTTTTTTGAAAATAACTCCGCCAGTCAAAGATATCAGTGGCTTTTGATTAAAACCTTTCAAAATGCGGAGGAGAAATACTGAACTTGTCCTTCTGAGATTTATTTTTACGAAAGTGGGAATTCTAGATGATCCCATGGTCTGGGATATGGACCAGAGAAACGGATAGTAAACCGCTCTCTGCGTAAAGGCCTTGTTCGGAACTGAACTTTTCACTTGATGCCTTACACACCCCAAGCCACAGTCATCAAATTCATTCTTGGCTCACCACATGTTTGGGCCCATAGCCTGGTAATGATTCATTACTCTTGTACTCACAATATTGGCCTATTGCAGTAGCAAGAACCATGTTTTTTTATTATTAAATCCAATGTGAAGACATGAAATAAAAATTTTAAAAAATGTAACAAAAAAAAACTGTAGAGAAGAACGACTGACACTGAAGTCATTGAAATCTTTTTGGAAAAAAAAGTCAGTAATTACCTGCAAGGTGCTCTATGTGGAGCTTATTTGTGGCGCACTGTTGAAATGCCTAAAATGAAAGAGAGTTCAGATTAAAATAATCTGTCATCGTCTGTGCTTCAGCCTGACTTAAATATGAAAAGATAAATGTATTCAAATTGAGGATGGCTCTCGAAGGCAGATTCTTTAAGGATAACAGCTGAAACCCTACGAAACCCATTAGCGCTCAGAGAAATCTCACATGGCCACTCCACTCAGCGGCTATAGGTCCGTAAAGGACATTACCGGTTCAACTGCTAGCACCATATGCTGTTTCTTTATAGTTCACAGCGAATAAAGCTGTGCTGTGAGGTTACTCTCCCAGTCCGGGGCCACAGAATCAAGCCTTATCTCAAAACCTCATTTTCTCTCTGCAGTCTCTCTCACTTGCTCTCGCTCTCGCTCTCTCTCTCTCCCTCTCTCTCTGCTCTCACACCTTCCCTTTCGCTCACTTTCTCTCTGGCTCTCACATGCTCTCTTCCATTCTCTCTCGCTCTCTCATTCTCGCTGTCATTTTCTGTTTCTCTTACTTCCCAATTTTTCCGTTGCTGTTTATCCAACCCTCTCTAACTAACTATCCCTCTTTCTCTATCTCTTCACCCACAAAGTTTCTCTCCCTCTTGTTTCCTCTCCCCCTCATCCCTCTCTCTCTCTCACTCTCACTCTCATTCTCACTGCAGGCTTAGCATTAGCATGAGCTGCGTTTATCCTCGAAGTGATGTAAACATGTTGTGTAATTTCAGGAATTCGCCGTTCAAAAGTACTCTGGCTCTGTCCGAGGAACAGGGTTCTTCTCCAGAACTGGAAGAAAAAATGTTTTAGCCTGCCGTCGTCGCTATAACCCCTGTGTAGATTCATGAAAAATGTAAGAATCAAGTTGACCACAGACCGCACAGATTAGAAACCATTTAGTGAGAATTATCAGTCAAATATGTTTTTGAATGGTCCCATTTTTTTTGGCTAAAATAACATTTTGGGGAAGGAGTGCCGTGACTAGTCTTAATGCAAATTGAAATTAACATTAAAACAAAACACACCTTGCACCTAGATAGCATTAAGCATGTCCATTCTTATCTTTTTAAATGATGGGCAATTACTGCCTTGTCTCTTTCCAGACAAAGAAATGTTAGTGGAAACACCTGTGTGTGTGCGTGTGTGTGTCTGTGCGTGCGCATGTGTGTGTCTGTGTGTGTGTGTGTGTGTGTGTGTGTCTGTGCGTGCGCATGTGTGTGTCTGTGTGTGTGTGTGTGTGTGTGTGCGTGTGTGTGTCTGTGCGTGCGCATGTGTGTGTGTGTGTGTGTGTGTGCGTGTGTCTGTGTGTGTGTGCGTGTGCGTGTGCATGTGCGTGTGTGTGTCTGTGTGTGTGTGTGTGTGTGTGTGTGCGTGCGTGTGTCTGTGTGTGTGTGTGCGTGTGTGTGTCTGTGTGTGTGTGCGTGCGCATGTGTGTGTGTGTGTGTGTGTGTGTGTGTGTGTGTGCGTGCGTGCGCATGTGTGTGTGTGTGCGTGTGTGTGTCTGTGCGTGCGCATGTGTGTGTCTGTGTGTGTGTGTGTGCGTGTGTGTCTGTGTGCGCATGTGTGTGTCTGTGTGTGTGTGCGTGTGTGTGTGTGTGTGTGTGCATGCGCATGTGTGTGTCTGTGTGTGTGTGCGTGTGCATTGCCCATGTATGCCTTTAAATTGCATTTTCTTTCTCATTTCATAGGTTTTTATATTTCTTAAACTGCTCTGTTATATCTGTCATAACCAAACATTAAATTATACAAGTAATGATGTGTGAAGTATATTTTCAAGCATTTTAAGTTGGGTAGACGTGCTGCCCTCTTTCACCTCTGCTGGTAACCTTTTCTCGCGTGTGGCTTCCCAGGTAGTTAGGTCCCTCAGTTAGTCGTCCGTCTCTTCCCAGCGAGCGCTCAATGTCAAGTCAAATTTATTTATAAAGCACGTTTAAAAACAACCAACGTTGACCAAAGTGCTGTACAGTGTGGAAGTGCTAAAAAAGAGTAAATAAATAAAGCAATGGGACACAAGACCAAAAAAAGAAAAAACACACATCGGCAAATAGACTTGAAAGCTAGAGAATAGAAATACGTTTTAAGACGGGATTTGAAAGACTCAATAGTGGGGCGGATCTGACAGTAAGGGGGAGGCTGTTCCACAGTCTGGGGGCCGCGACAGCAAAGGAGCGATCTGCCTTTAGCTTCAGCCTGGAGCGAGGGACAGCCAGAAGACCCAGGTCCTTTAGCTTCAGCCTGGAGCGAGGGACAGTCAGAAGACCCAGGTCCTTTAGCTTCAGCCTGGAGCGAGGGACAGTCAGAAGACCCAGGTCCTTTAGCTTCAGCCTGGAGCGAGGGACAGTCAGGAGACCCAGGTCTTTTAGCTTCAGCCTGGAGCGAGGGACAGTCAGAAGACCCAG
>CM056376.1:133154720-133204720 GCA_029718625.1 Synaphobranchus kaupii
TATGTTCTCTTACATTGTACATCTCTCTGGATAAGAGTGTCTGCTAAATTAATTTAACGTAATGTAATGTACTGCATAATTAAGCAGGGCTTTCCCTCTGGTATCCAGTAGAGTTGACATTAGCATGCTTGGCAGTGAGCTCATAGCCGCTAAAGTAGAGAGCGGACACTGGATTAGATCAAAGGTATAAACAGGCCCCGTAGGGCTTTATTGAACACTGAGTCCCTGAAAAGCAAAGTAAAACGCTTTATTTAAATCAATATGTGCTACATTAACCTTTACAACTTCAACACGGCAGAATCAATACATACAGAGAAAAGTGATCGTTTGTTAAGTGCTCTGAGGTATTAGAGGAGCAAAGATCATATACCAGTTTCAACCATATATTTTTACAGAAGGAATTGTGAAGGCAGTCTGTGGTTATTGTCCACGCTATGGAATAAAACACGGGGATCCCCCAGCTACCTCAATCAGTCGGACACACTAGGGATTGCATATAAAGTGCTAATGCTTTGTCACTGCACACAAACATTGGAAATTGCATGGTAACAACAGGGGACTGCAGAAATTATGTGACCTGGTTTAATATCATTTAATCAGAGTGAATTAATGGATCATAACTCATGGAGAACTGGAAACAAAGTGGCATGTGTCTTATTATCTGGTCTTACATTGAGATTCATCTTCAGAATGATATGTAACGTCTAAAATCGCCACGATGCCTAAATGCAAATGTCTCATTTCCCCATACACAAGTATTAACATAATAACCCAGCGTCCTACTTTGTGAATTTGCTCAGATTCGTGGTTGTTAAGTCAGTGAAAAGAGAGATCTTAGAGCTCAACAGCGCTATTCATTTTAGCACTGCTTCCTCTGCGCTCTATTTATAGAACATCTTTGTGCTTCTTCTGTTCATGTGATTGGTTGGTGTGCGATTGGTTGATATAGAACACTTAAAACTTAAGTGCATGACATTCATCTACCATCAGTAATTATTTTTTTAATCGTTAATTGTTCTTGTCCAAAAAAAACAGAAAAGGACCATACTTATTACAATACTACATCTTCAGAAACCACAGAAGTTAAAAAGTCATTACATATCAACACAAATTCAATTATCTGGCAGAATTCAAGTCCTTCATATTAATTTTCAGCTAGTCCAGAATTAACCTAGCAACTCATCATCCAAGGTGAACTGTCAAAAACCCCCCATGATATTTTATGAGCCATTGGTTACAATGAAGTTCTCAGTGCTGTTGGCTGAGATAAACAAACTCAGGCTGTGTAGGCAGGAAGGACCGATGGGAGCATGTCGTGTAATGGCTGCTGGAGGATTTCTCATGATGTGCTTCACAGAAAAATTAATGAAGAGAAGGAGAAGAGTTTGGGGATTTTAAACAAAAAAGGTTTCATGAGGCCACATGGTACATAAGTAAATCTTTGAAGGACCTGAGAGTCTGTGGTCATTGAGATCATTTCTATAGGAAACACTGGAAAGTGCCAACCTCTCTGTAATTTAGCTTAGTGACATATCTTCCCCTGCCAATCCCGTCTCATAACAAATGAGTAATCCGATGCCTGAATCAAACTACATCCAAAACATGCAATTGGTCCAATCCCAGTGCTTGCTCATCCTGTGTTTATAGCAAATGTTACCCGAAATGCAAACACAGCTTTCAGAAAACGGTCTATTCTGGTAAGCCACAGGAAGTCAATGAAATATTTAATTCTTAACTTTAACGTATCAGCAGTATTTTATGAGTGCTGGTTCCACATTGCAAATCCAACAAAACATACATTAAGAGGTTTTACAGTGAAAACGCTTCCAGACTTACCAACTGTACTGCACAAAATTAGTAAATAATAATAATAATTTTTATTATTATTGTTTATTGTGCATACTTATTATTATTCTGAATTCTCATCCCTTAAGAATGTGCTTAAACAACATCTCAAAGTCCATTAAATGGTCATGTTACCTTTGTATTTAATTACATTCAATTGTAATATACTAAAACTGTGTGAAATTCACCAAATAATTTATTGCTTTTATTTCATATTACAGATATACTCTATCTATATCACTGCAATATAGCCCCTAGTTTTTTTCTCAACATGATCTGTGGAATTACTCGATACTCAATAACAAATTTGAACCAAGTATAACCGGTTTTCTACAGAAAACCTTGTGGCTGAGAGAGAAAATGGCAGTGTCAGTTTGTCTGAAACGCTTCCTCCAGAGTTACTGGCCAGATTTCTGACGGCAGTAATGTTCTTGTGTCGGTAGTATTGCACATGGCTCCCAGGCCTCTCTGAGTGTGACTGGCCTGTCTGTCAGGGACTGCTCGTCACTGACTGTGCCTGATTGACTGAATCAGATTGGATTTTGTCTCCTGCTTGCATCATTGGTTTTGTGAACATGAGCTCCCCTCTTGCCTGCGGCTCTATGACTTGCATTGATTACACCTTTAAGAAGAGGGTAAAAAAGAGGCCATGGCGATTTTATATATAACATCTGAAGGTTAAACGATCAAGAATGGCCGAGTACTTACCTCTCTATATTCAAGCCATCTTTATAGCTTTAATTTCTGTGTGAATTTCCCTTTATGCACATTTATATCAGTTATTTGCAAATTCCCTTAACTGTTGACTTAGCTATATAGGCTTAACTTAATATGAATTATATTATTAGTATTAATATTGCTCATTTTCCATAAGGAAAATCATGCACATTATGGCATATTGGCATCTAAACATGCATAAATTCAGCTAATGGAAATGAAGCTAATGTTTCTATGGTAACAGAGAAATTTAGGAGCTGCTAATCTTAACAGTGCTGAAATCGTTTGTAATTCAGTTAGCAATAGTGACTTTGTTCAAGCTGTATTTCTTGTAATATTGTTATAATATGTTATCATATTATATTATTGTAATATTGCCTTTTCACACCATTCAAGCATTTATAATCAATGAAATAATTTTCCTTTTTAAAGCATACATCACATCTTACAGAGAATTCATTATCGACTTTATTGCATTTTCAGAGCTGACGAATGGTTATTTAGCACAATGTTATAATGTTATCACTGAAGTTCGAGAAAAGAAAAGTCAAAGAATGAAACACAATTTCTGTTGGACGCAGAATTGATGGCAGGGCCACATGTAAATTCATTATCACAATGCAAACTGTCAAATGCGTTACATTCCGTTATGATACTCTGTAGACCTCTACCCTATTACAGAAATGAATGGATTCAATATCAGCGCAATGGTGTGTAAAAATGAAGGAAATGTCATTAGCAGCAAAGAGGGCTATTAACACATTTTAGTACTGCTAAATATAATGTGATACAACTACCGAGGAGCACTGCCTTTGTTTACAGGCTTCATTCAATATTCTCGCCAGCACGATCCATCACTGTTGTTAATTTCATACTAAATAAAGCAAATATTCAATACAAATCTGCGAGCTAATTGCATTATAAGAACGTCCAAGGCAAAGTAAACCATAAAAAAAGACCCAAATATGGAAGTGCACTTTTGCATGTGACATTAGAAATATTTCATGGAACTATTACGATGAGAGGAAGGGCACTTTGCCAAAGATAATGGAATAAAAACGAGCCTCTGGCCATATTGTCAAAGGCAATGAAAGCTCCTGTCGCTATCTCAAAACTTGGGGAACATGTAGAATATGTAGAATATGTAGAATGTTTGGCCAATGAGATCCTGGTAAATTCCTTACATGTTTATCTTTTTTTTGTACAATACGTTTGCCTCCAAATATTTTTTTTTTATCCTTGAACAGAGCTGAGAAATATAGTATAACAACCTTCTGTTGTATTTTATCATATGATAAAATTATTACACACATGGCCAGTGGGTACACATAGCGTAGCTGGACTCCTAAAATTACACAACGGATTGGATTCCTCCACAATATAATTAATTATCTTAAACCTAATTATATTTCCTTCCGCTTTTAGTGTGTTTCCTTGCAATGACATACACCTGATATCTTGTAGGTGTATATATAAACTTGTCCTTTTTACTTGAGTTGAACCACAGTTAAGTTTTCGCAAGGAGAGAAACATAATATTCCATGACTGCTTACCTGATAGTTTGCTGTAATTAACATTGCTCCTTATAATGCAGATATGACCATTATTTGTATGATTGGGGGTTCGTTTCCAGAAAAAACAACAGCTGTACATATGAATTGCATGTCCAGAAACGCAAACCACAGTAGTCAGTGCTTCCTATATCCAATAGATTGGAAACTTTGGAATTTATTCCCTAACATAACCATATTGTGTTCTAATTTTATCATCCAGCCTACTTCATTAACTTGAAGGAATTGTGTGGTGTTTCTGTAACTAACTTTGAGCGAACATGTCCCTCACACTGTTTTGCACAGTCAGTACAACATAGATATCAAACCATCTGTTCAACTAACACCATTTGACCAACACTAACTGTGTTTTCAGTTATCACCATAGTAATTCTTCTTGCATTCAATATTGACAGCAAGCTTCTCAAAGTACATCTGTTTGTTTGGCTGGAAGAAATTGCCAGGCTGCTGTATATTATGCGGAATTTATTGCACCACTCAGTTGAAACCCCAGTTCAACACAGTTCCATGGACACACTAATGCAACTTCATCTAAACTCTGTAATGCCCAATGATCTACTATTGAGTAGCAAGGAAGTCACATTGTGACAGGAAGTTGTATATTATTTTATTTATTTAATTTGATTCTGCAGTAGATAAAAATGTTTATCATATCAATAGTATGTACAGTGTGACCATTTAGCTGTCAATGACACATGTTTCATGCTATAAACTTGGAACAGTAGGTGGTAAAATGATAAGGGAGAGAGAACTCTCTGATCTCTTCCTACACCCCCCCCACCCCACCCTCACACACACACACACACACACACGCACACACAGCGCAGACGCATGCATGCACGTACAGTTTTATACAAATAACACCTGTTGTTGAAACCAGTGAAGCCTACAATTTAATTTTATCTGCCTGCAAACAATCTCTCATTAGGGGGTGGAATGATGCCTGTATTCACTGAGCCGTGCCGTTCGTATCCTCTGGGCCTCCGCACCACGAGAGCACTGTCACTCAGGGGAGGAATCAATTCACCAAAATATTTAAAACTTTTACCAGAGAAACACACAACACATTGTAGAAACGCCCTTTTCCTTGGCCTTTAAATTATATGTAAAATCATACAACCGCACTACTAACCAAAGACATGTATGTCAGGTTAGGTATACTCCTGTAATTGGCCTTGACCAGGGCACTGGAGTTGGTCCCCGGGCGCTGCACTGTGGCTGCCCACTGCTCCCAAGTAGTTAGGCTGGGTCAAATGCAGAGGACAAATTACCCCACAGGTTCAATAAAGTATAACTTATACCGAACCACCATGCTTATTCACAGATTTATTTCATTGTAAATTTAACACTCTGCCTCACTAGGGGTTTCAAATCGTCCCCCAAAAGGTTTGAGCTTCTTGCAAGGAAGGAATGGGAATGATTGTGCCATTTGCAGGGTATGCACTTCTAAAGTTTGGCACAGGATCAATAAACAGGTGTTTGGCAGGGATAATGAACAACACAAGGAATATCAGAGTAGAACGGGTGCTATTTCTCCTCTCATTTAATTTTTCTTTCATATGCTTTAACTGCCTGTTTTAGTTAGATAAGCATGACTGTAGCAACATTAGCAAATAGCACAACAATGTTCTTTGCGTCTTCTATATTCAAATCAAGAACGACGGCAATCACACAGATTGCTTCAATCTTTTTTTTCCACCCTTTCAAAGCCTATATATTTTCAATGGTCTTTGCTGCTCATCATAAAAGCAAAAAATAAAAAAATAAAAAATACCCTATCGGTCTAATGGACCAGCAGTAAATTGAAGTGTAATTTCTGACAATATTTAGCCTTGGATTCAGAACTTGATTGTCTGGAACATTTGTCTGAACAAATGTAAAATGAAATGGTCTGGTCCATACTCAATGAGAGATAGCAAATGAAGTAGTGCTCAAGGTTAGGGGAGGTGAAAATGGGCGGTGCTTTTGGGACCAGGACTGCAGGCACACTTTAATTTGAGACTTCAGAACTCAATTAAAAATCACATGCTTTTGAAAGGTGAAAGATTTTAATTAATTTAGTCATTTATTACACACAGTATGCTTTACTGTCAGTTTTTTAAAGTTTTGAATGAGTGTTACAGTGTCGTTTGGCCTCTTTGAAAATCTGCAATATGTTTGCAATATGTCTGAATATCTACATTGGAGAAAAAAGTGGTAAAATCCAGAAAGTTATTACGGCACACTGGTCATTTGGTACGGCCCAAATTAATAAAATAGAGGAGAAATGGTAGTCAGTGCTGGTTATGGAAATTCCTAGAGCTTTATGTAATTGGTAGGGAAATGGCAAACATGAAGACCAAAGATAAAATATAATCCCCAGATCTGTATAGACTAATGACTGTCATAGCCTAGCTGTCCTTCTCGTGTAATATTGAGTGCCTTACAGCAGGTACAGTATCTTTGTGTTATAAGCTCTGATGCTACGTTACTAGCGCACATAGTATTACTTGCATAACCAAAAGATTTCTTGTATCAGGCAGGTGTCAGAAGTTTTTTTTAGTATCTCCTCATCCAGTACATGACTGAATATGAAAAACAACGATGTGCATATAAATGATATATCCCTAGTACAGGGTTTTATACATTTGAAGCCTTTATGTAAACATCTGTCACCTTCCTGGGCCATCCAATCTGTTTTCAACGACTTTACATAGGTTATTACAGCAAACGCAACAATTTTTTACAGACACAGCACACTGCCTATGAAATTAATTTATGAATGCTATAAGAATTTCTGAATGCAACTGAATTCTGAAATACCTGTCTCATATCATGAATCAGGATAGTATTGTTACAAAAATTGACTCAGTTTTTTTTTTTCATTATTACACCCCTAACTGTAGAGTAACACAATGAACTCCATGAGGGAGGGGGGGAGGGAGGGGGGGAGGGAGCCATTGTTTTTTAGGTTTTGTTTAGTTTTTTTGTTGTTGTTGTTGTTTTTTATTTGTTTTTGTTTTTTTGCAAACATCTTAGATCTATCCTGGGCACTATGCTCCAACAATATAATCATTTCTGTTTTTCTGTCTTTCTTTTATTATATTTTCCAAAGAAACTATTTCTTAATTAAAAATGTCATTGTTGAAAAAGAGCATAGCATAGCTTGTACACCAGTGGCTTTATGATCAGGGGTTAATTGGCCACTCATTTAGACCATTATGTTGGACTAAATTACATCCTGCATCAAAGTTTTATATGCTTAAAACGATTAATTGCCTTAATTGGACCAGTTTGTGCTTTACTCTGTACCCATCTGGGACCTGCTGATATGGTCACATAACACAAGGAGAAAGTTCACAATAGTATAATCTTGAAAGACTTATGATAATATGTCACAAAGACCTTATAACACCAAATGTTTCATACATCACATTTTCTCACCCTCATATAAAGTTGATTGATATTTTCTGTCTAATACATCCCAATAAATGATATGTACTATTTTTGCGTGTGGCTATGAGAGAACTACCACCCATGTATATGCTGTATGTGTACATATAATTATATACTGTATATATATATATATATATAAGAATATACTGTATATTATGTACATTCATACATATATATCAATACACACATATAAAATAATGTATACAGTATATACATACATATATACACATACACACAATCATTTTTATTGATTAGTCCTATCAGTTAAAGAAGAAATTCAATAAATAGCCAAACTTGGTGATTTGATTTCACAGTTGTTTCTATCACCTAGGTTGTGACAAATATGAAATATTAAAAGCAACCACATAACTGTATAAGAACTAGAAAGGAAAGGGGATAAACTGGCAAATAGCCAGATATATAGATTGTACAGGCTAAGAACACTTGTTACCTCAAATTGTGAAGTCGGTCCTCAAAAATATTACAAACGTCAATGCATTTTATTCCATTGTATTATTCAAAATGATAACAATAATGGCAATAGCCGCTAGTTAGCGAACTTTCTAACTGTTAGCTAACATTAACATGTTATGCTAACAGCTAAAATATAGGCCTATGTTGAGTTCTGTCATTTGCTATATTTTCATTTGCATACGTAACAGGAGGTGTTTTAGATTATTTAAAATGTTACGCTGTAGCGGTCAGACTTGTCAGGCCTAGTCAGCTGTTCTTCATTCTAAAGTTCAAAATACATGACTGCTTTTTAATACTAAATATTTATGTAAAATTAAATAAAAACTGGTATAAACATTTTACAAACCCATCACTGCAGTGATGGAAATTTAATCGTCAGGATTTCCATAACCGCAGTATGCCGGTACGCTGATAATGACAGCTCTACTAAGATAAACACTTTTATTCGACATGTAAAAAAGCTTTCCTGCTCGCTAGCAACTATTCAAAGTTAAAAGAGTTAGACTAAATGTTTCTGATTGGTGGTTCACCACATACCGATGCTTCATGTTGTTGCATAGGTGGGAACAGACACACTGGCTGCATGGGTGTGGCATGATCTACAATGTTGCGCAATCATCATAACTTCAAATGTCGGAGGTGCGACATCCTAGCCTCTAGCAGTAATCAAAGTGTAAATTTCACGTTTTTTTTTTTTTGTTTGTTTTGTTAACAAAGTGCCATTAGTATTGCTGGAAAATAATGTGAGATTGTGTCTTTTACTGTTTAGGACTTTTGTATAGCCAGCCTACTGGCTCAGAGTGTTCCCAACATGCTGCCGGGCCAGTGTGCAACTGGTAATGCTGGATCCTGGTTTTATGCTTATCGGTTAATGATCGACTAATGAGGGTTGAGTAGTGGTTAGGGAAAAAAGCCAAAACGTATATATAAAATGCTTGTATGGTTGGTGAAGGCTGAGTGACATGGAAAAATAACCTTTGACCTTGAACCTCCTCATTCCTGAGATCAAATTTCCTGTCTTTTTTTCTGGTTTGTGTGAAAACCCTCTAAACTCTCTTTCATTCTGTCTGTCTCTCTCTCAAGGCTAATACCATAGATTGACAGGCTTACTTGTGCTGTCACTTTTAAACTTGGGACTAATTAATCCCTGCAAACACAAGGATGCCCTTTTTGCTAAATAAACACTGAAACGCTATAAGGCCGTCGAGGAAATGCCATCTGTGGAATGTATTTTGCTAGGCCTCAGGCTTAGTAATGAGGCTCGTTCGGTCGTTGCGGATTGCTGAGAGATTTGTCATCATTTCAGCTCCAACACAACCTGGGTTTGGAAGGAGATCTTTTTTGTTCTGACTGGACACAGGTTTGGCATGGGACATGTCCAAGCTTTTTTTTGTGTGGGATCACAGGAACTTTTTTCTGCCTTGTTTATTATAACTCTCCTCCTGAACTTTGGACAGACAGAACTGCATGAGCTCAGGTCAATTATGGCTGGTTCTAAGGTTTCATCTGTTTAACTACTCAACAATGGGAAAACGGACAAATTTAGTCAGAAGCTGGACTGAGAAAGGAAACACTGAGTGTGCCTATGCGATGTGGTCTATAGCGGTCAAGATAATTAAGTTGGTACACGAGAGGATAATGCGAGTGCCATAAACGTGTGGGTTCTTGTTTTATAGGAGATTTTAGGGAAGGGAGAAATCATAGAAGTAAATGAGCTCATCAGCCTAAAGAAGAATGGCATTTTTTCATAAATGACTCATATATTATCACGTTTGTTAGCATAATGAATGTTCAATGTTATATTCATGATTAGTATTGGCAGGTATTGGGTCGTCCAGGAAGAGACATTGTATTTAATTTCCTTTAAGAGTGTCAACAGAGGACTAGTTTTTGTGAGGTCTTCAGGGTATTTTACCTGATACCTCTGCCACACCTGGATTAACTTTGAACTCCTGTCCTGAGGTCTTTAAGGGGAATCTAGAATCTAGACCATGTGGAACCAATAATTGATAGACCTACTTAAATTCATTAAACTACATTATTTTGCCGTCTGTGATCACCCAAACTTTTTAATCAATATTTTTTCGAAAAAATTTACTGACTTGACAAACCATATTGAACATACATGCCATGCAAGCCTCCTGATTGCTTGAAGAATGACTGGCAGGTTTTTATATTGTAATTTTCACATAATAATTTAGGTATTCCATTAAAGCATACGTGTGTGCCATGACTGCTTCATAAACCCATCTGTAAACAAGCACGTACAGTGCAATTTGATTGCCGTCATAGGATCATAAAGATAATTTTACACAAAGATAAAATTTGAAAAAGGAGCAGGTCTGGGAGATCTCCCAGTTGGCCTTGGATGGTCTAGGGATCTCCCGGGTTCAGTTGGAGGAAGTTGCTGGGGTGAGGGATGTCTGGGCTACTCTGCTTGTCCTGTTGCCACTAAGCGGTTAGAAAATGGATGGATGGAACGGGTCTGTGAAAATACTGTGTATCGCTCTATCACAATTATTTAACATTATTTCTGAAATAAAGCAAGAAGACTTACATTTACTTGAAGGGTATTCTAATACAATATCTAATTTTCTTGTAAATTTAGTTGCATCTATTTCCTAAGCAGTAACTATCGCTACACTTGCGCAAGCCTGTGTTTAAGCCTGTGTTTAAGCCTGTGTTTAAGCCTGTGTTTAAGCCTGTGTTTACCTCATAATTACATTGTTCAGACTGAATGCAGGTCTCTAATGAACATTTTGTGCCTGAATATCTCTGAGCGGAAGCTGGAGAAATTCTGCTCTCATCCTTTTGAGTGAGAAGATGTGTTTTTTTTCCCCTCCCTGAGCCACAGCCAGTATGACGGTTTCACTTCTAGAAAACGCCAGAAGTCACTCATCGGTGCCACATGAATCCATCTGGCCCTCTATCCACAAGCTTGGGAATTTCATAACCGCGGATTAAATCTTTCTTTGCCTGAGGTGCTTCTGCATTTCCCCCCTGCTATTCACAGCGTATTGTATTACCAAAGCTGTGCACGTATTTAGAAGAGATTCATTGCTGTGATATGAGAGGGTCAGTTCCATCAGCTGGCAGAGTCGAGAGGTGAACTCAGGTATGAATCTCAGAATAAAGCAATCAGTGCTCCGCTCTCCGGGCTGATCATAAAAAGAATGTCACTGCCATTATGTAATACATGTCTCAATTTGTTTATTAAAAAAAAAGAAAACATTTTGGGTTACAAAATGTCATATTTGCTCCGTAACTTGCGCCTGGTTCTTCCGTTTGGGAGGAATGCCCTATGGCTTCTGGGATAGATGCCGGTCTTTCGGGATCAACGAAGACAGAAAGGCCTTTCGCTGAATGACTTGCGGACCGAAGTGTGTCAGCTATTGCAAAAATTAAAACAAACATTTACAAAATCCTTGGTAGAGGCACCTCTGCTAACCATCTGGTGATGTTTCACGAACAATGCACTCGCTCAAAAAATGAGGGGGTACTGTGTGCTGTGCCCCCCCCGCAGTGGTGTGAAATAGCATCTTGCAGGCGAATGCTTCTCAGGAATGCGTGCAGCTTTGGTGAATATTACTTTTGTGCATTTTATTATTATTGCTTATAATAAGCTGCCAGTTGAAAATGTGTTACAAAATCGAATGCAGGGTTGATAAATTAGTGCAGTGATACGATTTAAAACGTTAATATTTTAGCATTGAGCAGATGCTCTTACAGAGTGCATTTTTACATACAATACATGTATACAGCAGGGTACACAGCACACGCCTGTAACTCAAAGGCATTCATATCTCTCAAAGAGACAATGGCAGTGACCCGGCTGGGAATTTAGCCCACAACATTACAAACCCTGTTCCCTGTCCATTATGCAACACTACCACCCCCAACATAAGATATATTGATTGACTTTGCAATCCAAAGCTGTGAGTTTTGTAATTGATGGTTACTGATAGTGGCTATGAGGGTACAGTTCTCCAGTCTCTCTCATTCACACTGGCCCAGCTTACAAACAAAGATTTTTTACAAATTTACAAGTGCTTGGTAAGATGTAATTCGCAAAAAAAAAAAAAATGCTTGTCAAAACCAAGCTGAGCAACTTTCATGTTGAAACGCACAAAGTACATTTGGGACACATTTCAAAATACAAATGTGCTGTAATTACATGGTCGTTGTACCTACCTGTGAATTTTTGGACGTAAACAACTATTGTTCTGTAATGTTCTAGCTGTCATGACCAGAAAATATCAAGAAAGCCATATGAATTCCAGTATGACATTACTACCGACTCATTCCTTATGAATGTAGAGGTCTAAGAGACTGTTGAAGCGGATGCCTCATGCTTTGATGGTGGCTATATTGACTTCTTTGTACTACACAGTAGCTTATCATTACATGCTATTTTGACTGACTTCCCATAAAACAGATCTATTAACTTTCCAAATTGCTCGAACAATTATGTTGTACGTTCAGTTCATTACTACTTTCCGTGGTCCTTAACCTTCTCTGTAGAGTGCAGACAACATGTTTCCTCAAATTAGTCAGATGGCACTGAAAAAAAGAAAAGCAAAATAAGAATATGATTGCTTATTCTTAAAAGAAAACTTCCTGTTGCGCTGGTACACTAAAATAATTAATTTGACCTCCACTGAAATCATCATACTTTATGAACATTAATACATTCTCAGAAATGAAGGTACAGTTGAGGCACATTTGTCATCTCAAAGGAACACATTTTCCAAATTTACCCTGAAAGTACAGTAATATTCTACTAATAAGGCAAAAAAAAGTACTAATTTATTTTGTATTGCTGGCTATATTTTACGTACCTTTTAGGTACCACCCCAGTGACAAGCGTTTGTACCCGTTTAGGTACTTTTTGTACCTTGTTTTTCTGAGACTGTATAGACTCATTTATAGTTTATGCTATCCTCAGGCAAGGTACATAGGTGAGGCAGGAAGCTAACAGAATCACCTCAGATTTATTTATCAGGTCACAAGGTACGAGCCACGCTAAGCGAGAACACATTTTTGATTTATTGCACACATTTACTGTAAAAAGTGGGTGATGATAGAATAATAAGGAGCTGTATGGATCATGCTGGACATTTGGAGGAAATGGGGAACAGCGAGAGTCCATGCTTTTACTGCTGGTAAAAACCCCCCCAGGACAGGAACCAAAATATGAAGGAAAATAGAAGACGGGGAGGAGGAAAATTGGAACACATCAGGAAGAGGGGTCAGATTCCATTCACTGCTTTCACTGATTTGTAATGGGAAGGGGCAGATGTGCGATAGTTCCTCCCAAATTTAATTTTGAGCTTCACATTGAGGAAACGGCCTTGTGAGGTGCATTCCATATAGAATGATGGAGAAAGAGCTGTCATTGATAAGACACATAGAGAGTTGCAGCAGCCTGGCTCACTGATTTTATTTATCTGAGCTCGGTCATGGTTTTCAGCACGGAATAGTCCTGCTATCTGACTGGGAGCTGGATTTCTAATATAGTGCCCGTAGCCCACAGTATTTATGAGCTAAATGTAATGCAGTCATCTCCATCTTATGGATTTATCTAAGCCAATGGATTTTGTTGCACGACATCCATTTAAAAAAAAAGAATATATGATATTTATTTATTTATACAAAATTAGCTGTTGGAGGGCCAAAGCATTTTGGTTGTTCAAGCACTGCATGCGGAACAATCTGACTGTTTTATTGAACAAACTGGAAAAGGGTTATTTATGTACTGATTAGACACTAAGGGAACGCTATTCATGCTTCTCAAGGATGTAGAATAGAATAGAATAACTTTTATTTTCTCATGAGGGAACTTCAGTTGTAGCCACCAGCAACAACAAAAAAAGACATAGACAGTGGGGCAGACCCACAACACACAAACAAACACACACTGTCTGGCCAAAAAAAAGTCGCACACTGTAATATTTTATGGACCGCCTTTAGCTTTGATTACGGCGTGCATTCGTCGTGGCATTGTTTCGACAACCTTATGCAACGTCACACCATTTATTTACGTCCAGACTTGCATTCATTTTTGGCCGAGATCTTGTATTGACGACGGGAGAGTCGAACCACTCCGTGAAGTCTTCTCCAGCACATCCCAAAGACTTTCAATGGGGTTAAGGTCGGGACTCTGGTGGCCAATTCATGTGTGAAAATGATTCCTCATGCTCCCTGAACCACTCTTTCACAATTTGAGCCCGATGAATCTTGGCATTGTCGTCCTGGAATATGCCCATTGATGGGATAACCTGGTCATTCAGTACATTCAGGTACTCAGCTGACTTCATTTTATTGCTGCATAACGTTGCTGAGCCTAGACCTGACCAATTGAAGCAACCCCAGATCATAACACTGCCTCCAGAGGCTTGTACAGTGGGCACTATGCATGACTGGTGCAACTGCGACTTTTTTTTTGGCCAGGCAGTGTATCAAATAAAGACATTCAATAGAATCATTGAATTGATCAAACACATTATGTGAATTAAAGTGAAGGTATGAGTCAAGATAAAAAATTGAACATGAAAAATAACTGATCCCCATCCACCTCCACTGATCCCGAGGTGTCCAGTGTGATCAAGCAGTCCAACGGCTGTAGGAACAAAGCTGTCGACGTACACAAACTCCGTCTCCGCGACTTTCCTCCATGCGCGAAGGTCTCTGTCCACTGTCCAGTCGAAACGGAGCGCCGAACTGCCTCGACCTCTCCACTCCCCAGTCGTCGGTCACTCCTCCCCCGCGTTCTCTTCTCCTTCCCAAGATCTTTCTGAGCTAAAAAAAAATCTCAATCGAATAATGCACGCAATGCTCCGCGCTTAGCCAATCCATGTTGCCGCAGATGTTGTCCATGTGCAGACCACTTGGAGTAAAATCACTGGATCGGGAACTCTGCACGAGCCAGACAAGCTGCAAAACCCTTAGAGAAAAAAGTGAATTAAAGTTTGTCCCTGGTGCAAACCTGGAATAAGATCCAATGGTGATGTCATTGCAAAAGGAGCTCCATCTGATGTGAAGGAGAATAAAACGCATTGTGTTCATATGTAAGGTGAAGATAGCATTTCTTTTAGCTTATTTAGTTAGATTTTTATCTTAAGCGCATCATAATGCACTGCACACCAGATTCATTGTTTTTAATTAGCATCGCAAACGTAGCCAAGAACACCTATAATCAGAATAGATTTTTTTAAAATGATAATAAATTGAATACTAAATATTTTATTTGAAATGGTATTCACCTGCTTCTTCCTTGAACATATGATGCATGTTTCCATATATTATTTATGTAATTACTAAGGGCCGGATTCAGAGATGGCCAACTTAAGTGCCTCTCCTGCGCGGATTTATCACTGCACACCAGATTCATTGTTTTTAATTAGCATCACAAACGTAGCCAAGAACACCTATAATCAGAATAGATTTTTTAAAAATGATAATAAATTGAATACTAAATATTTTATTTAATGTTTTATTAATATTTTATTTAAAATACTAAATATTTTATTTTACGGGCGGCAGTGTAGTATAATGGTTAAGGAACTGGCCTTGTAACCGAAAGGTTGCAGGTTCGATTCCCAGGTAGGACACTGCTGTTGTACCCTTGAGCAAGGTACTTAACCTGAATCGCTTCAGTATATATCCAGCTGTATAAATGGATAATATGTAAAAAATGCTAAAAAGTTGTGTAAGTCGCTCTGGAGAAGAGCGTCTGCTAAATGCCTGTAATGTAATGTATTTGAAATGGTATTCACCTGCTTCTTCCTTGAACATATGATGCATGTTTCCATATATTATTTATGTAATTACTAAGGGGATTCAGAGATGGCCAACTTAAGTGCCTCTCCTGCGCGGATTTATGGCAGGACGACATACGCCGTATTCTAATCTGCACTACACGGGTGCGTTTCTCTAAATGTGGGCGGCACAGGGCATGATATTCTAATGACCTGTTTATTGTACCTGCCCCCTGGGTTGCCAGCTTTCTACAAAAAAATGTTTGGCGCTGAGCCCACATAACACAAAATACATGTGAAGTAGAAGAATAATTATTTTTCATCTTCTTCTTCTGAAGGATTAATATTGTACTGTGTTAGGAATGGAAAGTTAGGAGAGAAGCAAACATTTTTTTTCCCAGATCCAGTACAGTTATTATCTGGTCAGTTCAAATAATATTTATGATACTAGCTTCCCAAAATTGCTCATGACATACTAATTATTTCAAAGAGATTTTCACACTGATCATCGAGCACTTCTTTATTTGATTATACAATTTAAGGCATTATTTATTTTATTTTACAATTAAGGCATTTAACATATATTTTTAGTTCAAGCCTCCTGCAGAATATGTATTTAACATATCTATAGCTCTGGGGGTGGTTTTCTAGCCAAATAAAGCTAAAATTGTGCTGCTGTAGTGATGCATGCCACAAGACCATATTCATATTAATATGCACTCCATGAAGATAATATCCTGAAAAGCAATGATTAAGAAAAAAAATTAATGTGACTCCAGCTGATATTATAATTGTGAAGCCAATGAGGTGCTCTTACGATCTTTACGTTAGGGTGCTTGTGACATTAATGAGCAAATCCATTATCCAATCAAAGGGTAGTAAATAATAAAGAGGTCCATTTTTCTATGAAATATTTTCAATGTATGGGGATGTCCCCCATTTGCTGCGATCATTTAGCGCGACCTCTAGAGAGGTACTGCAGCTCAAGTGTTCCCGTCTCTCTCGGAAAGCACAATCCACCAGGAAATGAGCCCTACGGGTGGCCATGGAAAACCGCAACACACACATAGGCTCAGAGCCACTCTATAGGGCCCATTTAAGGTAGAGCGAGGGGCCACTCCCCCGCCCATTTATTTATTTATTTTTGTTAACCAGAGAGATGCATGTGACCTGGGGCACATTACATAACATAACCATCATATACTGTTAACATTTAATGATGCCTTTTATGTTTGGGGTAAAATTGACCCAAAACGTTTAAACTGACACAGAACAATTGTAATAGAAAAATGTATTTTGTACATCGTCCGCTTGCCTAGCCTTTTATCCCTAAATATAAAAAATGAAACATCTAATTTTAGAGCCTGAGGTAAGTGAAAGTTTGTGAAATTTAAAACCCGTTTGGGAAAGTGCCACCGGAATTACCCACAAAAAAAGAGAAAGAAAAACTACAAAAAGGCTCTACATTTTACCCCACACAACACCTTCATATACAAAGTTGGTGCAGGACTTTTGAAAACATAATTCATAATGTTTATTGCCTGTTTACTATTTAATCCCAACAAAGTAGGAAAGGTCATATAGTGTCAAGATGAAAAAATAAGGTTAACTGGTTTTTAAGAGACGTCAAACAGTGAGCCGGGTCAAATTGCGGATGTTCTTATCCGTACATAGTAACCATTCATACAGCTGAATATATACTGAAGAAATTTGACCATTGACCGGCATAACTTTTCATCGTAAATGGTGCATTACGAAATGCGAATGGTGATCTCTATCCATGTACTATTGAGACAATAATAGCATTTTTGGGCACTATTAAAGAGTTGCATTTTATTTTCTCGGCATTCACTTTATACCTACACACACCCATCAGCCTAAGTGCTATCCAGGTGCAGATACCATTTTGATTTTGTTGTTTCACTCTTGAGACAAAAGCCATTATTCTGTGGCGATGCCTTTGTGCCCACACTGTTGTCAATAATGCCTGCTTGGTGCAATCATATCCTTACATGGTGATTATTAGGAAATTATGAGAATTGAGTTTTTGAAAAAAAGAAAATTTTTTTTTTTTTTTTTTACTATTTTGAGGAAATATTTCCGCCCAATTAATTTCACAATTAATTTTTTAATGCTCTTCAGCATAATCTTATAAACCAAAACTACAACAATAGAAACAACAATAACAATATCAATATCTGCGCTTATAATTTGATGATGTTATGCAAACCATAAGAAATAGGTACCAGTGCGTCAGAGGGGTAAGTAAAGACCCCATCTGAGTAAGAAAGACTGCCCAACGCCTTCCTTAGTGTGTCCACAGGGGGGTCATAAATGCTGCAGGCCTCTCCATAAGCTAACATCAAATATGATTTTTCATATTTCTCACAGTGCTTCTGAAAACAGCCCTGGGGCAGCTGGAAGGGAACACAATTATTAATTAATTCACAAGACGAACCCTGGCAGGCCTGTGGAAGATGGAGTGTGTACCATAGATATCCCATTGGGAGGAGGACTAACTCTTGTATTTACTTTAAACATACGTTACAAGAAAAACTAATCTCACTAGGAGTAAGGAAATGTTTCATTTTATGTTGCTGATTCTTCTTCTTCAGCTCACATATTGATAAAACTATTTTTTCAATGGACAAAATTGCTGACTGTCCAATTTTTCGGTCAGACATGTTGTGTTGAATGAATTGAATGCCACAGACAGCTAGTTGGGCTCCCTGTGTATCTGGAATGGCAGATGCTTTGAGCTAAGTACTTCATAGTTTTGCCATGTTGAATGATAGCCATTGAAAAACCAGGGGACATCTGGTGGTCATATTAGAAAGTACTATTTTCAATAACGCCCGTTGAATGAGGCTTGAAAAATGCACATATCCTAAGGGAAAGTGTGCGAGTGACAAGGTTAGATGATGAGTCCATGGAACAGTAATAAATGTCCCAGTGTGGACACCGTACCTTCAGTGTTCGTCCGCTGATTCTCAAATGTCTTGCAGTCACTTCACACTGTGTTTGTGTTCACTGGGGATTCATCCAGCTCGGTTCACTGGGAGAAAAGACTAATTGATCCCAGCATATCCAACAGACAAGACAATAGATCAAAGGCAAAGCCACTGTCGTTTCTCACAAACTGCGATTGCTTCCTAATGTGCTTCCCCTTTACCATTAGAGCCAGAACAGAAAGAGGCTTGGGAAATAAATACAAAACCATACATCATAGCGGAAGGTTGGTATCTTCTCAGTACCTGTAGCTCCCTCTCGGTTTGGATCCCGGTGTAAATTGAAAGCCGTGTGCCAGCAGGCATTCTCCTCCTTGAGAAGAGCAGTTTCACACTAATGCGCGACACAAACGGATGCGTGACACCGTTTCCGACGACAACAATAACGGATATTTTCAATTTCCTTTCGTGATTTTTTATTTTTTTTTGTATTCCAATCCCATCTGAAAATGTTGCTCTTACCGTTTCCCAGACAAGGATATTTCCAAGAGTGTTTGGTGCCTGGGTTAGTACTGTATGTGCTGGTATTTCTGAGACCTTGGGTGATCCATTATTTCCACAACATGTGCAATTATTAACCCTTTGAAGAGTAGGTTTTTTGGAAAAAAAATTTTTTTCAAAAATTCTAAGACAGTGTTCTACAACTAGAACTTGCTTTCAGTTCAGTAGTGATTGTTACATCAGCATCTGAATGTTCGGTTAAGAACATTCTAATCAGATTTGTGATCTTACAAGAAGGGTGATCTTAGAATAGAATAACTTTTATTTTCCCGTTAGGGAACTTCAGTTGTAGCCACCAGCAACAACAAAAAAGACATTGACAGTGGGGCAGACACACAACACACAAACAAACATATAAAATAAAGACATTCAATAGAATCGTTGCATTAATCAAACTAATTAAGTGAATTAAAGTGGAATAGCCTATAGCCAAACATCATGATTAAAAATAGCCCCTGCTGTCCCAAGATGTCCAGTGTTATCAAACAATCTAGCACACAAACTCCACCTCCACGACTTTCCTCCATACAGGCAGTGTTGCGGTCTCTGTCCACTGTCAACACGGAGCACCGAACTGCGTCAGCCTTCCCACTCGTCGCCTAACTCCTCCCCCGCATTATCTTCTCCTTTCATTCCCTGGTGGCCTTTTGAAGATTGCCTGCAGTTCTAGATCAGTCCCGAAATCTTCAACTCTGGTGATGAGCGATGGTAAACTTTGTGGCTGCAGATCCAATGGACATTCCCGAGCATATGTTGCGAATGCGTCTCCATGGTGAAAAAAAATGTATTATGCCGAATAGACAATTCCTCAATATTATCAAAATGAGCAGCAGGAGTGCGCTGAACAATCTACAGCCCGCTTCCCCATCCCACAACAAACACACAGCGCATGAAAAAAACAAAAGACAAAAACCCAACATGACAAAATACATTCAAATTAACAAACACGAACACGAGAGACAGCTGGACTACATGTCGCCATTACAGCGCCACGTGACGCGTACTTGTGATCTTACAAGATCTTTTAATTTGAAGGGTTAAAAGAGTACTGTCTGATGGCTTTAAATTTGTATAAGAATGATAAAACCAAGAAAAAAACTTTTGTTCTCATTCTTATAAATATGAATGAATATAATTAAATTAACGCTGTGAATTTGTCCAAATTATTATAATTTTTTCATTGCTAGATATACACTGCCCGGCCAAAAAAAAAGTCGCCATTGCACCCGTCATGCATAGTGCCCACTGTACAAGCCTCTGGAGGCAGTGTTATGATCTGGGGTTGCTTCAGTTGGTCAGGTCTAGGCTCAGCAACATTATGCAGCAATAAAATGAAGTCAGCAAAGTACCTGAATGTACTGAATGACCAGGTTATCCCATCAATGGGCATATGCCAGGATGACAATGCCAAGATTCATCGGGCTCAAATTGTGAAAGAGTGGTTCAGGGAGCGTGAGGAATCATTTTCACACATGAATTAGCCACCAGATTCCTGACCTTAACCCCATTGAAAGTCTTTGGGATGTGCTGGAGAACACTTTACGGAGTGGTTTGACTCTCCCGTCGTCAATACAAGATCTCAGCCAAAAACTTATGCTACTCTGGATGGAAATAAATGTTGCGACATTGCATAAGGTTGTCGAAACAATGCCACAAGAAATGCGCGCCGTAATCAAAGCTAAAGGCGGTCCAACGAAATATTAGAGTGTGCGACTTTTTTTTTGGCCGGGCAGTGTATATTCACATGCACATTGATAGTTAGCTGTGCAGTTGTCTTGTTTCTTGGGAGGACTTAATTTATGTGCATGTGCTGTAGGTAAACTTTCTCATTTCAGAGAATACCATTATAGTATTGGAGGGTGAAATGCACATGGTGATGTGCTTTGCTGTGTAAATCAAACATAGTTGGTGACATTATAGCATGGGTACAGTTCCTGGGTGATCAGCATGCTGATAGCCTTTGTAGCTGAGGCAGAGATAACTGCCGATCAGAGAGCTATACAATATTAGCTGGCATATGTTTGAACTACAGCAATTTCAATATGCAAAGCTGCTGCTAATGTAAGGTTGCGTTATATTTATTATGGAGATTAAATCACAATTCTAGATTTTTCCATTAACATTAAAAACATGTCTAGAAAACAGTGTATGTTGTTTCACCAATGATTGTCTACACTAATATAACATTATTATTGCCTTACAGTAATTTTAGTCAGGTATAGGCCAAAGGCTTTCGTTATTCTTTATGATCCTGTCTTGCATAATCTGTAAAGAAAATTGGGTACAAGACAAGAAGTACTACTCTAATGCAAACGTTGATTAGCCAGTCAGTTGTATTAATTGGCTAGCCTCTAGCTATCATGGCAAAATCCCAAACAACTGAAGAGGAGCTATGAAGCCTAATGCGCGCAGCTCATTTGAACAAACAGAGGCCCGCACTTTCTGAAGGACTGGGGAGAGACTGGGTGATTGAAAGAAACATTTAACATTCACATTTAGTTCAGTTGATGCAAACTGACCTTGGGCTCTCGTAATGGGAAATCTGCCATTTATTTCAATTATCTGCAGTCTGATTTAGCTGTTGGAAAGCCTCAGATGTGTGTGGTGAATGTGTGTTGTGCCTCGGGTCATGGTTTAAAAATGTGTGAAACCCGGTAAAGCAGACAGCTCTGAACTTCTGCATTAAATGTGCTTTCCTTTATACAAACGCCAATGATTAGACGCAAAAAATGATTCACGAAAAAAAAATTTTCATATAGTATTTACATGTGAAGAGCTGTTTGAAACATCAGTTTTGGATTTATATAAGCATTTATATAAGCATACATACCTATGCAATCCCTGGATGTATATACATATATCCTGGGATTATATTTATATATTTTTTTTACCATATTCCATAATTATTTTCCTAGTTCTGCATACATATTTGTGTTGGAAGTTAAATATCTACTGAATGTCAAAATTGTATAATGATATATTAGGTATAGATAGGTATTGTAGGTTGAATTTTTACACATGAAAGCAAGGCCACACTGTTTTACTCTTAGCCCAGAATACAATGTGAGTGTGTGGAATATGTGTTGAATACATACAGTGTCACAGGAACAAGCAGAGCAGGAAGACCATGGGCGGTAACACAGTTAATAAATGTCACCTGAGAATTAGGGAAAATGTTGATTGAACCCTTGAAACGCTTGGAAAACAGTTTCTCGACAGTGAGCAGCACTGAATTTTGGGTATTTGAAGAAAGCAGATTCAAGTCACTGAATGTGTTATAATGGAAAAGGAATAGGATTCTATGTCCTTGAAGAAAAAAAGCTATTGAAAGAAAACCATGCTTTTTTAAAACAGAAATACTTGTTTGTGCTTACAGGTGTTGCTTTCTTAGCAGTCGAAGATTATTTCAGTTAAACACAATTGAAACTGAATCTGTACAAATTAACTTGGTGATTTACTGTATGTGTGATGTGTCCCACTTAACATATTTGCATATCACCAGTAGTTGTTAGCGAAACCAGATACATCAACTTGGCTGTGTTAAAGCATCATACAGCACTGGGCCTAATTAGTGTGGATGTTTTCAGGGAGGGCTCTGGCATGTTTACTTTGATCAAACTCAAAATGTCACCACTATACCAGTGCCAGGGCTAAAGTAATGGTTGATAGTTAACCCCACTCCTTTTTTAGCCCCTACCATGGTTCTTTAATTAAAAACACTCACATAAAAGCAAATGCTTATACAAATGTTAATAGCTGCCAAAGCAACCTGACAGGAGAACTATGTGAGTTCTGCCATAGTTACCAAAGCAACCAGGAGAACTATGTGAATTCTGCCATAGTTACCAAAGCAACCTGACAGGAGAACTATGAATTCTGCCATAGTTACCAAAGCAACCTGACAGGAGAACTATGGGAGTTCTGCCATAGTTACCAAAGCAACCTGACAGGAGAACTATTTGAGTTCTGCCATAGTTACCAAAACAACCTGACAGGAGAACTATAGAATAGAATAACTTTTATTTTTCCGTTTGGGAACTTAATTTGTAGCTCCAGCAACAACAAAAAGACAGACAGTGGGGCAGACCCACAACACACAAACAAACATATCAAATAAAGACATTCAATAGAATCATTGCATTAATCAAGTGAATTAAAGTGGAATACAGCCATGATAAAAAATAGTCCCCGCTGTCCCGAGATGTCCAGTGGCATTAAGCAGTCCAACACGCAAACTGCGCTTCCATGACTTTCCTCCATACACGCAGTGTTGCGGTCTCTGTATACTGTCGAAGTGGATCCACCGAACTGCATCAGCCTTCCCAGTCGTTGCCTAACTCCTCCCCCGCATTATCTTTTCCTTCCATTCCCTGGTTGCCTTTTGAAGATTTCTTGCACTTCTGGATCAGTCCCGACATCTTCAACTCCGGTGAAGAGCGATGGTAAACTTTGTTGCTGCAGATCCAAAGGACATTCCCGAGCATATGTTGCGAATGCGTCTCCATGGTGATGATCACAAAGAAAAATGATATAGACTAGACAATTTGTCAATATTATAAAAACCAGCAGCAGGAGTGCCCTTAAAAATCTCCAGCCCGCTTCCCTGTCCCACAACAGACACACAGCGCATGAGAAAAACAAAAGACAAAAGCCAGACACAACAAAATACATTCAAATTAACAAACACGAACACGAGAGACAGCTGGACTACATGTCGCCATTACAGCGCCACGTGACGTCAACTATGGGAGTTCTGCCATAGTTACCATCACAACCTGACAGGAGAAATATGGAAGTTCTGGAAAAAGACATGTATGATGGGAAAGAAATTCAGGGAGACATAAAGTTTGATTTGATTGAAATCTTATGATCCTGGGGCCGTAGGGTTATGTTCCTTTGAGGTTTTGTATACATGAAGGCAGCTTAAAAATGGGATATTTTAAAAACAGACACACACACTCCGGCAGTTCCACGGTAACTGATGTCACAACTGCAGGAAATTTGTGTGATAAAGTCCAATACAACTGCATAATAGAGATTGATAGGGTTATTTCCTCCAGATGATTATAAAAGAAAATATCCTGCAGTTAGTTACAGTTAGTTACTGAGGATAACCCCTCACCGACACACACACACACACACACACACACACACACACACACACACACACACACACACACACAGAATTTAATCTGCTCTTTATTATTTTACATTTATGTCATGTTTTTATTACTTAGTCAATGAACTCCTTTGAGGGCAAATACTATGTTATTTTTTAGAATAACAGGAAACTTTCAGAGGTGTTGCTATGGGAATGGACTTTGGGTAATTTGTGGCATTGAGATTTTGGAAGGGGGGCTTGTAACCAGCACATGTGATTCTCCATGGGGGCCATGCCATTTTACATTTGAGGGTAACCGTTATGGGAGAGTGAGAGAGAGACTTGACTCACATAACGGGCAGCGCTACAGTGAGCTGACCTGTCCCTGGCCTGTTAACCAATAAAAGGCTTTTTCTCGCACCGCGTGAGCGCAGCGGAGAAAGCCGCAGACTTTCAGTCTGTACAGTTGCGCCCCAAGGATCTGGGGTTCGATTCCCGGTCCTGCCAGATCTGAGTATGGAGTGGCAATTGGCGGGCGTGGAAATTGGCGGCCGCTCCCAAGGTGGGGGGGCGGGACTCGGCGGGGGAGAATCGTCGCATACACGCGCATACCTCGGGCGAGCTGGAATCACAGTCAGGAGCTCGGAAGAGTTGCGCCCTGAAGAGGACACGGCGCCCTCTTTCCTACTACCGGCTGACGGGTTTGTAGCGGCTAGTTCTAAATTCCCGGTAGCAACTGCATAGGGGTGCAATTGGCTACCGAATTGGGAGAAAAAGGTAAAAATCTGAAAGAAAAAAAAAAGCTTTTGCTCTCCACAGTAAAACAAAATCATTGGGTCAAATCAGTGAGCCACTGATATGGTAGCTCCGCCCATTTTTGGTTGCCAGCATTTTTGATTTTTTTGTGTTGTGCATCTTGCCCCAAATAAGGGCATCTATGAAGCAAATAATCTATGTTTTGCATTCTACCATTAATCAATGAAATACATAAGCATATATTGTATTGTATTTTAGAAATTATATTTCACTGTATGTGAATAGCATTTTCAGTTTTCAGTACGATTAGATAAGTGCAATCAAACCCTCATTTGTGATGAGTGATTATTTTTTATTTTTTAAGTCCATGAGGCCTTTGGATATTTCTCAGAGACGTTGATACCCTCATTCAATGCAAGTTTCCTTGGCGATAAAACATTTCTCACCTCAGAATTACAGTATATATTAAAATGTATCACAGCTCACAAAAATATGATGCACTTTGCAGTACTGGTATCACAAGGTACGGGGTTGTTTTGAAATTAAATGCTATGACCAGCAAAAAAGTCAGAAAAGTGCAAAAATACACACACCGTTGTATCATACGCTTTCAATGACAGAGCGGGTTAGGTGTACACACACTTGAAACAACAAAAAACCCTGAAATTTGGGTGTTAGCTAATAATCAAGTTCACAAGCATCCAGTCCCATATTAACAGCTGATTGATTTGTAATGGATTGTGACTGAAGTGGCAGAGCTAGCTATGTGTACTGCGTAAACAGTCATTTACATTTTGTAAAAGAAAATTAGGCTATTGTGCATAATCATTATAACTTCACTACACAAAGAATTAAAGATTGTGAAGACCCGGGTGTTTTCATGATCAGGCTTGATATGGTGCTGGATACTATCTAGATTGTAGGGGAGCACTAGGTTATGTTATGTTATGTTATGTTATTTAAAAAATATAATGGTTCCTTTTTATAAGGCTGAAAGTCCTAAAGACTTCCTTTCCTTTTAAAACTGTTTTATTGAAAAAAGCACCAAGGCTAGATGAAAGCTTGAATAGCTAGACATTAGATGCAGTCAGGCAATTAAATTCTCAAAAAAAGAGACCTGCTAAAGCATGAACTTAAATTAAGTTGGAATTATAGTTTTTCTTGGAAAACAGTCAGAGCTATGCTCAGGATAATTAAAAATAAAGGTGAGTTTTCTACCTTGGTTATTGACTATATGGCTGGACTATTTGTTACCACTGTACTAATATTGTTTCTGTTTTATTGCAGTTATTCTAGAGATAATTTTCACATCATTAATAAAAATAAATATGGATTCACATGTACTCATATTGTGTTGCATATTTAGGCTAGTCTCCAACTTACAAATAAATAAGATGACATTCATAAATGCAGCAATGCAATTATTATAATTATTATAATAATTTTTTTTTTTGTTTTTACAATTTATTAATTTAAACAATTTTTTTTGTTACATTTCTCACAAATACTATGATACACGCACCCACAAGCCCCAGTGATCCATGCCACAGGTCACATGGTACAACAGGAGAACTAGCAGCAATTGGAGCAGAGGTGTATTTCCATGGTAACAGGTAGCCTATGGGCAGGAGCTGTGTTGCTGAGAAAAGTCAATGCAGTGGTAACCTGGGAACCCTCACTGTGACTGACATAAACCATGTGTCCTATGTCTACAGTCTACTCGCTGTGTAAAAAAATTAAAAATGGATAAATACTAAAAAAAAAACTATACGTACAAATTATATTCCACACTACCAAGATCTGTTTGTTTTCATCATTCATCAAAAACTAACACTAAATATTTACTCAGTTCATGTATCTGAAGCAAGATTGCATAATTTTCTTTGCTAACAGAAAGAAAATTTTGCTAATATTACCAGAAAAAAAATAATGTTTTGTAAAATTGGGATAATGTTATCATGGGTCAAATGAGAGAATATGCAGTTGAGGATCAGACCTGGCAGGTGTTGGCCGCAGGGCCCAAACTGTTATCCCGCCAAAGGCCTTTCCTGACAGAACCGCTCAGCGGTAAGACTCAGGGCAGGGAGTAAACATGCGAGGTGAATGGAGGGCTATACATTCACCCACCTGGAAAAAGGCGGAGCGCAGGCTTGACATACAGTAGCTGTTTTACCTGCCATATCTCAGTCCGGAGAAGAGGAGGCCGAGTGTGATAGACCCTTATGAGAGATATGGATTTACATAAGCCATCATGAGCCACAATACTGTGCTCAGCTGTACCCACCAAATCAGCCCTCCAGCAACATAGACCATGTCATATCGATTCCTCTTACCATTATTATTGCCAGCGTGGACCCCAGTTATGGGGTGATATCGGTGGGGGGGTGGGGGTCTACTTACAAGGGCTCATCCTGAAACTGTCAGTGAAACCTGAGCTTTTTGAAGGCACAGCAAAGGGAAAATAGGCTCAAAGAGTGACTTAGAATCACTCGGGTTGGGGGTAGACGCACACAAGCGTGGATTTAAATAAAATTTTGACAGAAAAACGTGTCCGCCGCAAGGGTAGTGTCGCCGCATCGACGTGTTCGTACAATATTGGAGATGTCAAAAACATGCTTTTATGAATAGCCAAGTGCAAGGTGTACTGCTGAGCTTTGCAAATGACGTGAAAGTTTGGGAGGAACCGCTAATGGCGAGCAGATTCCAGTTCGTGGGGAAAACCTGAGAAACAAACGTGTTCTCTCGCACTTTTTAATTACATAGGAAGGCCTGCTTTGCAGTTTTAGTTTAATCAACATTTATTAGTGATGTTAGTGATTTTGTGCCAAAAGAACCTTGATTTATACAAATAATTCTCCAAAGGGTAATATGGCAATTAATATTTATGACTTTAATTAAAAATCGCATAAAGTAGAGCCAAGTAAACCCACTTTTTCTGTTTGCTCATATATTGCTTTTTACCAACCAAATAATTTTCTAAACTGTGTGTGGGATGTTTATAAATAAGAACGTGGATTTGGGGTGACATTGATAGAACTAAGTCCTACTCAATTTACTCAAATACAAAAGCAAACTGAGGATAAGTGCACAAATGGTGGTAAAATCCATACTAAAACAGCTTATTTTGTCCAATACAATACAATAGTGTCTTTAATGTGAATAAATTATACCAACAAGAACATCAAGACCTTAAGAGCTTCTGAGGCCAAGATCGATACTAAAGGCCAAACATTGAAGCTCCTTTAGCTTTTGTTAAAACGGTGATATATTAAAAATGTTATGATATAGTTACAGTGCACAATGCGTACTTTTAAATGGGAAATTTAATTTTGGTTGCACAGACTTCCCAAATGTGGTGTTTTGATTTTGAAACCTTTTGGGAAATATTTTTTTTGTCTTTAATATAAATATAATTCCCCTTTGATGGTTTGTGGCTCTTTCATGTGATATCCCACCAGTTTGAGATGCCAGTTTCTAGTTAAAATGGAATGTCTATGTCTCAAACGCCATCATTGGTACACATGCAATTGACATTTTGTACTGTATATATACAGGGTACATCATATCATAAAATGAATATACCCCCCGCCCCCCCTCTAATTTGCATAAAATACATGCAGGACATAAACTGATGATAGAGCAGAAGCTCTCCCACCTGTGTGGAGACAGCACTCATTTGGTTCCAGTTGGCGAGATTACTCACGTCAAGACGAGGAGCGTCACATAGAGCGGAACACAAAGGTCTTTCTGTGAGTTCAGCTCTGTGAGTTCAGCTCTGTGCTCACACGCCATGCTGAAATGCCCTTTAAAGGCAGCGGATTTGAGATGACATTTCAGCGGAAGACGGCACACACGCGGCAAGTGTCAAACACCTTTATGCCGTGTTTTTGACGGCAATTTGTCGCGGTGCGGTTTGATCGCAGGGAGGCCAATGCCATAAGACAACCTTACGGTATTTTTGATTTTACTTAAGAATGTACCAGTGCTGTGTACATTTATAGCACCTGGATTTGCACTGGAGGGGAGGGGAGGTTTTTCAAAACACAGAATAATCCTATTTTCCCAGAGGAGCAAAGTGTGAACGGTTTATTCTCCGTTTGCCAGCACTTCATTATGTCAGGCCCCAGGAAGTTGTTATAGTTCATGGTATACCACTGGCAGGTCTCAGGAAAAACCTCCAGATGTTCCTCATATAAAATAGGTCTGTACAACCTCACATGATGTCATAAACGCTTCCTGTTGAAAAGGCTTGAGAAAATGAAAACTTTGTGAATGTTTCAGCTCTGAGAAATGCGCACAGCTGCACGCCACTGCCAGCGCACGGAGATGTTTGCAATTACGTTTGCAACTCGAGACGGGAGTCTTCAAGTGAAATAAATAAGGACATCACATCTGCAGTGAAATGGCTCTAATTGCTGATTGATTTTAAGTAGATGCCATTCTGAGCAATAACCGCACGAGGTGGAGCATTAGTTCTCTCCAAGTTTTGATGAGATATTGTTCTGGTTGTTTACTGAGCAGATATGTTAGTGAACATATGAGGTCAGGTGAGTTTATAAGCCAGGGGGGGAAATTATACCCCTTATGTGAAGAATATAGAGTCAAACTTCAAAAAATCAATAAAAACTATTTAGATCATTATCTAATGGAAGCTAACATTTGAGATGCTGACATGTCTTACACACTGTAGCAATAACGCAGAAAAGCGTGCTTTACATGCGTTCATCCAGTTTCGTCGCATGTACATTCTCGTGGAAACTGAATTCTTAGATTCAAGCATTGTGCCAATGCCTTTTTTCCCCAACAATAGGGTGAGCAAATTAAAAGAAATGCACTGCATATTCTTACAGTAAAACTATGTGATGCACGACTGTGGTCTTGTTGAAATTCCTACGGCGACTTTGCCACAGAAAGAGCATTTTGCCTCCAACAGCTGATAAACGGGTAGACGGCAGAGGTCATAATCCCCGCCAATGAAATGGCCTGACACGCCAATCTGTCCTGCCAGACTCCTCTTCCTCGTTCTCCCTTCCCTAGCCGAGCCACTCCAGTTTATAATATGTAAACTGTCAGAGGGTGCAAAGCGCGCTTTTCAGTGTGCGAGTCACGAATAGCGCGAACAGTTTAAAGAGGATCTCCGTACACACTACGCGGGAACTGAAACATCAGAGGAGTGCTCTCATATCACCTGTCAATGTTTCTGGATGGAATTATTACATAATATAATATCATTATATGTATTTTACATGCAGGCATAATCCACTGTTAGGTTCTTCAGTGTTTTTCATTTGCAATGTTACAACTGAGTGGAATGTGGAACGTTTTCTGTCCGTTCTAGGAAAGTATACAGAGCTAATTCAGAGAGGCAACTCTGCAACATAGAATTGCTATTTCAATATAACTGCATGAATCCCAGTCAGAATGGTTTCCTTTTGGGCCTTTAAAGAACAGGTCATACTGCAGGTTAGTGCGTGTTGTTATTCAAGGGTGTTATTTTATGGGCCATTGAACAAACTAAGAAAAAGCCGCTGTCTGTTTTGCCTGGCTGGCTGTCATCACCCTGTGAATAAAAAATGTATGTTTGATATATTTTGCTGCATAATGTCTGACGTGAATTTATGTAAAGATAATCTGTAAGGCATGGCACATCAACAACATTCCACCCCCCCAAAAAAAAGTCATTACCATTTATAATGTGGATCTTCTCTATCATAAAAAAGCAAGCTTTATTAAGTGAACTCATTTTCTGAGTGCATTGTGAGACAGGGTTCCTGCTGAGAAGATTGTCTTTTCACAGCTGGAGGTTGTCCATCTCCTCATACTATTCAAATTGAAACTATTACACCTCAATTTTGGTGTTTATATGATTTATATAGGGGGTAGGGCATTTCAATCTGTTTTCTGATGTGTTTTTTTTTTTTCATCTTTAAATGGAGTTTATGTATTTGGTCATTTTTTATGAGTTGTGTAACTGGTAACATCCCAAAGATAAGAAACAAGAATATTGTGTGCTATGTACAAGCATACATTCTTATTACTTGTTGAAATGACAAATAGAAGATACATTTTAGAAAGAAAGTCTATAGAATGTGTATAGAATGGTTTGGAGCGTCCCAAATTGCATACACATTGCTGTGGCTAAAGATAAAAATGTGATTCCTGACCATCAGGTTCGGAAGCTCACTGGCTAGCTAGATGCAACTGACCAGAAATGCAAATCTGCCTGCCTTGTATCGCCGTACGAAAGACAGGTTCTTAGGACAGGAACATGGTTCATTCTACATCCCATGGGTGTGAATGTCCCCATTGAACGGCAACCAAAGTTTGGAGGGTGTGCTGCTTGTATCAACTTGTTACATGACTCGAATGGATTTACGGCATTAACTTCTGTTCTTGTAATCCGTACAGGCGATGCGTCACTGAAAGACTATTTGTTCTTTCTGTCTTTAAAATATGAAATGTCCTTGGAACTAAAAAAGATAACACTATTAACTGGCAAACAAAGTTTTAATTAACATTTTTGTTTTGTAACATTTGTCAATGCCAAAAGAGGTCTCAAGAGTACTCTAAACATTAAGAAAATCTGCTGAAAAATCTGTTATTCTTTAAGTAAGAAAGCATTCCCGTTCTAAAGTGGAGAATGGTGTTCCGGACCACAGGCGTGTCCTAATTGTGTCTGCATTACATGAAGAGAAATGATGCTGATGTGTTGATTTTTCAAATTCCTGTCCTCCTTTTTTCCCCTCCCAATTCGGAACGCCCAATCGCATCTACCGGCAGCAGTCTTTTGCCGCAACCTACCAAATTGAGAGTCACATTTTTTCAAGTCGCACTGCACTACAACAATGTTTATGTATAAGCAATTAAAGTGAGTGAAACATTGATTTTACATTAACATGTAAATGTGTTAGCCCTAAGGAACTTTAGCATTGTGTCCCCGGAGCACATTATCAACATGCAAAAAAAATTTCTAAATAATGAGAATACTGTCTAGCATGAGCCGTTTACCAAGAAAATAATAGCGGAACACAGCAGCCTTTGCCACTGTACTCCTTGTAAACCTGCATATTCTTTATTAATTGCCTTGTAATTATTCTGTATATGCTTAACCTAAATTCACTGAATGTAGTTTTTTTGTAATGTATTGTAAATATTTTTTATTGTAATAACCAGGAGCTGTGGTAGGCCTGTTTAATGTCCCAGAAGCACAGTGTCTGGTGTGGAATCTTCGACTGTGACAGTGCTGTATGTGGCCGCCAGCCCCACAGTATCGCCCTGGGAGAGAGGGATTCAATTGGCTGGAATTATAGGGCCCTATCTTACACCCGGCGCTAAGCAGCGCTAACCCAAACGCAAGTGTCTTTGCTATCTTACACCCGGCGCTGGGCTCATTATAACGCCTAGCGCTCACGTCGTTTAAATACCATGTATTCTTGCGCCTGTTGCAAGTGATGAGGAGTGGCCAGGATTATTTTTGGCGTATTGCTATCTTGAGCTAGCAGAAAGCACTTGCGCTAGAACCACCACAAACCTGGTCTAAAGTCATGTCGCAGTTGTTTTATGTTATTTTAACGGAGCATATAAGTGCGTCTACACAGGCGTGTGCACAACGCGGGTACACCCTCCTGTCTGTTACACACAGGGGCGCGCACAAGCATGACTAAAATATCAAGATTACAATGTGAAATATTATTATTGCAGGCTTTTAAAGGGAATGGAATATGACATTTTGATTGGTTCATTGCATGTCACGCCCAAGACACACCGATAATTAATGAAGAGACTAGGTTCAGCCTATTTGCACGTTGTGCCGTGCTTAACGCCCAAAAAACGTTAAAATAAGCGAAACTGGACTTGGACATGCCCTAAACGCACTTAACGCCATGCGCTTAGACGAAGCGCTAAGATCGCCAAGATAGAGCCCATAGTGTCTCTTCGCTCACCAGTGACCCCTGCTGGTCAACAGAGCACCGGCGGTCCGCTTTCTCAATCGCGCGTGAAGCGGACGCGATGCGAGCTCGACGTTGCGTGTTTCAGAGGAGAGGGCATGCTCACCCGTGCTCTCCCCGAATTGATCGCGTAGCTCGCGGCAGTGAGCGCAGCTGCTGAATACGATTGGCTCTTCCAAACAGTGTGGGAAAAGCATAAAAACGTAGAGTCCGCTCTGTCAACCTATACCTGTGAACCTTGGTATGTTTATCACATAATTCTGTAAAATGGCTTGCTCACAAGCATGTCGTCCAGTTATTCACTATTTATTTATGTTATGTTGTTTGATAAAAAACTTATATTTTTTACATATTGTTTTAACACTGCTTACCATATAACAGTAGTACAGCTAACATATTAAGGAGACTGCACAATTTCCTTCACTTTGTCAGCAGATGGTTGCACCAGCTGTTAGATGCAACAACTGGCCTCGGGGCAAAGCAAGCACGATACATATTTAACTCATTTGATAAGGCTGTGCCGGAGGGACGGGGGAAAGCACATTGTGTGTTCACAACATCGGAGCTTTTAATGGGGCTAATGCACCATACCTCTTACACCTTACAAAGCGCAGGGAGATAGCTGAGGGCTAAGGGCTTGCAAGTTCTGCTTGACTGCATGCAGCCAATATGAAGGAAACCTGAATATGAAAATGTTCATTTTTATCTGGTATCTGTGCGTGTGTGCGCGTATGCCTGCGTGCGTGCGTGCGTGCGTGCGTGCATGTGTGCGCTGTTTACTCAGTTGAGACTTGCAGAGGAAGTTCACTTGACCATTAAGCATTTTTAATTAATTACATATTTAAGGAATGGTCAAAGGTTGAGGGCCATTTGGAGATACCACAGCAACAACATTAATCTTATTAAGAGTGATCCAATCATATAACAGCTTCCAGGGGGCGGGGGAGTGTGTGTGTGTGTGTGTGTGGGGTGGGGGGGGGGGGGGTCTATGTCATTATTTTGCAGTCATATTTCAGCTGTAATTGTTTTGGTGGTAGTCATGTGCCTACCATGGTCTTTTTTGAATGTGGCACTTCTTGCTCGACTTGTGTTCTTTATGGAGCACTCCTAGACTGCCAGATACTCACAGACTAACACCTTGTCAAACAATTCCGTCTCTTAGGACCGCAATCCTCTCCCTCCCAAATAGCGTTTCTATTGTCTACTTCACATTTTGCCAGTTGGCAGTGGCCTTTATTGCCTTGTTTAATTTCCGCAGAATCTCATTTATTTTTCATGAGGAAGGAGACAAAACACTATTAAGAACTTATACAACCACAGTTTAGCAGACTAACAGTAATAAACACTGAAATTATTGAAGCTAAACTGTATCGTTAAGTACTATTTGGATGGGACTAATAGCACCAGAGGACCTTGCATGATTTAATTATTATCTGAGCATGTGTAATTTCGGTGGATGGTTTGCACATGATTACAATTAACCAGGGCCCTTGTTGATTTTTGCAGGATTTGCATTATCAGATAGCATCTGAGTTTACTGAATAACAGTTGCTTTTCTAGCCAAATATTATTCTTAGTTCCACTCTGGTTCCACCAGTTCAAAGTGAATAATTTTACCAATATGCTTAACGGACATGATTGAAGCATCGCTGTGGGTATGATTTTGCAGTGTTCGCAAAATGTCTCTATTCTACTCTGTTCTTTGTTTTTCACCATAGTACCCAGTTTGAGGTTGTAAAACATGTTTTTTTCCTACTCATTACATCCTAAGGTTTAAATAGTCAGGTTAAAATTAGACGAGGGTCACAAAACCAAACGGTAATGATGTCAGAGAAAATTATCCGTGTTTGTATTTTAGCCATGTCTGCGAGAACCATTTGATTGTGTCACAAGTTCCTTTTCTTTGGCATAGTGGAAAATTGTATGTATGAAGGAGAAAACTGAGTAAACCACATTCGTATGACTTCACATGAGTACTGTCGCTTCACCAGCAAGCATTACGGTTTCTGTCCCGCTTCCCCCAAAAGGATGCACGCGCAGCCAGTCACAAATGTCCCATCAATGCGGGATACCACATCCATTCTCCCTCCCACCTACATCTTCTAAAGCACACTTCATTTATAGCATTGTGCAACAGCTCAGCTATTCCTGGCCCCCTCTGACTCTTTCTGGGGGGGGGGCATTACAGCAGCCATTTCCCCTTTATGCATACAGGTTTGAGAAGATTTGAGTCCATAGACCTAGTTTTGAATCTTGACATAACAATAGCCCTTAGCTATTAAGGACGTGTAACCCAAAACGATGGGCGATTCACTGAAACGCGGCACATTACCCGAGAAACGGAGGGACAGCCAGCTGAGACGTGGGATCGTGCTCCCCGTACCGGTTCAGTATTTTCCCGCCGTTGGCTGCACTGTCCTCGTGGTCTGACTCTTTAAAACACACACCTTAAACAATTCATTAAAAGCTGATGAAGAGGAATAAAAGGACCCAAAATCCTTTCGGCGTTTATTGAGTAGCTACTGCGAACTGGCTGGCTGGAAAGTGATATTTTATAATGACTTCAGGGAATGATTTAGAAATAGTAATGAACAACATGATTGGATTAGTGTTTGCGACAAGTAGATCTAAATTATCTTTATTTGCAGTGATGATCTGGGTAATCGTGGTTGGACGAGAATACTAAGGACTCTTTAACCGAGCAGCGTTAGGTAGGGGAATAATATTAGGTGTCTTTAATACAATGACCTTGTTTGAACCAATCAAAATATGTTTTTGCCACAGCAGAAAGCAGTGATTGGTTCACGCCAATGTACATATGATAGCTCCACCCATTTTTGGGTTCATAAAGCCTCACTCTAACATCACTGGTCGAATGGAAAGAATGCCCAATACTGGCTTCCCAAAACCACTTTCAGCAGTTTTTACCAGGTCAACTGTACAACCACTGGGTACTAGTATGTTTGCCTTTGTCTCAGATTGCATACTGAAATCCCAGAGGGCTACAGGGTCAGTTCAGCACTTAAGTGCTTAATTTTAGTCAGTGATTGGCTAAATAATCCACACACCTTTCCAAAACAGGGAGGCCCTTCGGGACTGGATTTTGGGAAACCCCAGGTGTAGAGAGACAACAGCACAGGCCTACAATCTTTCAGGACTCATGCATCTGATGGTCTTTATGAAATTGTTTATATAATTTTCAAAACTTCTGTTCTGCAAAGCTTCATAGAAAATCAATTGATAAATGAAATTATAATTTCCTTGTGAGTTATCTTTAACAAGTAATGCATTGCCTTGGACACATGAGGAATCACCCAGTCTATATAATCGAAAGGTATTACTTTGATCAGACAGGTTTATAGTATGTTTCATTGAAAGTATATTGCGCCCATTATGCTTATAGATTCTGATCATTTGTGATTGCTCATACGTTGGTGATTTTATATGTTGACCTTGGGAATAGTGTGATGTGTAGTGGATTCAAACCCATGTATGGTAAGGTTATTTCCTGACATAAGCAATTTATGTTCATCATTTCACATTAATATTCCAGTGTAACTGATAAAAAGTCACATGCTATGAATGTAAATCCAACGCTTGGCCTTCACATATGTGTCAAATCATACTTGAAGACAGTCCAACAAACGTGTCATAAATGTACACGATCTAAATGCATATTTCCAATGCCAACGTAGCAGGATCAGTGATTAAGTACACCATGTTAAAGGCACATGGAAGAAACCCTTCCTTTGAATTTATCAGGCCTGGTTGTGTACCTACACATTCTTTGCACACACACACACACACACACACACACACACACACACACACACACACACACACACACACACACACACACACACACACACACACACACACACACACACACACACTTGGATTTAGTCATCTCACTTCAATTAATAATGTCATGGCTGATGCCAAAAGCATCTTTGCCTTGGAGTTACCCGGTAAGAAAATAATCCCGCCCACAATTCAAAAAAATATCATCTCAGAAATACGTCATCCCGAAGTTTAGAATCTGAAATACTGTCATGAACTCTCAGTAGATCCAGAATGGTATACTCCCCTTTATCCTTTCCTTCTTTAGTGAGGTAACACACCATCTCAGCTTAGCGTGCTAACTGGAGGGCATGGGCTCCCTGATGTACTGTGTAAAACGTTTAAGCCTATGAGTGACTATATTTAGTTTATGACTCCAGCCATGCAGCACTGATGGTACTGATCCTGGCTGGTGAGTATGGTTCCATTTTTGGTCAACATTCCATCCTCGCAAACCGATTGGTTGTCCGTGTACATTCTGTTTTTCCGTCGCATAGTTCTGTCTATGGGTTTTTCCCCAAATAAGAATCGCTGCCATTTCCTTCTACAGGAATGCACTGCACCAAAATAGACTCCCCTCTGCCTAGACAATAATAACCCAAATGTAGCAATCGAGCACCGTCATTAGACAAGAGGCTTCCTACTTTTGCTAAACTTCTGATTTTAATTAATAAATAGCTTCTGTACAATCTTTAGATGTTCCATTGTGGTTTAAAATTCAGAATCAATGTCTGTTTTCCACAGGTACACAAACAAAATGTTCAACTCTATTAGAGTTTACAAAGTATAGGAGTTCAATAGGGATCAGATGTACTCTGTCAGAATAAAACGGACTCCGTCAGAGTTGATATAGCCTGAATAATTTGAATGTGCAGAACGTTCAATTCAATTGACATATTAGGTTAGATTTGAATAAAACAGATTAAATCGATGCTCTTATCCAGGCTGCCTTGCAATGTGAAAGGGAATGAGCACATCCACCTGCGTTTTATCAACAACAGTGACATAGACCAGGGTAACATAGACCTGGCACAGGTTACAGTGCCTGTGAGGTGTCTTACATGCTTTACTTGGTTATCTCGCCTGCGCACAGATACGGCATGAGGACTCAGCCTCAGCAGTATGACTTGTGTGGGGAATTTCCCCACATTTTGCCTGAGGCGGTGGTACATACCTCAGGGTAACTAGCAGGGGGCCATTCTACACCCCGCTCCCATCTCCAGCGCCCGCCCGCCCACCCGCCCGCCACAGATAATGCACCTCACAGATCAATCCCTGTGCAGTGGAATCATGGGACAGGATGAAACCTGGCACTTTAAATTAAATCAGTTCCAGAGAAAGTTTACACGGAAAATTATTTTAAAAAAAGAAAAAAGAAAACATTTCCCCTGGCAAAGATCATCCATTAAGAAAATAAATATACCGATATGTTTTACTGGCTATATTTCAATACAGGATTAAGTGTGGAACTTTGTGATCTTAGTATTTTGACTTTGTTCACTTTGGTTTGCATTCATTGTCAGAAATGTATCTGACAGAAAATGAACACAAGTACAATGTCTCTTCTCTGCAGAATCTTTCCACTTGGCAGTTCTTTTCTTAAATAAAAAATTCTGGAATTGTACAAACCAATGCTATCACTTTTCAAGTAGGTCTGAAGAGAAATAGAAAGCAATTACGGTTTTAAACAACTTAATTCCCCTGTAATTAACCCATATTTTTTTTCCATTGACTAACTCATGAATGTTCAGTTTTTATCGACGGACTACGTATGTGTTCTTTAAATACAGTGTTGTTATATAGTGTTATTCCAGGGTGCTGCTGTGTCTGGGAGTAGAGTTGTAATCCAATATCAGTTGATTCATGGAAAATTCTGCTGTGCTGCTTATGGGATGTTTGCTTTGAATCCTTGTTTCCATGCTAGCATTGGTAAATACTGTAACGTGATGTGCTGTGGCAGCCAGTGTTTATATCTAACAACCACATTCTTCATTTATGTTTCCATATTTGTGTTCTGAACCAAGACACCATAACAATGTTTTTTGGTACACTGGAACCATGTATGACTTGCACCCAGAGTAATATCATATAGCAGGAATTTTATCATATCAATTTTAATTGTATTTCATTGGTTTTTATGCAAGTCAGTACAGCAGGCTACTTACAGGTGAGCAAAAAAAGAGAACATTACAGCATTGTTAATGATGTATGGCAAATAATGATTTGACTGACTATACAAGTTTCAAAAATAAAAGTCAATTCAGATCAGTAAAGATTGCTCTTTTTTTTTGTTTCATAAATTTTGGACTTGTAGACATAGCTAGATGTTAGGAAACTGCACATGTAGATCAAAGGCTGTGTGTTTGATTTCCAGCTGGGGTGCTGCAGTTGTGCCGTTGAGCAAGGTGCTTAACCCGAATCGCTTCAGGAAAAAGTGTCCATCTGTATAAATGGATTGTATGTGAAAATGTAATCCGTGTCGCTGTGGATAAGAGTGTCTGCTAAATGCTGAAAGGTAATGTCATTTAATGGATGTGGGCCAATGGCTTTGTGTCACAATGTAAATGGTGGAATGTATGTCTGATGAGAGCCATGGGGAATCTGTGTTTCTGTTTTCCATCTGTTGTATGACCAACAACGACTAGCGCTGAAGAGGCTCGACCATAATGGCACTCTGCCCTTCCCATTAAAGGGGATAAATTGCCTCTTGCCTGGTGCAGTTGGCTTAACCTTTTTTTTGTGCAAATGCAGCTCACACATTTGGAGAGCAGTCCATAATTATAATGTGGCTGAGGGGAAAAAAAGTGGACGTTCTTTCATGGCAGAGGAAATGACACAACTGCTGAAAACGCTCCAGTGTCCTCCCTCGTAAAATAAATTCTGTTGCTTGGCACCCGTGAAAATGGACAGTTTTCACTGCCAAAAGAAACAGAAGCAATAGCTTTTTTTTTTTTCTCTGCTAACTTTTCTCTCTGAATGAATGCCAGGAATTGGTGGGAATGGGTTGGGGAAACTTGGTAATTTATGGCACAGTTGCATTATGATTACACGCACACACACACACACACACATGCACGCACCATTATGGCAACATGCAGTCAAAGCTTCATCGAAGATCAAAGGCCATTCCATTAAATTAATTTCAATTTTATTTGTGTAGCTGTTTTTACAGAGATGCTGCCAGAAGGATATCTTACAGGAGAACAGGACATAGGACAATTGGGACTGAGACTAATACTGAACCCCCAAAAGGCAGGAAGTGGGGTAAAATAAAATAAAAAAACAGTCAAACACCGGTAAGAAAAACAGTCAAAACAGCGGTGAGAAAAAACTCCCCTCTGGAAAGAAATCTCAGGAGGAACCCAAAGCCATACCAATCCTCTGGGGGAGAGCCAGTCCTCCGCTACTTGGTCATTAGCTAAAGTTAGGCTGAATGGTAATAGGGAAGTAATGCAGAGTCTATTGAAGCAAATAATCATGGTGGTGTTACAGCATAAAATCGGACGTATTAAACTAGCTGGTAAAATACAGCATAAATTTGTCACTTGACCTGTAACAGTATTGTATATTCTAAAACCACGTGATGGTTACCAAACCACTGTGAGCAGTCAGGTAAGGGGAAAGGGGAAAGCACTCTTATTCACCATTCATTAAATAGAATCTGTCATTACAAAAAAATGCATGTCACAGAGGTTTTGCTTTAGGTTCCATAAAGCCAGGCGAAGGGAGAGAACAAAGTTATGTTTTAGTATATTCCCCAGTTTAATAATCCCCAGAGGATGACAGTTCTCTGGCTATGCTTCACCCCTCCTGAACTTAAACTTGGCCACCAATGCCCTCAGGTATAAAGACATAGCCCTACATCCATTTCCTTAGCAGACATAGAGCTCTGGTAATTAGGTACTCTCTTTACAGTGTCTGGCTTTGACCGCTCCAATTCCTCCTGGTGCTTCTCTCATTGCAAAGCCATACTTCTGTGAATTTAGGAATATGTGACCTCACTAAAGGTCCTCTTGCCATTTGTAAGCCATTGCAGATTTAAAAATGTGATGGTTAAAATATAGCTTGATAGAAAGTGTGGAATTATATATTTAAAAAAAACAAATCAACATCCAAGCAAAACATTTTCATGATGATTTTTGATCCAGCGTGTGAGACATTGCTGTTGGCTCCTAACTCCCATTAAAATGCAATATACTGCATTTATTTTGATGTTTTGCAAGATCTGAGCTTGATAATGTTTTTCAATATAATGCAGCATATTCCATTTCATTTAATACCCATGTAAAGTCTTTTGTGATCGGCAAACTGCAATCAAACATTTGTTATTTACCAAATATAGATAGAAAACTCACATATGAGGAGAGAGAGAGAGAGAGAGTGGCATGCTGTTTGTCAGACCAGCCACATGTTAAGAGCAAGTGCAATTAATCATACTGTAATTTGCAATTAAGCTTCTTTGTTAAAAATGGAGGCTTACCCTGTTTGTGTGTGTGTGTATGTGCGTGTGTGTGTGTGTGTGTGTGTGTGTGTGTGTGTGTGTGTGTGCGCGTGTGGATCCATGTATACATATATCCAGATACACATCAATAATCATTTGAATAGGCTTACTGTCATCACTTCTCATTACATATTAAGGTGCACAGTGAGACAATTTTGCCTTTCCGTGGATTTCTTTCACGTGACGTGAGCATAACAATACCTCATGCCAGTGGAATCAGTGGCAGCCAGTGAGGCATTATGTCCTTCCCCAAAAATCGCCATAGAGACCATCTGCAACTCTCCCTATAGGAGTGCTCCCCTGCTGTTCCACTGGAACAATCTCATTTACATGCATGAGTCTGATTGGCTGCTGTTACCGATGCACGTTAATGTTCCATGACAAACGAGGCCTGGGAGAAGCTGACTCTGTAGCAGAAATCTTTTGGACGGCGCCCTTACAGTGCGCCGCAGATGACTGTCACACAGTGGCATGTTTGGCAAGGCGCAGAGGTGTTGCACTACCTACCCAGTGTCTGCGGCCAGACCGTCTGCATAAATCAAAGCCATGATTTAGTGTACCGGGTCCTGCTGAGATGTCATGTTAATTGTATCCTTTATGATTCATTTTTGAAATGATAATAAATTTCCTTACAGTTCTGTGCATGCTGAAATGATTATGTTTTGGAAGGGGGGGGGGGGGGGGGGTCTTTGGATTACAATAGAAATTGATGTGCAGATATTTTTCCCTCTAAGTTTATCTGATTTTCAGTATTTGTGAGGAACACATGTCCTGAGGGAGTGTGTTGCGTGCGCTGCTTGGTGTGCTCCACAAGGCTAATGAAGTAAACAGAGCCTTCACCACTGTGAAGTTAATTGCGGTGATAAAATAAGAGCTTCACTGCAGTGGTGTGACTATGGCTGCGAGTCTGTTGTGCAGACTTTTTACCCCGTAACTTTATACCTGTCTACTCCAGCCCTGGGTTTACCTTTTCTGAGCTGGTGGTAGAATGAGCTTCCCACAGTGATCAGGAGAGCGGAGATTCACGCTGAAGACCCGTCTCTTCAGACTGCACCATGGCTTCCCCAGCCCTCTTTAACTTTTTCTTTTCCAATTCACTACTGGTATAGTAATATTATAGGTACAGTATGGACTATTGTAGCTTACACAGAGTTACCCAGCAGCCCGATCAATAAGGGAACCTGTCTTTGTCTGTCTATATGTCTCACGTTGGGCCGGTGATTGTGTATGGGTGGTCGTGAGGTGATTTGTTGTTGTTTTTGTGTGACTGAGTGAGTCTTGTGCGATAGTGGAGGGGAGGGTCGGGGATATAGAGGCGTACAGGTCTGGGAATTGTGAGGCATTTGATTGGTGGAAGTGGTCTGAGACGTACTGGAACCCTTTTTTTCTTTTTAGTCCCTGATTTCAGTTTGGATTATGTACAGAGAACGAGTTATGAATGTACAGAGAATGAGAATGGACAGAGAATGAGTTACCCGATGCCATGCAGTATTACCGGTTTTCTTTTTTTACAATACATTACATTACATTTATTTGGCAGACGCTTTTATCCAAAGCGACGCACAATAAGTGCATAATGAAGGTCATTGACGCGACTACGAAGCAGATCGGACAAAGCACAACTTTCTCACAATGTGGGAGCCATCCCTAGTAATGAACATAGAACACGGTCAGCTATACATTCTTAGCTATAAAATAACAAAAAAAAAAAACACAAGTTAAAAAGAAAAGCAAAAAAAAAAAAACAGAAAGCAAGTACTATAGAATTGGCCCTATATAGGTAGTTTAGTCGAGGTGGAGTCTGAAAAAGTGCGTTTTCAGACCACAACGGAAAACAGACAGTGTTTGAGCTGAGCGCAGTGGAGTGGGGAGATCGTTCCACCACTGGGGAGCTAGGGTGGAAAAGTTCCGCAGTCGGGATGAGCGAGAGCCGTTAACATGGAGGGAGGGAAGTGCAAGTCGCCCTGCAGCAGCAGAGCGAAGTGGTTGAGCAGGAGCGTAGTGTCCTGTAGGTAGGACGGGCCTGACCTTTTGGCTGCAGTGTAGGCCAGGATCAGAATTTTGAACCTGATCTTGGCCACGACCGGCAGCCAGTGGAGTGACCTCAGCAGGGGGGTGACGTGTGAGAACTTTGGGAGGTTGAACACAAGCCAAGCAGTCGCGTTCTGGACCAGTTGTAGGGGCAGAATGGCGCAGGCTGGTAGGCTTGCGAGAAGGGAGTTGCAGTAGTCCAGACGTGAGGTGACCATGGTCTGGACAAGAAGCTGGGCGGAGTAGGTGGTCAGGTAAGGCCGAATGCTCCTGATGCTGTATAGGAAGAACCTGCAGGACCGTGCCATTGCCCTGATGTGTTCTTTGAAGTCCAGCTGGTTGTCCAGGACCACCCCCAGGTTCCTTGCAGAGTTGGAGGCGGTCACCATGGTTCCGTCAACGGTGATGGACAGGTCTAGAAGTGGGGAGGTCTTGTATGGCATGAAGAGCAGCTCAGTCTTGCCGAGGTTGAGCTTCAGGTGATGGTAGCCATCCACGCAGAGATGTCAGCCAGGCAAGCCAGATATCCTCTCCTTAACCGGTGGGGTAGAGGTTTCATTTTTTCACTGGATATTGTATATATAAAAGACTAATACACTGCCCGTCCAAAAAAAAAGTCGCCGTTGCACCCGTCATGCATAGTGCCCACTGTACAAGCCTCTGGAGGCAGTGTTATGATCTGGGGTTGCTTCAATTGGTCAGGTCTAGGCTCAGCAACATTATGCAGCAATAAAATGAAATCAGCTGAGTACCTGAATGTACTGAATGACCAGGTTATCCCATCAATGGGCATATTCCAGGACGACAATGCCAAGATTCATCGGGCTCAAATTGTGAAAGAGTGGTTCAGGGAGCACGAGGAATCATTTTCAAACATGAATTGGCCACCAGAGTCCTGACCCTAACCCCTTTGAAAGTCTTTGTGATGTGCTGGAAAAGACTTTACAGAGTGGTTCGACTCTCCCGTCGTAAATTCAAGATCTCGGCCAAAAATGAATGCAACTCCGGACGGAAATAAATGTTGTGACGTTGCATAAGGTTGTTGAAACAATGCCATGACGAATGCACTCCGTAATCAAAGCTAAAGGCGGTCCAACGAAATATTAGAGTGTGCGACTTTTTTTTTGGACGGGCAGTGTACAATTGTGCAGTAACATTAAAGGTATTGCTGCTTACAGGGGTGCCATATAGGATGTTTTTTGGATGATTCCAAGAGCCCTGACTGACAGGTTCTTCAGAATGTTGTGCTGTAACCGTGCAGGGATGGACTGGCCTGGCCTGGGGTAGTGGGGCCCAATTTGAGATCTTTTCATGGGGCCCAATATCGAGGCCTGGCCCCTGGCTAAAGATAGGTGAGCTGTGTAGTCGCCTTTACTTTAGTTTGAAAATACTGATTTTTGGTTTGTTCAGCTAACTTTACACTTAATGATTATAGTTTGACCTTCTGTGCCATTGTGGTGATACGCTATTGCACTTTCGTGTTCCTGAGACTTACACTGACGTTCTCTACATTTTTAAGTTGCTCCGAATAAGGGCTGATGCCAAGTGAATGTAATGTAATGTCTATGCTGCACAGAGTTTTACCTGGCATTATGAAATTAGGTCTACAGATATCTATTTCTTTAATTCTTTTTTTTTTTTCATGAATCTGCTTGTTCCATAACCATGAATTACAGTAATTGCTTTATAAATTTTTTAAAGGATCTAAAAAACAAGTTCACCAATCTGTCTTGCTATCAATCTGCTTATCAATTCCACATTTATTGTACATGAACCATTATTAATTTCACTGCATAATTGAGCATACTTGAAGGAAGATTTAAGTGCTGTAATTAATGTCAGTTGTTGCTCACTCAAAGGCCTCGTTAAAAATAAAAACATTCTCTGTAGTTTAGTGCCAAAGATCTTTGAAATGTAAAGACTCTCGATCACTATTATAGCCTTTTACAATAACGATGGAAATGGACACTAAGTAACACGTCTTATTGATCATTTCTCGGGAATACCTCAGGAGTGTAGTGCAGCCAGAATTAATTCCTGCTCTAAATGCATCCCATGTCCACTTTCTGAAATAAATATGCTGTCCGATCATTCGTGGGTGATTCATTTTATTTTGTGAAGTAGCGATGTTAATATTTCAAGAAATTCAAAGGTATGACCACATAAGTGGTGGTTTGAGTAAAATGAATGTGATCAACCCAAATAACAAATTCTACCTCCATCAAGTGATAAGCATATTGGAAATGGAGTACTTATTTTCTTCCACAGCCTAAGGCCACCTACATGGTACCACCTGATATTGCAGCCAAATGTTAAGAGTAGACGCACCACAATTGCTAGTTTTACATTGTTAGCTGTGGTGCTTGTCAAAGGCTCGGGTGACACTGCTATTCACAGTGATTACTGGCGTACAAAGGGGACCCTCTTGAATCAAAAGTGAAGAAAAGTGTAGAAAGCCCTTTCAGTTTTATTTCTTTCTTTCCAAATGCTACTTATTTCTGCTCCTCGTTTTTACTGTGAAATGTTGATGGTATTGCTGAGTGCTATTTTGTATTTACAACGTAGCAGAGTTCGTCTTGAACTGACACACTTGAAACACAAGACCCGTGTTGGTTTTGGTCCAGGATTGCAATTCACCCACAGTTATGGGTCAGGTCCAGACCTGTTGTCAAGTGTCTTGGGTATGAGCACAATTCTGAGAGACCTGAACCTTTTGCTGCACTAAGTGCTCTTCTCTTGGCCGTAAACATGTTGTACCTCCTGTTTATGAGTAGACAGGAGTCAGTGGGAATAATTGTTTGGTACTGAATAGAGTCCTTCATATTACGATACAATCTGTAAATGAACTAATTACTGAACACCAAGTGATATCTTATGTTTGTCTGAAACATGGCTTAAATGTGATGAATGTATTGCCTTAAATTAATCCACCCCTCCTGATTACAGTAATACTCACATTCCCCGTCTGACAGGACGTGGTGGTGTTGCTAATATACATATACCCTGCCCGGCCAAAAAAAAAGTCGCACATGAATCTGCTTGTTCCATAACCATGTAATATCTTGTTGGACCGCCTTTAGCTTTGATTATGGCGCGCATTCGTCGTGGCATTGTTTCGACAACCTTATGCAATGTCACAACATTTATTTCCGTCCAGACTTGCATTAATTTTTGGCCGAGATCTTGTATTGACGACGGGAGAGTCGAACCACTCCGTGAAGTCTTCTCCAGCACATCCCAAAGACTTTCAATGGGGTTAAGATGGCCAATTCATGTGTGAAAATGATTCCTCATGCTCCCTGAACCACTCTTTCACAATTTGAGCCCGATGAATCTTGGCATTGTCGTCCTGGAATATCCCCATTGATGGGATAACCTGGTCATTCAGTACATTCAGGTACTCAGCTGACTTAATATTATTGCTGCATAACATTGCTGAGCCTAGACCTGACCAATTGAAGTAACCCCAGATCATAACACTGCCTCCAGAGGCTTGTATAGTGGGCACTATGCATGACGGGTGCAACTGCGACTTTTTTTTTAGCCAGGCAGTGTATATATATATATATTTAATTCTAAACTATGTGCTAACTTGAAAGCAATTTAAATTAATTTGAAGTGCTTGTTCTTAGCTCCGCAAATCCTAGCAAAAAAGCGATCCATCCATTTATGATAGTGCATAGACCACCTGGGCCATATCATGGGTATTTTACATCTTATCTTTACCTGGTTATTAATTCAGGTAAGCTAGTAATATATAATATGGATATTGATAATGAATAGTGATCCTCTCAGATCACCATTCCCAACTATTATTGCATCTATTGGCATTGATCCCCTTATGGAAAAAGAATATACTGCAGTATATTGTAAATATATCTAAATTATCGTCGCAATATATTTAAAATATACTGCAGGATATTACATTTCCATACGGGCATATAGATGTCTACGTCAGTCTACACACTGCCATAAGCATACTCTATACTTGGTGTTAACCTATGACACTGAAATAGGACATATAGCAGTCCTGCCCTATAATCCTGTCTTATCAGACCATTATTTTATTACTTACTTTCAAATTATCACAGGTCTGTCCTGTGACACCAGATCCTAAATACTCCTTTTGTTGTACATTTTCCCTCCAACACCATAAATGCTTTTTATCGATGAGCTTCCAGAGCCCTCTGGGCACTTGGGGGACCCTCTTGGTCCAAGCTTAATTGCATACTAAGGCTCAAGTAATGGCTCAATTGATCAGGCGACGGACACCACAGATGAAATACTTTGTAGAGCCTTGGATACTGTCACACTCCTGAAGAAGTGGAGAGTTTCTCTTAAGCTAGCGCCTTGGTATAGCGACCGTACTCATGCTCTTAAAAAAAGACTCATGCCAACTTGAATACAAATGGCATTCTACTAAATTACAATTAATATTCTACCCTATTTATGAGTGCTCTCTCCTTGGCGTGATTTTCTTATTTCCATATCTTAATAGAAGAAAACAGGAGCAGATATCAGTTCAACTCCCCGATGCAGACGCATTTGGCTTAGTTCCTGCTTCAACGCCTGTCCCCTGCCTGATTGTACCACCCATTGGCCTTCCAACTCATCTCTCATCATGAATAAAGTCATCCTTGCCCGGCTTCAATTACATATTGTCATTGACATTTATGTACTGTCATTTTGCTGTTTACTATACATGTATTATGTAATCTGCATTTTTCAAATTAAGCCAGCCAGCGGCAGATAGGCTCCCCCCTCTGAGTCAGGTGCTGTTCAAGGTTTCTTCCTGTTACCAGGCAGGGCGTTTTTACTAGTCGCCCTAGGTGTGCTCTTGGGGGGGGTTCGGGCCTGGATCGTTTTAAAGCAGCTTTGTGACAATTCCCTCTGTAAGCAATACAAATAAAATTGAATTGAATTGATTTAAATCTGCACTGCATTTACTGGCGTGAGTCTAGACAGCAACATCAGAAACCTTTGCCTCAACAATTGTGTTTATGACTTCGTTCACTATAAACTCGTTCTCATATGGAACTCATTTTGCACTGTGTGAAAATTTCTCTTTCAAAGACATGAAGGGTTGTTTTTGTTATTTTTAGTTGTTCTACTGTACTGCCTCTAAAACTCCTGGCCAAGTTTACTTAACTTCTCGACCTCCATCGGCTATGCAGGCAGGTTGAACCCAGGACCAAACTGGCGTGGTTAACAGCCATGCAATTAAACGATGGAAGCTTCTCAGGGTTTCTATGGTGAATCAAATATAATTTTTACATTTTTGTTGTTGGCCAGCAACACAAATAGGACTGTTAATGTGTTTGTAACAGTGCATCTTACTAGTCCCACAAACTATTCCTTTACAACTGGGGCTTACAATGCTAGTCCTGACCATATGATAACGCTTTACCTCCATTGCAAAGGCAAAACAAAAGGCTGCATTAGCTTAGTGATGGCATTGGTTTGCTGAAATGTCCCGTGGATTACACAGTAAGACCCTGACCCGTTTTTAACACCAACGTTAGCAAGATCCAATCTCAGCCAGCTTTCTTCTTCTTTGGAAAAGTTATGATGAGCTAAGGGTGAAAGGTGGAATTACCATGGAGACCGATCAATCTCAGACACAAACAAGCATTTACGCTCATTACGCCGTGTCAAAAGCTGAAAATTTCAAAAGAATATATATATTCTTTATGATACTGAATCATGTATGTATGTTTTCCCCACCCCAATATTTCAAGGACTAGGAAAAAAAGTGTCCCCGAATGCCAACGTAATGGAAAAATATACGCCGATTGAAATGGCTGCCATTTAGAAACAAAATAATTTTCCTTTTCAGATTGCTTGATATCCGTGACATGCAAAGGAACAGGAAGCGAAGCGTAGCCTCAATGTTGACAAGGGCCCTGACGCTCCGTTGCTGGCGGAAGACCAAGTCCTGTCTATGCTTGCACATATGCTCCCGCCTGGGAATTGCTGTTTCACTGGAACGTTTATTTGCAGCAGTGTAGTATAGTGGTTAAGGAACTGACCTTGTAACTTAAAGGTTGTAGGTTAAAATTCCCAGGTAGGACACTGTTGTACCCTTGAGCTAGGTACTGCGGTGTATGTATCAGTTGTATAAATGGATGCTATGTATAAAATACCAAATGCTGTGTTGGTCGCATTGGATAACATAATGAATGCTGACAATGCGATCTAACAGGTTTGTCACAAGCAGTAGTTTGATCGGCATTTTTGAATTTATGGCATGTCCTCTGAATGTTTGTCAGAAATGCATCATGTGTGTTATGTGAAAAATTCATATTTGTGAGTAAACGTCTCTCCTGCGTGAGGATTTTGACTTATAGGATCGCATGTGGGTTGCAGTGAGAAGGTAATAATGTAGTCACCAAGCTTAGGAGCTGCTGGTACACTCCACTGTGCCCCCTAATAATTAACGGGGGAGGAATTTATCTCAAATTATATGGTTGGGTGTTGGCTCACTGCTGAAAACTCACTCTTTTTGAAATAATCA
>CM056376.1:133209720-133270605 GCA_029718625.1 Synaphobranchus kaupii
ACACACACACACACACACACACACACACACACACACACACACACACACACACACACACACACACACACACACACACACACACACACACACACATCATGGCTGGTATATGACCCATGTTATTAAATTTACCAGGACTGCCTTGATTGAATTCGGGGATCATTAAATTGCTAACAACTATAAAGTCATTATTTGCCAGATACCAGTGGCTTCGCGTACTCAGTTTTACTGATTAAAAAAATGTAGAACACCTCATTGTTGGAATGGTGACGCCAGACTAGGGAAGAAAGAATATATATATATTTGCCTCAGCCACCGTGCTTGTACTTGAGCATTAGAGAACTCCCGTGGAATCAAGGGGGGTTATGGGAAACAAACTACACCCCGGGGAGCCCTGGAAGGCAAAAGCAGTTTTTTTAGGAGTGGCTGGAGGGAGACTGACAACTCTCCTCCTTTAGGCCTCGGGGTGCCAGGAAATAGGGTCAGCTATCTGGCAGGGGTCCATGTGTATCTGGCAGTGATGCTCTCATCTCAACATTGATCCTGCGTTCTGGCCCCCGAGCAATGGGCAGACCTCAGTGAAGTGCTAAGCACTGCTGTGTACCACCCAGGGCTTTACACTCACAACCATTTCCAGCAGACCTTCAACCACAAATTAATGGGGAGTGTGCAAATTAGTCCTTTAGGACTTTTTTTCCCTAAAATTTTGGGGTTTTGAAACAAGTCTTTCACACATGTGTTCTTAATATCTTCCTTAGAAAAACACCCTACTGCAGTCTAGGGCCTGCATTCAATCAGCATTTTGTCTTTAACTTCAATTTGCAAGTAAATGTAAGTGTTGCACTCCTTCCTCAGTTTGGCAAATTAGTTTTACTGATTGCTGAACTTGTATGTGTGAAGAAGAAAAAAAAATCTTCCTTTTAATTGTTACTCAAACTTAACGACAGACGTTGGCTGAATCCCAGCAGATATGTTTGTTAGGGTTTTTGAAACTTATGCACGCCGTTTACAACATAACACGATTTCCATCAGGGAATTAAAGATTTTCACATTATGATCTCCTGACATTGTGGAAGGCCAGCACAAAAGCCTGCCCTGTCGAGCTAATATTAAGTAGCTCCCCTTAATCCTTCTCATACAGCATGTTCGTGAGGGTTGTACAGTTGGAGGTGGAACGAGGTATCGGGGAGTATGGTTTGAGGTCGAGGTGTGCAGGAGGAAACAGGGGGCCCATCCATAAGCCTTGTGGAGAGTTTGGATAGGTTTCGGTTCTGAAACATTGCTCTTACAGCCATGGCTATTGCTCCCAAACGTGGATTTGATATATGACCCAGCAGGTGGTGTTCTTCTCCCCAGCTAGAGGACACTGCAGCAAATGAGCTGATGGGTTTCCATTCATTTTCTCTCTCTCTCTCTCTCTCTCTCTCTCTCTCTCTCTCTCTCTCTCTCTCTCTCTCTCTCTCTCTCTCTCTCTCTCTCTCTCTCTCTCTCTCTCCCTCTCTCTCCGAGTGTAACACACCCAATGAGAGCCACAGCAGTGAAATTCTCAAATACCTGCGCTCAGAAATGACAAAAAAAGCCAAGGTGGTTTGCTTGACATTTCAGCGATATTGCTGCTTGCTAGTAGCGGATTTGCGACGTCCCGCAGTGGCTAAATGCTAATTTCCCATAGCGTGGGGTAACAATGCCACTGTGTATCAGGCAGACGAATCAGCATTAGCAGTGCAGGCCTTCACAATCAGGAGCCAAGGCGAGTAACTAGGTGTTTGGGTTTTTGTCCCATTGTGTTTGAAATTGCTTGAAAAAAGAGAGGAATTTCTCAGCACTGAGGGATTTGTGGGAGCTGTCACTGTAGCCAGAGACAGCTCAGGATTTATCTCTGGGCTGTCTGTGGAATTAATAGAGATAAGAAATAATATGACAAAAGTTTTAGTCTGAAGTCCAAAGGAAGCTCTCTGCCTCATGTGATATTAAGTGAGAATAGAAAAATGAAGTGGACTGAATTTATAGACTTCCAGTTCGGAAACATCGCCTACAGCAAATTTTATCTCAGCTCTGAAAAAATGAATCTGTGCCACTGGCTCTTTTGAATTTCCCGTTTTAAGACGTGGACCTTAAAGGACAAGAATCAGGGTTGTTATAACGTGGTTTCATGTCTCAAAAATGCTGCTCTCAGCTGAATAACGGAATGATGCATCTCGCTTTTGTCTCTGTCATATTATCAACATTCACACCTTCAGACTTTAATGATGACAGTAAAAAAAAACAGGTTTCACTATTGAGGCTGAAGGTCCAGCCCTTGTCCGGCCACAGGGAATGTCCGTGATGGATTAGTCTGGAATATTAAGACTTCCAAACAATTCTGCAGGGAGTTAAAGATAAAATATGATCTGCAATACATCCGCAAAAGGTGAGTCCTTTACTGTAGGTCACCTGAGAAGGTGTTGAACTGATGACTAAGGTGGGTGTGGCTAGCTCGATGCAAGGTGGCCAGAATAATGTCTTAATCACATTAAAGGCCCACTCAGTAATTTCAGTTGCCAACAAAAATGCTAATCGCTTATAACAAGCAAAAAGCCGAAGATATGGTACTATAGTATAGAATTATTATCCTACTAAAAATAACGATAAAGAACCTCATGAAAAGCACTTTGTTCTGGTCTCACCAGTGGTTAGGTTACCCAGTCAGTTAAACACAGAGTTCAATAAATCCAGTTGAAGCCGGGACTTGTTTTTGGATGCTTTACTGAACCACAGTGTGAAACTGTAACACAGAATATTACAAAATATAGATATTACATACAGGTACAAAAAAGGTAGGCAACAGGTGAGTATATCATTCTCTATAATACACACAGGTAAGTAAATTAGCTATGCTGCCTGTACTGCATCCAACAGGAAACATATACCCTATAAATGCACTGAATAATAATAACATTCTCTTATTCCCAGTCAATGAAAACAGTTAGATATGTAAGGTAAGTATATGCATGAAAACACTGTAGTGTAGAAGGCAATCGTACCACCCAAATTGAGTTAGCAAATAAACATATAAATTGCGGCAGCAACCCACGAATAATGCACTCTAAGCATTAATATAAACCTTATAAACACATATACTTACAGACATTGCGTCTTAATGGACATATGAGAGGATGGAGAAGGATAAAAAGCACACGTAAAACACTCTTCAGCTGCACATTCCTTCACTTCCTGATTTATGATAACTTCCTGTCTAAACCGGAAATGAGGTAAGTTTTAAGGTGATAAGTGATTTTACCATGGAACAACCACAAGAGGGCTCCAAAACAACAAAACAGAGAACACTCAGTAGTCTACTAAGTCCTTAATACTCCCCGCCTGGGGTCTTTTAACGACCCCACATAAACTTTACTCTTCACTTAGAATCCTCAGGAGACAGAAGAAGGACCACTTCTGTAACGGGTCGAGAGAAAACTTTATAGGCTCCATCTTTGAAGACTCTAACGTCCACCTTTCTCACTCTTCCATCTTGGCTCGGTGAGGCTTTCACGATGATGGCCATAGGCCACTCGTTCCTTTTGGCCTGGTTGTCCTTCATCAGGACTATGTCTCCTTCCTTTAGATTAGGCCTGTTGTCTTGCCACTTGCGTCGACACTGTAGTGTGTTCAGGTATTCCCGACGCCACCTGTTCCAAAAGGTCTCTGCTAGGTTCTGAACACGTTTCCATTCCTCTTTGAAGAGTTCCACTTTTCCGAAGTCTCCAGGCGGAGGTGGAGGGATGCCGGTTTTCTGGGTCAGCAGCACAGCTGGAGTCAAGATAAGTGGTGCTTCCGGGTCCGAAGACACGGGAATGAGGGGTCTTGAATTAATCACAGCTGTGACCTCAGCCATGAATGTTGTCAGCACCTCGTGTGTAAGACGAGATGGTCCATTCTGGAGGAGCATACAATCAAGGATGCGACGGGCGATCCCAATCATTCGCTCCCATACGCCGCCCATATGGGATGAATGGGGCGGATTGAAAACCCATTTGCACTGCTGCTTCTGAAGATACTTCTCCAAGCTGACCGAACTGCAACTTGAGGCATCCATGTTCAGTTCATGACAAGCACCAATGAAATTAGTGCCACGGTCAGAGTGGATCTGCTTTGCTGGGCCTCGAACAGCGAAGAATCTTCTCAGGGCGTTTATAAAGCTGCTGGCACTCATGCTCTCAACGACCTCTACGTGCACAGCTCTTGTACACATGCAGCAGAACAATGCAGCCCACCGTTTGCTGTTGGCGTGACCACCTCTGGTGCGGCGTGAGACCACTTCCCATGGCCCGAAGATGTCGACACCCACATAGGTAAAAGGTGGTGCTACTTGAAGCCGCTCTGCCGGCAGATCAGCCATCTGTTGGTGTTCTGTCTTACCGCGAAGCTTCCTGCATGTGACGCACTTGAAGAGAAAGCTTGCGATGCACCTTTTGGCTCCGATAATCCAGAACCCGGCAGCACGTATAGCACCCTCCGTGAAATGTCTACCCTGATGCTTCACAGCGTCATGGTATTGATGCACAAGCAGGGTTGCCAAGTGATGCCGACCTGGAATGATGATGGGGTTGGTTTCATCCATTCCCAGTTCAGACTGCGTAATGCGGCCTCCCACTCTTAGCAATCCACTGCTGTCGACGACGGGACGTAGCTTCCTTAGACTGCTTTGAGATGGGAGATTTTGCCCTCTTGCAATGCAGTTCAGTTCTTTGAGGAAACACTCATGCTGCACACTTTTGATCACGAGGATCTTGGCTTTCTCCAGCTCTTCTTCGGTAGGGCCTGTACGACAGATGTGCCATCCATGGCAGGCATTGTCTGGCGTAGGCTGAACGAAGGAACGAGCTATGTGGATTAGGCGTGCAACTGATGCCATGAGTGTGCTCCATGCAGAGAACCGCTCAAACTTTCCGGTGCTCATCAGGTCCTCTGAAACTTCAGTGGCGCTAGTTGTGATCAGTGGACGTATTTCAGTATCAGTGAGAGGGTTGATGAGGTCGAAGGTTTCTTTAGGTTCGGAGAAGTGCGGAGATGGGTTCTGGAGGAAAGCTGGTCCAGACAACCAAGTTGTGGTGCTAAGGGAGGCTGCAGCGACTGACCTGGACCCGTGGTCAGCTGGGTTATGTTCTGTGGGAACGTATCGCCACTGTTCTGGGGATGAAGACCAATGAAATTAGTGCCACGGTCAGAGTGGATCTGCTTTGCTGGGCCTCGAACAGCGAAGAATCTTCTCAGGGCGTTTATAAAGCTGCTGGCACTCATGCTCTCAACGACCTCTACGTGCACAGCTCTTGTACACATGCAGCAGAACAATGCAGCCCACCGTTTGCTGTTGGCGTGACCACCTCTGGTGCGGCGTGAGACCACTTCCCATGGCCCGAAGATGTCGACACCCACATAGGTAAAAGGTGGTGCTACTTGAAGCCGCTCTGCCGGCAGATCAGCCATCTGTTGGTGTTCTGTCTTACCGCGAAGCTTCCTGCATGTGACGCACTTGAAGAGAAAGCTTGCGATGCACCTTTTGGCTCCGATAATCCAGAACCCGGCAGCACGTATAGCACCCTCCGTGAAATGTCTACCCTGATGCTTCACAGCGTCATGGTATTGATGCACAAGCAGGGTTGCCAAGTGATGCCGACCTGGAATGATGATGGGGTTGGTTTCATCCATTCCCAGTTCAGACTGCGTAATGCGGCCTCCCACTCTTAGCAATCCACTGCTGTCGACGACGGGACGTAGCTTCCTTAGACTGCTTTGAGATGGGAGATTTTGCCCTCTTGCAATGCAGTTCAGTTCTTTGAGGAAACACTCATGCTGCACACTTTTGATCACGAGGATCTTGGCTTTCTCCAGCTCTTCTTCGGTAGGGCCTGTACGACAGATGTGCCATCCATGGCAGGCATTGTCTGGCGTAGGCTGAACGAAGGAACGAGCTATGTGGATTAGGCGTGCAACTGATGCCATGAGTGTGCTCCATGCAGAGAACCGCTCAAACTTTCCGGTGCTCATCAGGTCCTCTGAAACTTCAGTGGCGCTAGTTGTGATCAGTGGACGTATTTCAGTATCAGTGAGAGGGTTGATGAGGTCGAAGGTTTCTTTAGGTTCGGAGAAGTGCGGAGATGGGTTCTGGAGGAAAGCTGGTCCAGACAACCAAGTTGTGGTGCTAAGGGAGGCTGCAGCGACTGACCTGGACCCGTGGTCAGCTGGGTTATGTTCTGTGGGAACGTATCGCCACTGTTCTGGGGATGAAGACTGTCGGATCCGCTGGACTCTGTTATTCACATAGACGTAGAACCGCCTTGCTTGGTTGTGAATATATCCCAACACCACTTTGCTGTCGGTGTAGTAGGTAATGCGGTCAAACTTCAGGTCCATTTCCTCCAGCACCAGCTCTGCAACTTCGACTGCGAGAACTGCTGCACATAGCTCCAACCTAGGAACCGTAATCTCTGGTTGGGGTGCCAATCTAGCCTTCCCGAAGACAAAGCCGACCTCACTCTTTCCATCTTCAGTGGTTAATTTCAAATAAACCACTGCTGAAATGGCCTTAACAGAGGCATCGGAGAAGACAAATAACTCTTTGTCTTGAACATCAGAGAGCGAGAATGATGAGTAAGGTCGTGGTATCCGGAGCTCCTGAAGATCTTGAAGGGAGGTTTTCCATGTCATCCATTCCCCTTCCATGTCATCAGGGAGCGGCGAGTCCCAGTCCTCGGCTTGCTTAGAAAGCTCTCTGAGTAGAAGTCTGCCTCGTAAAGTGACGGGGGCCAGAAAGCCAAGAGGGTCGTACAGGCTGTTGACCATAGATAAAACTCCTCTTCGGGTGTATGGCTTCTCGTCGTCTGAGATCTGAAAGGTGAATGCATCTGTAGCGATGTTCCAAGACACTCCAAGACTTCGCTGTAGAGGAAGATCATCGCTGAGGAGATTTAAGTCTTTAATTTCTTTGGCGCGGTCCTCAGGAGGAAAGGCCTTGATGACTGCCGGTCTGTTGGAAGCTATCTTGTGCAGCCGAATGTTAGATGCAGCAAGCATTTCCTGAGCTCGCTTGATGACATAGATGGCTTCTGCTTCCGTAGAGAAGGACTTTAGCCCGTCGTCGACGTAGAAGTCTCGCTCTACATACTGTCTGGTATCACTGCCAAACTCTCCCTCTCCTTGCTTGGCTGCTCTTCTGAGGCTATAGATCGCTACTGCGGGAGATGGGCTGTTGCCGAAGACGTGCACACACATTCTGTAGTCTATAATGTCCTTGCTTGGATTGTTGTCGCGGTACCACAAGAAGCGGAGATAATCCCTGTGGTCTTCTCGTACCACGAAGCAGTGGAACATGTGTTGAATGTCTGCGGTAACAGCCACAACTTCTTTCCTGAACCTCAACAGCACACCTAGCAAGCTGTTGTTGAGGTCGGGCCCGGTAAGCAACACATCATTCAGAGAGATTCCCTCGAAAGGAGCACTCTAATCGAAGACCACGCGAATTTGCTCTGGCTTCCTGGGATGATAGACCCCAAATGATGGGAGGAACCAGCACTCTTGGCCTTCAGGGAGTGGTGGAGCGACTTCAGCGTGCTGGTTGACGAGCAGCTTCTTCATAAACTCGAAGTACTGTGCCTTCATCTTTGGCCGCTTTTCTAGAGTCCGGCGAAGTGAAGAGAGGCGACGGTAGGCATAGTCTCTGTTATTGGGTAGCCGTTGCCTAGGGGAACGGAACGGCAGAGGCGCAACCCAGCTATTAGAGCTGTCCTGATAGCACTCGTTTTCCATTAACTGAAGGAAACTCAAATCTTCCATAGATGGCGCAAGTTGGTGGTCGCTGGCTGACTGATGGAAGACTGACTGGCCCAGACTCTCTCCGGCGTCTGTCAGTGAGTGACGTGTGGTGAGGTTCTTACTGAGGGGCAGGCAGTTGAAGTTCTCCTTTACTTGGAGCTTGCTGGTGCACGGCTCAAGGTAAGTGGGACGGCCGTTTTCCAAGATAGAGGTCTTGAAGGCGTTCACTTGAGATCGCCTGTGTGCACCCCCAAGACACACATCACCAACGATGACCCACCCTAAGTCGAGTCTTTGAGCAAAGGGGGCGTCATGGGGACCATTAATCTGCTCCCGCACCTTATGCACTCGCAGTACATCTCTTCCCAATAGTAGGAGGATGTTGGCCTCTGAATCGAGGGGAGGAATCTCTCCCGCGATACGTTTCAGGTGGCTGTGATGAAGAGCTGCATTGGAATTGGGAATCTCGGAACGGTTGTTTGGAACCTGGTTGCATTCCAAAAGTGTTGGAAGTGGGAGACTAATCTTCTCATCCACTGACTCGACCATGAACCCACGGGCCCTTCTGCCAGCCGTCTGCTTGAGTCCTACACATGTCTTCAGCGTGTAAGGTTGTGGATCTCCTGTGATGTTAAAGAGCTTAAAGAATCCAGACCTAGCCAAGGATCGATTGCTTTGGTCGTCTAATATAGCATACATACGTTTCGACTCTTCATGACGTCCTTTGGGGAACACGTTGACGAGGCATATCTTTGAGCATGCTCTCTCGCTCACTCCGTCTCCACACACTTCGGTGCACTTAGAAGTAACCTCGTTATCGTCAGGTTCATCAGGCTCCCCGCCATTCCCTGTAACGGGAGGATCTGACCTTGACCTCAAAGGAGCCGGGCCTGGATGGAGTGCTGAAACGTGATGGGTGCTTTCACATTCCTTGCACTGTATTTCCACCTGGCAATCCCTGGCGAAGTGACTTGTGGACGAGCAGCACCGGAAACATATAAAACGCTCTTTCAGAAACTGTTTGCGGTCTTCGTAACTCTTCTCTCTGAAGGCCCTGCACTTCTTTAGCGAATGAGGCTTGTCATGAATAGGACAATATTTGGCGAGATTCACATCTCTTTTCTGATCTCCTTTTTTCTCTGCAGGTGAAACTTGGGTCTTGTGGACTGCTATGGGTGTCCGAACGAACTTGTCTGGCTTGTCGCTCTTTGCAGGTGTGGATTGGAAGGATGCGGCGTTAAAGCTGGGGTCTGTTTGTGTTCTAGCCTCGATGCGGATGAAGTCCACAAATACACTAAAGGGGGGAAAAGGAACATTGTGTTTCAGCTTATACTTTGAACCCACTGATTTCCACTTTTCCTGTATGCCGAATGGGAGCTTCTCCACGATCGGGCAGACTCCTCTGGAGGTATCTAGGTACGAAAGCCCAGTCAGGATGCCATCCAACTTTGCAGCTTCCACCTCCATCAACAGGTCCGCTAGCTCTCTGAGTTTATGCGGGTCTTTGTATGACACCTTCGGAAAGTTCTCTAGCTTAGAGAAGAGAGTACGTTCGATGGCTTCAGGTGAGCCATATGTTTCTTCCAGCCTTTCCCATATCATCCTTAGGCCTCTAGATGCGTCTCGCATATTAACAGCCTTTATCCTGCGTGCATGCTCAGACGATTGTTTCCCAAGCCACTTGATGAGTATATCGAGCTCTTCTCTTGGTGAGAGGTCTAAGCTAGCAATGGCGCTCTGGAAGGATGATTTCCAGGCCCAATAGTTTTCTGGCCTATCGTCAAAGGCAGTTAACCCCGTAGTTACCAGCTGGGAACGGGCCATACATTTGACAAGGTCGAGAGTGGTGGTTTGTGCACCTTGGTTAGCAGGCACAAAAGGGCTGTAGTAGGGTTGGTAGGCGACAGGCTGTTGCCTACGCCATTCCTGCCGACCGTCTCCATGCTGCTGCTGGGGCTGTAAAGTACCAGGCTGGGGAGCTCCAAGCTGAGAGCTGTGTCCTGGATACTGGATACCATACCACTTCTGTTGTGGAGTGGCTAGCTGCTGAGGGGGGAATCCACCTAGAGCCTGGTATTGCTGACTATGTTGACCAGCGTCAGGTTTGAGTGACGGTTGACTAGCGACTGGAAGCGGGTAGAAAGTCGTGCCTTGGTCATCTGATCTAGCTGGCTGGGGAATGGATTTGACACTGGCTTGATCGTACACGTAGTTGGCTGTGCGCTGAAGCCGTTGGTTGAGAGGAACAGGTATAGGCGCACTTTTCTGTGACTCACAATCTGCTTCTAATAAGCCTGCTTCCAGTATTTCAGCCTCAGCTAGGGCAGCATTCATTTCTTTTTTCTCTTGCATAGCTTCTAGGGTGGCTTGAAGGCGAGCTGTTTCAATCTTTAACTCTATTTCTTCATCTGCGAAGGCAGCTCTGGCTTTGGCTGCTCCTGCTTTAGCTCTTGCTTGAACGACCACCATGCTGGAACTGGAGACTGAAGACCGTTTTGATCTGTTTGATTTTCTTGATTTAGATGACATGGACTGTTTATCGTCATGCTGTGATGCATCCTCGCGATGGCTTGAAGACATGATGTGGAAGCAGGTACTTAGCTTGAGTAGAGGAGTTGAGATGGCAATGGAGGTGTGCTTGATGACAGCGTGTTGTGTGAGAAATCCTTGCGAGCTCTCCTTTCTTCACAGCCTATTGTATAGCTGTCTTTTCACTGTTCTGGTCTCACCAGTGGTTAGGTTACCCAGTCAGTTAAACACAGAGTTCAATAAATCCAGTTGAAGCCGGGACTTGTTTTTGGATGCTTTACTGAACCACAGTGTGAAACTGTAACACAGAATATTACAAAATATAGATATTACATACAGGTACAAAAAAGGTAGGCAACAGGTGAGTATATCATTCTCTATAATACACACAGGTAAGTAAATTAGCTATGCTGCCTGTACTGCATCCAACAGGAAACATATACCCTATAAATGCACTGAATAATAATAACATTCTCTTATTCCCAGTCAATGAAAACAGTTAGATATGTAAGGTAAGTATATGCATGAAAACACTGTAGTGTAGAAGGCAATCGTACCACCCAAATTGAGTTAGCAAATAAACATATAAATTGCGGCAGCAACCCACGAATAATGCACTCTAAGCATTAATATAAACCTTATAAACACATATACTTACAGACATTGCGTCTTAATGGACATATGAGAGGATGGAGAAGGATAAAAAGCACACGTAAAACACTCTTCAGCTGCACATTCCTTCACTTCCTGATTTATGATAACTTCCTGTCTAAACCGGAAATGAGGTAAGTTTTAAGGTGATAAGTGATTTTACCATGGAACAACCACAAGAGGGCTCCAAAACAACAAAACAGAGAACACTCAGTAGTCTACTAAGTCCTTAATACACTTCAAAAGGAAAAATAAGTATCTGAAATAAGTGGACGCCAACACTTCCTTGTTCATCTTCCGTCTTCCACGTTCCACATTACACTCTTCTTCTTTGTTTTTGATATCTGATCTTTTTTGTAGGCCTTGCGCAACTAATCACCATGGACATTAAAAGGACCACTGCAATACGGAATTTTTGCTTTGTATTGGAATAAATGTGAGTCCCTTCATCATGAAATCATCTATGTATTTTTGAAAACAATTACTTATTGAAAATTATAGCCAGTTTTTGCATATTTTAAATGACTTCACACCTAACAACGCACCGCCCCCTAACCAAATCAAGGTTGTCAAGCTGTAGATCACATGACCTTCTGACGTCAACTAAAGAACGGTTAGATCGAGCTGGCTGTGGCCTTTCACTACTTTCTATAGCTTTTACACGCGTGGTTTCCTATTGTTAGCGCGTATTGAATAAAAGTTTTTGGAGGTTTTAAAACTTTGTAGCTTGGGATAACTACAATGCCAACAAGATGCGTTGTAGCTGGTTGTAGCAATACAACAAAGGATCGAGTAAGCCTCCATTTGTTTCCCAAAATCTTCGCAAATTATGGACGACAAAAAAGAAGCTGACCAGGGGCAGGTGGAAGGCCTGAGCAATTCAAGTGTAGTGTTCAGTGCACACTTCAAAATCTGCGCCTTCGAAGACGGCCTGTATTCCCAGTTTGGAATAGAAAAAATTGAAGTGCCTAAAGCCTGATGCCATTTCAGTGCTGATAAACAGCAAAGTTCAGACTGGTGCTGGTGAGGAGATGGCTAAGAAGAAAACTGGGAGAACAGCTGCTGAAAAGCGGAACAAAATGAGGGTAAGTCCTATTGTTTTAACTACGTAGGCCCCAGTTGTGGCTTAGGGCTGTTAGGCTGATACGGTACGCTACAGATAACTCGCTCGAAGGCGTCGTTTAATCACCCTTTTCCACCATTTAACATCACTTTCTGACGATGCAAACATGGGTCTAAACTAGGTCAATTTGGCTGCGTATACTTGGGGACTCAACTCACCATATGTTTATTATCTGTGTTTATTATCTAGATGACCGCCAATAGAGTTTTTTTATTTGGTTCTGCTGAATGGGATGAAATGCAACATGGTTGTGTGTGTTTTTTTCCACTTTTGCGTAGTTATGCCTTAGAAAGAAAAAGGTTTTTAATTGTGGATTGTGGTTTTTAACTACTGGATTGTGATCAGAGGATTCTGAATCAGAAAATAGATCACTCCCAGATCCCTCAGACGAGTCATTAACGTAATCATCTGCCATAATTTGTGTCGAGTAGAATATTTGCATGTGCAGATATGGCTGTCGATCGGAGCAGCAAGACGTCCGTCCTTGAGATGACGTCACATGGATTACGTAGTTGAGTCAGACTTTGGTCCAGAATTTTTAGGGGCGTTCCCATCCAAGATGATTTTCCGTAACTGGAAATCATTGACAGATTTGGATTTACCATACAAAACTCCCTTAGAACGCATACATTCCATTTTTTAAAGATTTTATGTGGCAGTGGTCCTTTAACTTATCATTCACTCTTCGTATTTACTCGGTGCTCACTCGTCAGATACTATATTGAAAAGAATAGTTAGCTAACATTTTGACAAGTAAACCGTGCCTTGGAAATCGTTTTGTTGTATTGTATTGTGGCTGGTTACGGTAAAAAAAAGTATGAGAATCATGATCCACCGAGGTACTTAGTTGCCATCCATGTAATTTTCATCGATTAGCAACCAAAATTACTGAGTGGGCCTTTAAAATATGTCATTTTGGAAGCTAAAATGGGCATGTACATTGAGCATGGCCTGTGGAAAAAAAAGAATTAAACTCACTGCAAAAATGAAGACTGGCACCTTTTCCATAGATGTTTTTTTTTTTTCATTAAATTTTTTTTTTTGTACTATCAGTTGTATTTTATGGTTTGTAGGTTGATTATACACATAGTCTGCTTTACAGGGGTAAAACAACCATTCTTCCCCCTCCATCTTCTACACATCTACACTGTTCTCCAAACAGTACCATAAGTAGTAATGAGTAAAAAGCAAAAATTATCATAATGATGATAATGATGGCGATGAGTATAATATCAATAACAAGAAGGAACCAGTACATAAAATAAATACCTATAAATGAATACAAATAAAATGCAAATAAAAAACAATTGAAAATAAAAAAGGAACCATAAAAAAACAACTTGATCGCATTTCCCACCATCTTGGAGGACAGTAAATTAAGTGAATTATTGCACGACTCTTATACTTAAGAATCTCTCGGCTCTGTGGTCTGTACAAGTGCTGTGGAAGATCCCCTTGTAACCACAGGATTCCAGTAAAACTACCAGCAGGGGTGTTTATGATGAAGATTTAGTGGATGTGCAGTCCTGGAAGCTTTATAACTTGAATAATAAAATTACAGGTGTGGAAAAACTCCTATAAATGGCGTTTTGAAAATCAAAGTCTTATAAATCTCTCTGTACGATTTGCACTGGTGACGTCATCGTCGCAAGCTGAAGAAGACAGCCGGTTTTATTATAGAAATGCTTGTTAGCCCCAGCAGGCTCTACTACAGAACAGCACCAAGACTGCAACCATAATCTATTTATAAGCTAATTTGTTTGTTAGAATGGTTTAATGTCAATTCAGAATGCTCATACAGCAGATTTACACAAGTGTTATGTTGCCGTTCATGGTGTGCTGCACTGTTATTTTTATGCATACAAGTGGCGTGGACCAGACAAGCAGGCTGTTGAATACTGGTGGGCCCAAGGCTGGAAGTTGAATTCTATCAGCCGAGAGACATGGTGTCGGGACGCTGGCCACAGAAATGATTCAGTCTTTGACGACAACGAAGGAAGTTAATGGACATCTGGAGAATATTCCGATTTCAGCAGTTTTTATTGTAGCGAGTTCATTTTCTTCCCCTGGCAATCCAATCAAATGTTACGTTATATTGCCTGTGGAACATGTGTGCATTGGGACCATCGCTCTGTGTACTGGTAATAGACTAAATAATTTGCATCATTTGCAGTATTTGATAACACGAGAGTTTCCCAGGCTTGGCTACTTTTGTATATCTTGTATATTGATTTTGACTTAACTTACCGGCTTTCACCCCTGCAATGCTGTTCCTTGTCGTGTCAAACTGCTGAAGTTAAGCAGGTGTGGACTGGGAAATATTTGGATGGAGATCTGGGAAAACTACATTTCTGCCGGGAAAGGTGTCGGTGGGCCAGTAGGGGGCACTCTTTCCTATGCACCATAGAAGAAACCCAATGCCCTAGCTCAGTCACTGCACTATAGAAAATGCTTCATATGAATGAGGTCGTGACTCACTGTGGTTTATGAAAAATCCCATGGCACTTCTTGAAGGAGTAGTTGTCTTAACACTGGTGTCCTGATCAAATTCCCACTGCTTACATCTGATTCATTCCCGACATATGTTTGGCTACGCCGTCCCTGGAATTCTGTATTCCCACATGGATTCCGCAGGTCATCGCCGCAAAATAACTGTGTTTCCAGTTGACCTACCTGGTTAAATTAAGTTCCAAATTTTAAAAAAAGGAAAAACAGAAATGAAAAAGTAAAAAATATTAGCATTTATGATCTAAATACAAACTTTTAGTCTATACTTTATTGTAGCTTTACTAGCCTCTTCTTTTGATATTTAAAGCAAGATAGCTTTTTTATTTCAGTGTTTTATGTTCACAGAGAACATATTATTTTGCAACATAACAAAAACATTATTTTTTCAGGCAAGTCTTTGCTTACATCCAAATATTTATATATTGTACATCATTTGGCTACAAACCAGGACAGAAAGCAACATTGAGAAGAATGTTTGAGCAAAGTCTCAGATGACATCTCTCTGATTCTGTCTTTCTTCTCACACATACAAGCCTTATTAATTATTAAAAGCTAACCAGGTGGAACATGTTTGTTATTTCACAGGGAAATTAAACCCGGCTTGTAGCTTTAATATGGGTGTGCAGTGAAGCTGGACAGTTGCTGTTTTACAAAAATATTTTGCGTCGTCTTATCTTATTATGGCCCTGGTAATGCTGCAGTATTTCCTTCCATATTCCATATCAGGTTGAAATTATGATCTGTATAATATTTATATGCATAACTGTAGATAAGATGCATATATAGCAGGCTTTTCCAATAGTATTTTTTCCTCCTCTGCCACATGTCCCTTGTTGGTTTACTCATTTTTCCTCTTTAAAAAAACCTAATGAACAAAATGATTGTTTCACATTTTCACACAAATTAAAAAAGACAACATCCTCTAATATAGCACTCACCATCACAAAAGGGTACAGAGTGCAGAGTATCTGAAAATATATTGTCCCTGTTTGTGATTTCTCTGTTCTCTAGTGTCTAGTCTATTACTGTTGTCAGATAATGTCATATATTACACTGCTGTGAAATGTATTTTTCAATATATTTTCCAAAGATCATATATTTCCGTATGTTCCATTTCTGTAAGGCTTGTAGTTGCTGGCATGCAGTGCTCTTTCAGAAAAGTTTACTGATTGGCTGAATATCATTAGCGGGATGCAGGGCGGTTTGTGTTCTTTCAGTGAGCTTACTGATTGGCTGAATCTCATTAGCGGTTCTTCTGTGTTCTTTCAGTGAGTTTACTGATTGGCTGAATCTCATTAGCGGTTCCTCTGTGTTCTTTCAGTGAGTTTACTGATTGGCTGAATATCATTAGCGGGATGCAGGGCGTTTTGTGTTTTTTCAGTGAGTTTACTGATTGGCTGAATATCAGTAGCGGTTCCTCGCCGGGCGGTTTGTGTTCTTTCAGTGAGTTTACTGATTGGCTGAATATCATTAGCGGTTGCTCGCATGGCGGTACGTGTTTTTTCAGTGAGTTTACTGGTTGGCTGAATATCAGCAGCGGTTCCTCGCCGGGCGGTTTGTGTTCTTTCAGTGAGTTTACCGATTGGCTGAATATCATTAGCGGTTGCTCACAGGGTGGCTTGCGTTTCGAGCTGCCTGTCCTCTGTTACTATCCATTTTGCAGTCTCTCCAGCAGATGGGTTATGTGACTGATGAACCAATAATTGCACTCATTAAAATTGTGCACGCTTTAAATTTTGTTCTCGCATTCAGCTAACAGCTCAAGAATTAAATGGCTTTGTCACTGTCAGTGGATAGATAATTGAGTTTACTTTGATTTTCCTTCACCTCGTGTTGGATAGGGATGCTCCCATAAATATTTAGGGACAGATTTTGGCAAAGGCAAAGACATTGGTGATAGGAGCACCAGATTGTTCTGTCCGTTTTTTAACTTTGGCGAATAAATCTGGTCAACTGAACCATGTAATTACATAGTGTGAGACTTTAAAGGCTTTCTCTGTAAGAGGAGTTCTTTTCAGGAGCCAAGCGTTGCTGAAGTCGCAGGATTTGTAAACTAGATTTTCTGTATATCTGGAATGGTATCAAGAAAATACTTGTTTGTTCTTTGACTTGGGTTTGATACTGGAACATGGCCACCTTTAGATCCCTTTAAGTCCCTTTAAATCCCTATAAGGCTCTATCACCTACCATCATATTAGTAAGACACCTTTCTACTCAGAAAAAAAATAGTTTTACGTAAGATAAATAATTCAAATGAAACCCATGCACTCCAGGGCATCTGCAGTCAAGAAATGTTATAATGCCATATTATTCAGGAGACTACATTATTATCAAAAATTTAAACTGCGTTATGGACTATAAAATTAAATATTTGTATTTTGGAAGTGGGAAATTGTCTTCTCTGTTGAGTTCTCACTTGCAGCTGTCATTGATGTTTTATTTGTCATAACTGACATATTTTAATATCGCACGACTTGAACTGAGCTAAGGTAATCATTTTTAATCCAAAAACATTTATCAAGCAGTCCTCAGATGTGAAGTTTGGGGGAGGGGATTGTCAACAAACATATAAAAATCAAATCCTATTAAATAGAACTTTGAAATAAACGGGACACTAATCCATCCTACTCATAAGAAAGCCTAAGCCTAAATGGGCCACATTTCTGAAACACTTTCCTCTTGTTATAATTGGCATCTTTGCTCAAAGCTCCTACACACCATAAATGTAAATTAAGTCATATGTTTATATTCGGTATATACAGTACAAGCCTTATGCTTTCAGAAACATATCATTGCTGGGATATTATTTTAAATTATTATTATTACTGACCCTAGAATGTTCACGTGTCTCACTTACGATGTTCAAAAACATATAATTTATTCATCTATACTTCAAAAGTCCAGTGGCTGTGATCCTAGATAGTTCCTTTCATTTCAAAAAGTGTTTGTCATCTAATCATATCAGTATATGTTATCAGCATTGCAATCTATAATAATTTAATGAAAGCCTATGTTTAATGTGAAATTTTCTGCGTGTTGATAACACAGAAACAATATGGTGCTGGTATTTCAGGGAAATGGCCCTGTGGTTTTCCCAATGCAGGCAGAGAGATGGCCTTGTTAAAACACGGGAACTTTTATCCCTGTGATAATATAATTGCCTGTAGCGTGCTGTGTAATGTCAGATCTACTTTAATTCCACCTCCCTACCCCGCTCACCACGTTGTTGTCAGTGCTTTGGCCACTGGCACCAGAGACAGAGATGCCCAGCATGATACAATCCCTGTATTTTTAGTTTTTATTTAGCTTTTATTTAACAAGGAGGGTCAATTGAGACCTCTGTTCTCATGGGCGCCCTGAGGCATCAAAGTGGGTCTGAAGGTAAGAAGTTGTGTAGCCAATCAGATGTGGGGGCGCGAATGTATCCAGGACAACAGGGTCAATACTACTCTTTTATGAATGCTATGGGATCTTTAATGGCTACAGTGAGTCAGAACCTTTGACTTTGTCCAAAGCAGAACCTTTACATTTCAGTATGCACATTGAGTGCAATGGATGAGATGGTTGTTAAGTAGGCAAAACCTTCTCTAAATGTACTGTACTTAAGATCCCCAGATGATATAATTATTTCCAGGCCCACCAACACCTCTTCCAGCAGCAATTTACCATTCTGAGAAGGTCTCCAGTCTAAGTACTAACCAAACCCATACCTGCTTAGCTTCAGAACTGTGACTTAAGAAGGGTGCAGGGTGTTATGGCTGCCGGCCATCGGAACCGTCCTATAAGATTGGCAGAGATTTAGGAAGTGACTTAGTTAAGTAGAGTATGTGGCAGAGGAAGGAGAACAGAGGCTGCCGTTGTGGAGAAGCAGCCTTAGGCAAGGTCTGGACCTTCCCGCAGTCAAACCCCAAGTGGTCAAGTCTTCCATTTAACGTCATGCAATACATTCACTGTCCCTGCAGTGACACCCTGTCCACTTCTGAACCATTATGAAAATAAAATATTCATAAGCACAGCCGCTACAAAAAGAAAACCCAACAAATATTTAGTTTTTTTTTTTTTTGTATAAAAAGTTATAGCCCCCCACCCCCCTTTAGTATCACATGCTAAAGCAACTGGCAACATTAATTACATTAATTAAAAGATGTCATGTAAATCCTGGAAATCCATCAGAAATGCATAAAAAAGTGTGATGCCGTTATGACTCTCAAAAACTACCTTTAACATTCAAGATCAATTAAACTTGACACAAGTAAATCAAATCAAATCAATATGTATTTATATAGCGAATTTCACAACTAATTGTCACAATGCGCTTCACAGGAAAACCCAGCCTAAACCCCCCACAAGAGCAAGCCAAATGCAACAGTGGCAAGGAAAAACTCCCTGGTGTAACTAGGAAGAAACCTTGGGAGAAACCAGACTCAAGGGGGGAACCCATCCTCCTCTGGTCAGCTCAGGGTCTGAGTCTTAATGACCAGCATGGTCAAAACAGCCAACGTCCATGTTAATAGAATTAGCAGCAGGTAGTTGATGATAATAATAATAATAATAATAATAATAATCCAGATCTGGTAAGAATAAAATTGCTGCCAGACTTGCAATAATCAAACCCTGACAAGCCAATGTAATGTAGATTATGTTTTGTTAAACAAACTCCTTTATGTTTAATGTTAAATCTTAAGTGTTCAAGGATTGTCGGCACTGTTGAGCCTTGCATATTCATAACAATATACAAATATATAACTGTTGCAGTAAGACGGATAAGTTCTATACCACTTCCTTTTCTTTTAGCACACCTTCGGTTGCTGTATTGCCATGATGCTAACCTTCTAGCTGTCATGCCAAACAATATCGAAATTCAATCTGTAGTACTGGCATATCTGACCTGGTACCGATTTTAGCAGATTGATAATGTTTGCTGATATGAATGCTACATAATAAATAGGGGAATATGGAAGTACCTATATGTTTACACCTGAGGCTGGCCTCTTTTGGAAAGCAGAATACATACCAAGCGGAATGCGAATGTAAAAAGAAGCCAGGCTGTCACTTCTGTGGAATAATAACCCAAAAAATTGAACTGTAAACTTCTGCCAATTTTTTTCCACAAATGGAAAAAGCCATCAAATTTAGCCTTTGCCTGCCAGGACTATTTCAGTGCTGGAACGTGTCGTTGCTCTATGTCATGCAACCGTGGAGAGGCTTATAAGCTATGGAACTCAGGGGGGGGGGTTTGTACTGTTTTGCATATTGCATATCTTATCTTTATCTTTATCATTTGCTTTCATGTGCTACTTTGTTTTGAATTAAATGTCCTGTTTTATAAAGATATTACTTTTTGATTAATTTTTTTATTTGTTCTATCGTATGCATGTTGTGCTACAACAATTATATGAAGGGCACTTTTATAAATAGCTATTATTATGATTGAAGTTATTGTGCATTTTATTTGCAGTTATCCTATGCAATTTCAAGATTCAATCCCATCTTAAATCTCCAAACAATTCACATGCTGTACATAAAAAAAATAAATAAAATGTGGTTGATGGCCTGAAAAGTGTTCGTTTTGAAATGCAAGTTGATTAAACAAAGAAGTTAGTCTTGGCTTCTTTGATTTGGAGTTGGTCATGTGAGTCTCCACTGCCTGAAAGGTAGGTCCCCGTAGAAGGCTGTCCACTGAGTAAAAATGTATTGCTTATCTCTGACTGGCAAAATCACTAATAAATACACAAAAGCATCCCCATGTGATGCGGCTGATTCGCGTTATCAGTGTATTCCAAATTAAGTAATATGCACTGATTGTGTCATGCTTACAGAGGTTAATTGCTTTTTCCAGCCATTTAAAAATTAAAAAAAACAAATTAAATACCCCTGTCTCATTTTAGAAGATCAACGATTTGAGATGACTCGGAATTCAGTTAGCTAGATCAAACTTTTATAAAGGAAACTCCTGACTGCTGCTATAAATGATGCAACTTTCCAGATGTTTTCAAAAACAGAGCACCAAAGCAGTTGTTAAGCAGGCCGAACCAGACCAAACATCTGCGAATACCTGAGAAGAAAATCTGCTGGGGCGACACGATGGGACTGAGATTCTGTCCGCGGTCAGTATGGAGGCAATAATAAAAGAATTGTTGTTTTTTGTATGTGCATCGTGGGAGCAGTGAATAAAATAGACAAAAAGGCAATAAAAATAAAATAACAAGTTCTGAAGTCATTGCATATCTTCTACATTACCTAACAAGAAAAGGATGGTACATTGCATTTTATTGCGCTAACATTAAATTTGCCCTGCAGTGAAGTCATACAGTCTCCAAATCTCCAAACTGTCAACTAAGTTTCAAGAAGATTAATAGGCACGAGCCCACACTGAAGGTGTCCCTACATGTTACATATAGATTGTGCATTTATACACTCGCACAGTACAGTCCTTGAAAACGGGCCACGAGGCTGGGTTTGGTTAGCATTCGGTTGAGCATCCTCCAGAACACCCGGGTTAAGGACAGGAGCGGTGATTGAAGGCTTGTAGAAATCAGACACTCCCTCTGGACCAAGTAGAAAACCAAGGTCCCACATCGGCAACACGGATGCTGTGCTGTAAGAGGGAATGTCTTCTGGATTGGACGTTAAACCAAACTCCTGGCCCGCTGTGCTCGCTGATATTTGAGATCCCTGTGAAGGGATAAGTGGTGACCAGCAGTACAATGCAAACCAAGTTCAGTTCATCCGTGAGGACTCCTTCAACAAAAAGTTCCAACTTAAAATCGGTCCTTACTTCCACATAAGGGAAAAACTCCCAGTTGTTGTCCATCGTACGTACTGAATGGGAAAACGTTTTGTTATCATTAACTTATAAATCGGACTCGGACATGATTGTGACATTTTGGAAAAGGGCCACAAAAATAAATCAATGGAAATGTAAGCTGTAGACAATGAGCCAAATTTTGTGTAGTGTAAACCGTTGACTGAAAATCAATGCCATGCCCTTCAACTCTTCAATAAGCGGGTCCACTTGGCCAGCCTTCATTAGTTTCCGCTGTTTAAGAGACAGTCAGGCATCAGTCTTAGAAAACCGTTAAATGGTAAACAATATATTTCCCTTTAAAGCTTTCCTGCTTGAAGTACACTATTTTCCGAAATGTTCAGGATGTATGTGAAGCTTGAGGACAGGAAAATTAGACTCATCGCGCTATCTAGAAGATGGGCTGTTATTTTTCTTCCGCTGCCAGAAGTGAAAGCTTGTTGCCAAAATGTCCCTCTGCTGCCAACAACTGTTTCATGCTAGCTACAAAGAGATGGGAAGAATCAATTAGCTGTCAAGCATAACGTGAGTCACAGTTATAACAGTGATGTAAAATGGCGAGAATAAAAAAAAAAAAAAAAAAAAAAGGATTTCCTTTATTAATATCTTCTTTCTATGTGGCACGAGGCCCTGCCATACGCAGGTGTTTTCTGGAGGGGTGGGGGAGGGGGAGGGGAGGGCGGGGCGGGGCGGGGCGGAGCGAACCGCAGCAGGACTTGCTCAGACTCCTTTCCCTCTGCTTGTCAGGTGGCGCTGGAGTGTCGGTGAGATAAACAGACGGCTCGTGTCGCCACGGAGACGCGGAGGGCGGGACCTCTGCGGAATGAGGTGCCGCGCTGCTGACGCCTGAAAACGGCGGAGAGCGTTATATGACGGAGAGAGGCCCGGGAGTGACAGCCCGTTCGGTGGATGAGGTGACACTGGCTCTGGCACTTCTTCCTTTATCAGAGGACTGCAGCGAGACACACGCCTTTTTTTATAAAGCACTTCTTCTGAGAAGAATTACCGCCTCTGCTTGCGCCCGTTTCTTGTTACTTTTACGGCCTAAACTTAAGCATTAATATTTGTTTTGTGCCTTACAAAATAATCTGAATAATGTTACTTTTTTATGATGAATATGTATGCAGGTATTTGATAAGTGGACTGCTGGTACCACTATTAGCCTTTCCTTAATTACTAACCTGGGCTGCTGGTCCCAGGGTGATATCATATTAAGTTGTAAGGTGACTGATTAAATCCCAAAAAAAACAGTTTAAGTATTAACATTTAAAAAAAAAAAAATTTTTTTACATAATACAAGTGTCCTGGATGACAAAAAGATGTTGCAGTGAAAATATTTTCAAAATATTTTATTGAATGTTTCTTTTAGTGTACATTTCAGCAGTCAGATTAAGACCAGAGTCCTCTACAGGGGACAAAAATTAGATGCTGGGTCCCAGGGGGAAATTTCGTCCCATGTTTGAGTTAAAATTTTTGAATGAATTTAACACGCCCCGCACAGGCAGCTGTGTATTTACTATGCAAATGTGCTTTCCCTCTCTCTGATCCCCCCTGACTGCGATGCCTATTGATCTTCTTCATAACTCAAAAGGGATCCTCACACTTATCACTTCTGTTTTCCTCTGGGTTAACTTTTGATTTAGTTTTTATTTCTTTTTACAATACAGTCTATGAAATTTGAAGTGACATTACAGGACATTCCATTTTATTGCTTATGGCTATCCCCAATATTTCACTCTCACACACAAATTCCATTAACGCTGGTATCCCCAATATTTTCACTCTCACACACAAATTCCATTAACGCTGGTGGTAGCATTTGTCCACTTAATTGAAACTGAAGTGCTTATCGCATGTAAACCACGGGAAGAGGCTTTACCAAAAGCTATGGCTGAAATCCTGTTGTTAGCTGTGCTACCCTGGAGATTTCATAGCTCCCTCCCTTCTGTGCAAATCTATCTCTTGCCATCGTTTGCATGAATACCCAGGCAGTATGATTTCCCGTCGAGTGATAAAGCTCTGACCTCATCGTATACTTCTTCACTGTCAAATGTTATCCCCGGAAAAATGTTGATGAATGTGATTTACAATGGGACTAGTCAAATAACCAAAGCCTGAGACATGGAATACATCACATTTATAGGGATTATGCCCTGACTGGGAAGTTTCTATTATCTTCAAGTCTTGGGAGATGTGAGGCTTAGCATCTTATTTCTTTGGGTTTTTGACTGTGTTGTCTGCCAGAGTGGGAATGCTGCTCTAGATCCAAACTGTACAGTGATGTGGTATCTACTGGGATACTGTCTCCCCTTTCTTACCTCATGCGATCTGACCGGAAGCCATCTTGGCTCTGTTTTCCACTTGCCTGCATAGTGGGCTGTGCATCCAAGCATCCTTAGAGCCTGAAATTTTATCCTGAGGATAATTCATTAAAACATAATTGTTATATATCAAGATCCGAATGGAAAAGTCAATCCAGCCAGAAGACAGTCAACTTTTTTCTCGGTGCATCTGTTATGGAGAGCTGGGAGAAAGTAGACGTGTTTATTTTTTCTCCTTTCAGCTCTTAGACACACAGTGTACACAAAGGAAAGGATCTGAAATAAGATTCAGCTCTTTGTGGTGTCCAGAAAATCTTTTCAATCTTACTAAAAAAAAAAAAGGGCTTACTAACATGTTTTCATTTTTTATGTCAGATTAATTTATTGTGTTGACTATACTGAAATTATTATTATTCATTCACATCCTTGTGTGTGAAACTATTTTTACAAACTTATCATAAACCTGATCCAATGACTACAAAATTGCATAGAAGAGGTCCTTTTGTATTGAACCTTTTTGCATGATTTGCCCTTTAGTTCCTCTTTTCATGGCAAAGAAACCTCATGCATAATCATCTTTTATGAAAATGTAATCAATGCAGTTTAAAGTGCTATTAGTCATAACTGATTGCTTTAAACCCGAAAGAAATGCAAATATGAGTTTGTTGAATGTATTAGACCTCCTCAGAAAGTGTTCAATGGCAAAGCAGTCTTTTTTTTTTTTTTACAACTTTTTTTTTTTTTGCCTGAAATGTTATATCTTATAATTTGCAGGACTTATGAGCCTCTCCTCTCAACCAAAGTCATGAAATTGTGTTTGTGTACAGACACCACAGATTTTTCATATTGGCGATCCATCAAAAGTATTGTGTTTCCAAGTTTGAAAAAAAACAAAAAAACAAAACAAACAAACGATTCCCAATGATGGGCCGAGGACAACATTGACATTGTTTCCATGGCAGCAGAACTCATGTTCGAAATTTCCTATTTTGTCCGGTTGTTGTGGAAATAAGGAGTTCCCTCTTTTAGCCCAGAGTTGGTCATCTTCCTGAAATCCACTCATTTCCATCTGAGCGGCTGCTTCATCAGTGACTAAATTGGCTGCCAGACAATCAATTTCTGCACTAAGAGGATTGATCGAAAAGTGTGATCTGGGGTCCTTTCGCAAATGCACCGCTGGTAAACTGCCTTTGCGATTCTCCCCGAGTTCTCTCTTTGACGCCAGGCCTTACGTCAGAATCTCCGTCTCTTCCTTTTTTCCAGAAGTGAAGGTGACATCTTGCATGACTGCGCATCGTCTGTTCCCTTCACATTTTCCCGTGTAACCACTGGTTTGTTTAAAATGCAAACCCATTCAGCGCCACATCTGACAGCATCATTAACCTTCCTTATAAGCCAGTGTTTTGTCCAAGTGTGGAAGCATGTGTACTGTGAGTTAAACACCCAGCAGGCCTGAATGCACAGGGTGTTCTCTTGTCTCCCATGAATAATTTGACGGAACTCAACAGCTTGAATAAACAAAAGTGAAACAATGCATCTCTGACAATTTCCCTTCTCCGCCGGGCAGTGCAGCCCCGGTGTTAAGGCAGGAAGGAAGGTTTTTATCCCATTGTTTACTTGGACTTGAGAATCTTCTGTTATTTTGCATACAATAGTCAATACATTTATCTTTACAGAGCTAAACCAACTCCGCTACTCATTCAGAGATCTTAGTAATCAGAGCCCCTTCCTTTAGAACATCAATACTAATCTAAACATTTGTTTTGTGTGTTTATTTAATTTAATTTAGCTACCACTGACATTGAGTCACGTCCTTGCTCTTTATGAGTTCAAGTCATTCAGTATCAAAGAGCACATTTGCACCTGACATAAAAACAAACACCCGTATCTGAACAGCTGTGATCGGACTGTCATCCGTTCACCAGCAGTGTGCTTATTTGTATTTGTACAGAGTTATAGTGGCAGCCGTCGTGAAGGACACAACTGTGCAAAGTATTTTGCAAAGCAATGGATTTTGGGCCCTATGAAAATATCTCACATTGGGCCCCACCACCCCACCCAGGCCATCCCATCCATGCTCCACTACCAGACCTGGGTTCAAAGAGTAATAGTTTTGGATTCAAATACTTTTCTATGCTCTGTTGATCTTGCCTGGCGCATTTGAGCCTGCTAGGAGGAGCATATGGGCGGGGTTTAATCCCACTTTTGGGATTATTTCATTTGTTCCTATATGCCAGGTCAGTTTAGTCAAATGCAGAAAAGTATTTGAATCCATTAAATACTATGTGAACCTACTTTTCTATGCTCTGTTGATCTTGCCTGGTGCATTTGAGCCTACTAGGAGGAGCATATGGGCGGGGTTTAATCCCACTTTTGGGATTATTTTATTTGTTCCTATACGCCTGGTCAGTTTAGTCAAATGCAGAAAAGTATTTGAATCCAAAAGACTACAGCACAGTCATTTGGAGGGCCTCTGTCCGTCAGGTTCCTAGGAATCATCCTAACTCTACTAATGTTACGGGCCTTGCCAAAGATTTTGTCCATTAGAAGTTTTACGGAGAGACGGTTTGTATCTGTGGCAGCTGCAGCGGCCAGTGGCAATCAGATTCTGAGCTTTCGGAAGATTCTGAACTTTCCATCAATGTTAATCAATGGGAAATTCTTTGATGTAAAATCGTAAATTTCTCAAAAAAAATATTGGAGTTGTTGACACAAAAAGCAGAAGCAATGCAATCCCAAACTAGGTGAAGCGACTGAATTTGGTAGGTCTGGCTGAAAACCTGTAGGAGGACTAGCATGTAGAATATTGATGTGGAATTAGAAGAAAAAGTTATAATGAGACAATAAGTTTCCCTTTTCAAGCCAACTTAATAAATAGTCACATTAATAAGTTGCATACTTTTCTACTCTTTGAAAAATATTAGAAGTTTTGAAAAGGGAAAAAAAAAATAAGGACATGAACTGGACATTAATATGCTAATTCTTATTTTTTACGTGTCAGTTCATGCATGTGTTAGAGGGGAAGGACATACATTTCTGTCTCTCGTAAACAACTGTGAAGAGATTTAAATGAAGACAGCAGAAATGTTCTTTGGGCTGGAGATAATGAGTGGTAAATGCTACTTAGCACCCTGTCAACATGAAATGAAGGATTTTTTGAAAGCCATTTATGATCAGATGTATCATTATCTTTATGCATAATTTAACAATTAAATTGTATATCATAACAGTCCTGTCAAATTAATTCTGCTGCTACCTAATTCATTACTTGCAGATATATTATTCTGTTTTATAGCAATACATCATGTAGACGCATAAGGACTGAAGTTGGTGAAATTAATGAGGCCATATCTTTCCAAAAATTAATGTTAAATCTAAAGGCTTTGTAGGTATTACCATCCACTGTGTTTAAATGTTTAAATAAATCATGGTGTGTGTGTATCTGTGCGTGTGTGTGCGTGTGCGTGCATGTTTCTTGCTGTTGCTACTACTATGGGATAATGTTATATTGGATACCATGTCTACTATATGAAGCCTTGCAATAAGCAGGAACACAGTCATAAAAACATAGGGAATGTGTTACCGATGAATTTGATAGGCAACACATTGTACATATGTACTATCAACTAGTATGTAAATAAACATTGCCATATTTGGTCATATTAACCTTCTTCAAAGATGTATAAAATACATTTTTGCAGACAATTTTAATTAAAATAGAATTTTCCATATTATTCGACTCATGTCCTGGATCTGAATTGATCTATAGTATTTAACTCATTTAATATTTTCACATAAATATAATTTAAATATTAGAATCTATAAATATTAGAATTAAAATATTAATTATAATTATACAATGATGGTAAGTAACACCATATATTTGTAAAATATGGTGGCTATGGCTCAGAAAGTGTCACTCCATTGTGTTACAGCTCTGTGTTATCTGGCAAGGTTTGTTTGATCGAATTGCACCTAAAGATGACTTGGCAGATTTGGTTAGTATTGTAACACAACAGCTCTTTAATCAAAGGGGTTCAGAATACTAAGTGATGTAATATCTGAAGGCGTTAGAGAAGAACCAGAGGAAGAGGGAAAGGCAAAGTCCTGTAAAAGAGAATAACATTCAAACTACTGCTGTCATTTCAAAAGTGCATTGAAGCCATTTATGCACTGTTTCCCTAAATTACCTTGGAAATGGTTTTCCACCTGGGACACCCGGAAAGGTTATTGTACTCATTCTAATCTGACCAATCACAGTGATTGGAGCATTATTGTAGGTGAATGTATACTCATAGCTGAAATTATATTTTTTAGCACAGAAGTTTATACTTAGTTTTTAGGATACCATTTTCAAGCAGGCTTTTTGTTTTAGTCATGATGAGTGCTGTTGTGTTTTAGTCATGATGAGTGCTGTTGTGTTTTAGTCATGATGAGTGCTGTTGTGTTTTAGTCATGATGAGTGCTGTTGTGTTTTAGTCATGATGAGCGCTGTTGTGTTTTAGTCATGATTAGTGCTGTTGTGTTTTAGTCATGATTAGTGCTTTTGTGTTTTAGTCATGATTATTGCCCTTTTGTGTTTTAGTCATGATGAGTGCTGTTTTGTTTTAGTCATGATTAGTGCTGTTGTGTTTTAGTCATGATTAATGCTGTTGTGTTTTAGTCATGATTAGTGCTGTTTTGTTTTAGTCATGATTAGTGCTGTTGTGTTTTAGTCATGATTAGTGCTGTTTTGTTTTAGTCATGATGAGTGCTGTTGTGTTTTAGTCATGATTAGTGCTGTTTTGTTTTAGTCATGATTAGTGCTGTTGCAAAGCACAATGGGTGGTAGAGGTGAGCCGTCACTATACCAGGGGGGAAGGATTTATGTTGAATCTATTACCACCAGGGGTGTTACAGAAGAGGCATACACAATTAATTGCATAACTGCTATTTGTGTTATGTGACAGTTGTATTGTGTTAATTATATTTCTAGTGCTCTCAGTGTAAGTACGTTAACTTTGGTGTAGCTGTTCTACAAACACACTGCTGAAAAGAATTAGTATTGCACGGTTTATGAAATCACACTGATCATCTGGAATGCTTATCCTGTCCATCGGGCCAACTATATCCTGCAATATGTGTACTGAAGAACTTTAGAGCAAAGAGCTGGGAACGTGGCCAGGAAAACATAGAACAGCTGAACGCTGTGCATGCAGGAATAGTGTGACATCACGATTCACAGTACATATGCTTGTGTGTGTGTGTGTGTGTGTGTGTGTGTGTGTGTGTGTGTGTGTGTGTATGAACATGTATGCAAAGCAAATCAATTTTGATTATCGGTATACTTATATATTTGTAATTATATAATTTATCTCTCTCTGTCTATATATATATATATATCTATATATACAGATTAGAACATAAGACAGAATAGCAGTAGTCTTTCTAGCTCAGTCAGTGTGTTGTAATAAATATAATGAGTCATAGGCTTTATTATGGGCGTGTGGGTTGGGCGGGGCAGGCTGCAGTGGCCCCTTCAGCATGAGCCAAGCCTCTGCAGAGCTGGAAGAGCTCATAATGAGGAGTCTGTGGAGAGCCACGTTACCGCCCCTCATTAACCCAACTGCATCCACAATTTTCTCAGACTGGCACTTCAATTACGCTAATCCTGCCTGTGCTGGGTACATACGCCCCCCCCCCCCCCCCCCCACTTCCTCCCCCTAAATATCTGAGATATGAAATATTTTCCTGTGCTTCAGCTCTGTTTTTTTATTTCTGCAGGACGGGTGCGAACATCCGCCATTGCGGGAGGGGGGTTCAATCCACCGTGCGGCAGGATTAGCTATAATCGAGAAAAAGACACGTGCTGCTTGTTTTCTACACCCTGTCTATGCTGAAAAAATCTCATTCTCTCATTGGGAGCAGAGAAAAAAAATGATATATATATAAGGCAGCAGTACAAGCTGGTGTTATAATAGCCAACCAAGTGGTGTTCTTCACATTCTGATAGTTTCTCTGCAGGGGCTCCTGATTGTTCCAGTAGCTTTTAGGTGTTCTAATGCACTTGAGTAAATTAGCACTCCACTATGCCTTTCACTGGCAAAGACACTGCTGACTCCATTACACTGGAAGATCCAAGCCAAATGCTCCTAAATGATACTTTCTTTTTATTCCTAATTTCAGACTCTATTGATTTCCTTCTGTTTTCCTCATTATGATTCCAATTGATGAGCCCGGTAATGACAATAACAGTGATTGCACTTGACATTGTCCTGAGCTGGTGAGAGGAGATGTTTTTTTTTTTTTTTTAAATAGGGATGATATCATCTGAGCAGGATGATGCCCCTGAGCATATTCTGCTGGCTCAGGGGCAGTTAAGCAGTGTCTTGTTCTGTAGAAAACCTTGTCATGTGACTTGTCCAGTTAGCCCAAAAAAAGCCTACGGTACAGCCATGAGAGAGTTCATTTTTGTGGGGGAAAGAAATTCTAAATAAACCCTGCCATACTGTTTGCCCTTAATTTTGAATCACAATTAAATTCAAGCGCTAATTAACTTCAAGTGCTAATCACATTTAATTGAATCACAATCAAACGCAATTTGCTGGACTCTCCAAACACAGTTTTGAGATCACCAGAATTAGCTTACCTAACAACAGTAACAGTATTTGTGATGGCGAAAAAATGAACAAGATTTATTTGTAAGTGAAAAAAAACATAGATTATTTCGGGTAGTTTTTGTGTTACTTTAGTTACGCAAGCAGTTTGGCTCGGCAAGAGGAAATCTAGGTTTGTCTGAATGAAAAATGTTGGAATTATTCTACTCATCAATACAGTTATGATTCCACAACCATGATTCTTAGGTACTTACCAACTAGTCCTGCAAAAGTGTAGTTTAGTGGTTAGAGCAGTGTTATCTGGACCTCAGTATCACTAGTTCCAGTCCTAAAGGAGATCCCCTGTTGAACCCCTGAGCCACATAAGTTTGATGGGTACATGTAAAACACTGTAAAATACTTAAAAATTAGCACATTAAGGGATTGATTTACTAAGACCTTTAGATCAATTAATAGGGCAATATGATAATGTTGTATGAGTTCATTTTCTTTGCCGCAAAGCTGATCATGTGGACTGCCAATCAGAAGATTATGTATTGCATTTTAATAGTGTAATTCCTGTACTTTCATAGATTTTTCTGCTGTTGTGTCTGGTAGAGTTTTTGTAATTATGGAATCGCTGGTTGGAATCCTGTCTCCTTCTTGACTCTGAGTTTCCTTGAAGCTCAACCATTATCAAAAAATTGGGGTGAAATGACTGATAACCCCTGTCCCTTTGTTTGGCAAATAAGGGGGACTGGATATGATTATGCCTACAGACCATGTTGCCATGCAATTTTCCTTACTTTAGGACACACATTCTAACATAACATACCGTTTCACAGAATATGTACTGTACATGTTTTAGAATGAATATATGTTGTAAAACATATTTCTGCTGATTTCTGAACCATAATCAAAAATAAGACACACTATATCTGTCTCTTTCAGTAGTTTTATAAATTATGATGGATAGCATGGATTTTCAATTCCTGCACACAGCCCAGTCTGACAAGACAAGGAAAGACTGGAGCTAAACAAAAGTGCAATGCCCTGAGGCGCTCTCTAATTAAAGTCTACATGTCAGTGATGCTCTGTGCAATTTCAACACCTTACCTCTTAAACACACAAAACTGCTTCATCATCTTCATGAACCAATGTGTCAGATAAGGCAAGCCAAAGCATTGATGGTACCCCAGAGATGTCTTGCAAAAATGTATGTTGTATTTTATTCTTTTTCTGTCGTTCTGCAAAACAAATAAAATAAAATAACTTTATATATAAGTTTAATAGTAATAAATAGTTTATGAATAGTTCAGCAGTTGGGTCTACTGCAATAAACATGGCTGAATTTAGGGATGCACACACATTTGTTGTCAGTACTTCAAAAATAACTGCATTTCCTGTTTTTTTATAATCCAAGAGTATTCTATTTCACAACTTTATCTGAGATTTATTGTGATGGCAACTGCTTCAGAGGCATAACTTTATGTATACAAGCATATATGTTGAGTAATGCAGAAATTCTTGTTTTACCAGCAATTAATTTATTTCTGTGGGTTTTTCAATTATATGCAACAAGACTATGGCTGGTAGTTTTGATAGATATGGTATCTCCAGAAACCAAGTAATCTGGTTGGGAGGGAGAAACAATTTACAAAAAAAAGACTGGAAATGTCAAAAAAGTTAGTTCTCTATACTTTCCTGTTGTCAATGGCAGCTGTTTGTGAAGGAATGTATGCTGTATAAATTGTGCTTCTACTAAATGCCTAAAATGTAAATGTTATGTAAATGATTTAATAAAAAAACTATTCTAACTATTTTATTCTAAATATGAATAGTGTCACACTTTCTTATTATCAAGAGGTCTGACAGCTGTTGTGGTCCATTGTGTTTTAGCAGGCTGGATGAAAACAAAATGTTATGAAGTTAGAGCAATATTTTTGCTTTTGTAACTTAGACAACCTTTTGTGCATTTTCATTTAGCTTTGTTTTTTTTTTTTTTTAGGAAACACTGTCACACATTTCTGGACATATTCATAAAAGTGTGACATCTTTGTGGATGGAGTTCACGGGAAGAAAGTTTTGATTTATGAAGTGATTTTCTCAGTCCTACGTGAATCAATCAGGAATTACTGGAGCCTGTGGAAAGAGGAATTAGCCATTTTAGAGCTTCTTTAAGGAGAAGAAATAAAAACGCCTTCATAATGGCAAAAACATAGATCAGACGGCCTTGTTTGCTATGGTGATTTCCAATAATCTCTGGTGGAAAAGGTACAAGGGGGGAAGGTGTTAATGCTGTGGCCTTTTGCCTGGAGAAAAAGTCTTCCACTAAGTCATGAAACTGAGCAGACTGCTATGCAGCTCATGTTTGCCACGTCTTAGATCAAACTTGATTTAGACCCACAATTGCAAATGAGCATTGTGGCTTTCCTAAAACTTAATTGTGGCAATAGTAGTAAGTTGTTTGCAGAAGTATTTATGAAAACATTATTTACCAATAATACTGCTACGTACAATTTACCATTTATCATATTGCAATAAAAATATGTTTAAAAAAAACATACACACAAATGGTAAGAACAGGGGTTTACATTTGAATATGCTGGATCACATCTTTCATAGATTGATTAAATAATAATAGTAGTATTTACGGCTATGAGAGAGCTATGCAGTATTTCAGATAGAAATAAAGAAAGGAGCAGCTGCCGGACGAGGGAAATGAGTTGTTTTGGGTGCATTGCAGTCGTCTGACACACATACAGAGCAGGGTATGATGGCCAGCAGGAGACTGCTACAGTCTACTTACAAATGCCAAATACTGATGACTGTCAACAGCACAACACACGTTAGCAGGTGGTTATAGGACGTTAGGGGGCCAGAGCTTGCGCTGCAGTGCTCTGGAGTGCTGATTACACTAAAAAGAAAAGAGAATTTTAGGGGTAATTAATCCTCCTGGCGAGGAGTCGGCGGTTTATGGCTGAAAAAAAAAAAAGTGTGAGGGATATTTTTTTAACTCCCGGGTCAAACGGGGGCTTTGAATCCGGACAGTCCGTCACGAGAACCCCATTGCTTCCCAAGGTAACGTTTACTTGGAGCGCATGATGTGTTTCAAAGATGGCGCTTCATTAGACTGTAGCTTTCGGTTCCCCTCTCGTGTCCTCCGTCGCCCAGCGCGGCGGCTCTGGTTCCTCGCGGCACCTCACCTGGCTCCCCTTTGCGTGATCACCACCACCTCCACAGCAAAGATAAAAGGAGGAATAGGCCCCTCTCTCAGCCTCTTACCCATCTGGGCCACAGTTCTGCTGCCAGCAAAAAACAAATCCCGTTGGTTAAATTGTGGTGCGAGGCCCTAACCAAATTATTCACTCTGCACATTCTTCAGCAGTATTATTTACTCTAAGCAAATTCTTCAGTAAATATTTGATAAATAGTATATAAATGTAAAAACAAACAAAAAAATACGTCTGACCACATCTTTCCAATAATACAAAGCCACATCATGTGGATGAATAGTTACATATATATTGTACATATGACCATAGAGTACTGTTACATTTCAAATCATGTATGGTTTTGTTACATCCATGTGTTGCCCCATGAGTGCGCCCATCAAAACGGGATGTCAAGACCAGGGGCCTGAATCAGGAAGCAGAATTACTGGGTTAGCTGGATAACTGCACTGAGTAGAACAAGGAAACCCTCCCAAATGTGCAACATAGACTGAAGTAAAAAGAGCTGTTCCGGGTTTTACTCAACTAACTGACTAATCCTGCTTCATGATACATGCCCCAGGGCACCAAGCAGATAATAAACAACAACAATAATAATACTTCTGGTCCAGCATAGGCAAAGTGTACCTCACCTCTACAGGCCCAAATGTAAAATTTCCCAGCAATATACCCCAGATCGATTGAGTGTCATCTACATTGTAAGGACCGTTTACAGACGGCTGTAAGGAGTAAAGATGTCTTTGAGCAGGTCCAGCACACAGAACTCATATATTGTAGTCTGGGCAGCGGATAGTATTTTTCAGGCGCTGTAGAAGCGAGACATTTGGAAATAAGGAAGAGCCATGTTAAAGTCTCTGTCCTTTTCACCTCGTGCTTTTTTCTTTCCATATTGGTTAGAAAATTCAATAAAACTCCACTGAAGCGGACTGAAACTAGATCATATTGAATTCAGGACCAATGTAATAAAAGTGCTTTCAGTATTGGCTACTTATGCCAGGACAAGAGAGGTGTTTTATTGAAGTGGGGCGAAGGACAGGGGTAGCAATGCCACGAACAATGGAACCGTTAATAACCTTGGCTAAGAATAATACTATAGTGCACATTGTGGCCAGTTTTCAGGGGTTTTTTCACTCATATTGGGGTTTGATTTTTATTAATTTTTGTCACTGTTAGGTCCCTATGCTGCCTCGTGAGAGCGGCCCTTTAAATCTTTTGCGTGCTAACGAGTTTCACTCTGTTCACCTGTCTCGATTGGAAATTGCGGACACCTGTGCTGGATTTCCAAGTGCATATACTGTATATTGGTGGTGTTCTCTAGCTTGAGGTTGGTTTTTGATTTTCCCTTTGTTGGTTTGGTTTCCATTTTGGTTAAGAAAAAAACACTTTGTAAGTTGTTGTTTGTCTTTTAAATTGTTTGTGTTGCGGCCCCTTCGAGCCGGGGTCGTAACAATGGAGATAAGTGTCCGATTCTCATGTATTTAGTACCCCCTACACGAAAACTCGTTAGCACGCAAAAGATTTAAAGGGCCATACTCACGAGGCAGCACAGGGACGTAACAGTCACAAATACATATTCCTCAAAATAATTCTGAAGCCACCAATGACAAATACAGTTAGTTATAATGTCATATGTTTGGGGTCAGGTCACAGGTGACATGCAGGCTGATGTCATGATGTGCTTAATATTATGTGCAGTATACAGAATACCCCATAGATGTCATTTCTGACAAGATAAATCGTTTTAAAATTGTGAAACCTGTAAGTGATTTAGGGGTAATTCTGTCTATGATCCTTCATTTCAATTCAAGGAGTGATTTATTTATGGGCTTGATGTATTTACCAGTGAAGGAATACTCACAAAATATTTTAATGGTAGACAAAGCCTACCACAGAGCTAGAGCAGAGCTAGAGTTTAGAATCTACTCCAGGGGGTATTCCACAGAGCAGGATAAGCAAGTTAGCCAGATAACTCTAAAGTAATACCATGAAATACCTTCAGAAACATTCTTCAATATCAGCAGCTAACAATATGTATGACAAAATCACACTCATAAACCAGAGTCTAGGGCATTTCCATTGACTGAGATCTCACTAATGTGTTGATACAGCCTTATCGTTCTCACAGTTATCTGGATAACTTGATAATCCTGTTTTGTGGAATACCCCCCAGTTCCGCTGCAGTGCTTAGTGCAGTGTAGGGAATACAGTTGTCACTGGCTCACATTGGCATGGAGACATTGCATGCGAGTCCATCTGACACAGTGCTAACGCTGGAGGCCCATCTCGCCATTGAATTTGAAGAATGAAAACAAAATGTTACAAAACAACAACTGAAGTAAAAATAAAACAGGCCTAGCTATCAAATGTCCAATTAACGTCCCCCGAAACAACGATGAGAAAAACTGAAGTCTTGCCATGGGATAGCCCAAGAAAAAAGTCCTGAGGAGTCAGTCACAGCAAAAATAGCCCTTTGCACTATCAGCTGAAATTACACACACACACACACACACACACACACACACACACACACACACACACACACACACACACACACACACACCGACATAGCCCATAACCAATTTGTATAACAGCAGTTTGAAAACATAAAATTTTGTGACAGCTTATTTTAATTATGTCTTACCAACCCTCTAGGAGTTTGTTAAAGAAGGATTACAGCATCCCATAAGAGTTGAACTCACTTTTTTTTTTTAAACAGGGAATAGAATTTTCTCATTACTGTCCGTTAGTCACAGCCATTTTTTTAGTTTGCTCCACAGCCAGACAGGGAAGGGTTTAATCAACACACTGCACAATATAAGATTAACAGCAAAAGTCCCGTGCTCTTTGGCTTTCGTCAGCTATGTCGGAAGTGTAGGACTCCTGTGGAAAGATGGTCATGGGTCAAAGCCATTCAAATGGGCTGAAAATGCTGATCTGTTCTGTTTAGCTCGCGGTAATGGATTTGTTTGTTGCCAAAAACCTTGGGTCTCCGAGGAATCCTGGGGCTTAACACCATTCAGTTTTCGCTGCACTGGTCATTTATTCTGATTAGGAGAATGAAGTCTTATACACAGCTATCCTCATAATGATTGCCACAGAGTCCTCGGGGGACCAGAAAGAAAATACACCCTGAGTCTAAGAAAAAAGCGACGTACTTCTCCTCATGGTGAACCAATGATGTGTAAAATGATTGCAGCAGACCCTATAATGAATGTACATGGCTGATCTACATGTCAACAAAAGCAGTCAGGTATATCATTAATCATTTCTCCCTTCTTTTCCCTCTGCACTACATTGACAGGATAATTGCTATGAGCAGCACACTTATAAAATTCTCCCAGAATTGCTTTAAAATGTCAGCAAGATATGAATGGGCAAGATTCTTATGAAAGTTTATTGTACCTCAGATTTTGAGGAGAGAGAAGGAGAGGGGAAGGGAAAAAGGGGGAGAGAGATAGAGAAGGAGAGAGCAAGGGGAGAGAGAAAAGAGGAGATAAGGGAGAGAAAGAGAGATGGAGAAGGAGACTTTAACTGAATATAGAGGCAAAAAGGTAATTGTTGCAACATTTCTAAATCTTGATCAGCATTTGAATTTAATCTGGGGTACCTTACCTGTACTGTGAGATTATGTACGTATATATAATTTGTAAAACAACTAATTAAGCAGCTATAGTTAAAAAAAAAAAAAAATAATACTATAAAATATTATTTGAAAATGAAACAAATGCAGACAGTAAATACGATAAAAATTATGTGCCATAGACCAAAAGCATTTTAGTTAATCCTATAGCTTTTTATATATATTTGGCACTTTCCTCTTTTCAATGAAATGGCTGATTACCCATACTATGCTCTTCTATATCATTCTGTCCCATGAGCACATGGAAAGAGCAGGACACCTGCTTTCAGAGGAAGGCCTAAAGTACTGAATCCAATAGCTGTACATTGCACATCTTGTTTCCAGATGCCAACTCATTCCAGAAACATCTCTAGCCATTGCAGAATTCAGCTTCGTTCTGCATGGTTCTCATATTAGATTTCACTTCAGATCAAGTTGAAGTGACGTTTGTTTACAAGACACGGTTCATGATTCACAAAGTGATTCTCCAACAGAGATTCATTGTATTTAGAAATTAAATTACAGCATGTGTTTTCCAGATAACATAACTTTCCCAACCACCATTTACCAGGATAAAAAAAATAATTGCCAAAATTGAATGCTTTGTCAGGGTTGAGGCTGGTTGATAATTAGATATAATATCATGAAAGTATCCATTTGAGACCTATAAAGACTAATACAGTGTTCTCTAACAATGTGATTACAAATTGAAACCACCTGCTAATGCACCATTATGTTGTGAGAACGGAATATTGTGTTTTTTGTAGGTAAAAATTAAACCTTGAAGTCAAGTACGAGCAAACTGTAAAAAATAAATCCTATCAAATACATTTGAAGGAAAAAAAAAAATGGAAATGCTAGCTTGTTTACTTTGGGTGGCTGAGGTCACTGGACATTACATTACCCATAAAAGTGTGATGTCAGAGGATCCCTGTAAAGAGATTGGCTGGCCGAGCTCATGGAATGTAAGTTGTCTGAATGTGCCACAGAAACACACTGACAGTGACAACTCCGTAAAGGTGGGATTGAGGGACATTGGAATGGTCCAATGGTGATTATACACTCTTTAAGCTGCATCATCTTATTCAGTCTGTGACATATTCTCTCTCAATGCTCAAGCATACATGCAGTCCCATTGTTTTTTTATTGACTAAATCTATTTCTTTTAAAACTCAAAATCTCTCTCCTATAGTGAAACTACCAATTGTGATGACAGGAAAAAGATAAAATAGGTTTTTATTTCATGGCATTTTAGTCATTATTTTAAATTGCAGTGGAATCTTTGACCCTCGTGCCCTTTTTTGATTAACCGTTTATTCCAAAAGGCCGTTAAATATACAAACTGATCTACTGTAGATGGCCACTGCAGGGTGCGATTTTGTGTTGCAGTTTATTTCCTCTCAGCTTCACTTTTGACTAAATTCCGTCTGTAACCTCCTGTTTATTTCCACTGAGCAATTCCCTCCCCTGAGGTTAGCTCATGGTGGCTGCATTTGGAAACCTTAAAAGGGGAATGAGCTGATGTCAGAGTCGCATGCATGCATGCATGGGCACTGCGGCGATGGTGGGCAATGCCTGCTTGCATCTTGGCTCTTTCTCTGCAGCGAGCTGCATGTTTGCCCTGCAAGAGCTCGCCATGCAAGACTGTACTCAGGGTTATGAGCCCGGCCCCTTGCTTGGTCGGTTATTCCTGCATCCAATCAGTTCTGCCTCAGGAATTGGCTTGTGGACATCCACATCTAGTTCTTTTATTTGTGGATGTGTGTCAATTATTTGAATTAATTCACTACAAAAAAGATGTAAAAACAGAAACAAACCAAAAAAAAAAAAAAAAAAAACTCTAACTTGAAATGGAAAATGCCTTGTATTTTGTCATTAGTGTTTCATGGGGGAAAAAGTCTGATGTTAAACTATCAAATAGGTCTTTTATTGTGCTCATATCTGTTTTTAGGTACGGCTTGCAAATTTTCATAGGAAAAGCACATTTCACCCGCATTGTACCGTGGTCGTTATAGTTAATGATAATTTCAGTTTTTTTATGTTAACAGTAACAGCAGAAAGAAGTGCTATGGTTATATTACTACAACTGTTGCTTCAGCTAATGTCTGCAGGGAAATGAGTCACATCTGTCATGGCATTGACTTAGGCTTGGGATGACATCACAGGAAAATACAAATGGTGACAGTACAGGGAATTGTTTGAAAATCTAAAGGAACACATTCTCTTAAATATTGAGAAATGTTATTCGATCGCATCCTAAAATAACACAAATATTCCACGTTAGTGCACGAGGGTTGTCTGCATAGAGATTAATAGATGAAAAATGTCTTTTGCATTGAAATGTGACTTGCCGGTTTTTCATTATTCTGCTGAATCTTGAAAACGGTAATGAAACATCTGCTCATTGGTTCTCATAACAGCAAATGGAGAAAACATTTTGAAGGATACAACAGACTCCACGTTAGTCTTGAAAAAAAGCATGAATCCATACTGACAACTAACAAAGTGTACATGCCTGTTCGTAGGTTATAAGAAAAAAATTCACATTATAAAAAAATCTGATATTATAACTAAGGCCATGTAAAAAAAAAAAAGTTGTTGATCGTCCTTTTTTAAAAATTTTTAAAAGTCATAGGGAGGGAGGTTTTTTATTTTTTATTTTTATTTTTTTAAATTTAAGCACCAGGTACAGCGGATCGTAGAGAGAAATAAAGAGTACAGAATATATAGAACATTGCGTCTCTCGACGAAATTGCTTCTGTTTAATTGTAGCTTGTCAACATCAGTTTTGCTCATATTGATTGTAATGTTTCATGTATTTTTGGTCAAATGTTCCTTGATTGAATTCATCAAACACCTGTGATAAAGTCATGTCGACCTCCACCGAACACCCAAACTAATCTTTAATCGGTGTACTGCACCCAGAACGGACTATTGTTAGCACAATAAAAGGCATTGTTGTAGAACGTTTTGTTAATATACCATAGACAATCGCATGTGTGAACTCTCGCTATTGTTGATCAAAGATGGCGTGCATTGTTCATTAGCAACCCGTATGCTGCACATGCGCTCTAACAATTTTGCGTGGTGGTCTATAGAGGGCTAGGCCTAATGGATCAGATAGGATCTCCTAGTGCGGTGTGAGTACGATTTTCTATCCAAATGGCTTAGAAATAGGATTTCCCCGTGTTTTCTGCAACTTCTGGCCATTGTCACGAAAAAAATAAAATAAAAATAGAAAAGTCGTCGGGGCCTTTTTCGGATGTCGGGCGGGGACTGATCAACTACTGTTTTTTTTACATGGCCTAAGAATATACAGGTAGGATTTGGTAGACGCTTTAAGACAATGCAACTTACAAAATGTGCTCTTAACATAGTAAGCAAATTAGTGGTAAAGATAAGCTACAATCAAATCATCACCATTGAGATGCGGTTGTCAATATGAATAGTTAATGTGAAAATGGCATTTTTGGGTGTATGCTACGAGAAAATTGCCTTGAAACACCTACGAGTGGCTTCTCAAGGACGGATATTGATTTTGTTTTTTAATTTTGCCTCCTCTTCATACATTTTGTTTTTACCATATTGTGTTGCCGTCAAAAAAAAAGTCTGTAAAGTACTTTGTAGATGTGTAAGATATAAAAAATACAGCTGAATAAGTAAAATGATTAATAATTATTAGATTCATCCAGCTGAGGCAGTTGTGAGTATCTGGAGTGATGTCACATATTTGGCCGTCATGTGACCCGAGGAGGAGGAGCTTCTGACAGCAGGGCGTCTCCCACCCTTGTTATTCCTCACCAGTGACTCCTCAGCTTGATCTACTGACGCATGCTGGTTCTGCTCTGCAGTCTCCTGCTACAGTCGCTGCTAAGCTCAGCGTGTGACGAAGGGGATGGTAGCTTCATATTGTTTTGGTGCACTATTGTGTCTCAAGTTTATGGGAAATTTTGCAGCACTGAGAGAGACCTGCTGTTACAATTAGAAATGGGTAGATTAGGGAATAACAATAAAGTGGTTATTATTGAATTCTGCACTTCGTACCAGAGTATAAAAATATCAGTAATCTGTTAATAAAACCCAATAGACAGGTTGGATGTGGGGTTGGCTACGCAGTGGCTAAGCAGGACAGCACATTTATTTTTCAGAAAATTACCTTTAATGTAAAACTTTAAAAAAAAAAAAAAAATTCTCTGAAGTATGAAAAACACTCTAGTCTGGATCCGGTCAACCTGATTCCATAACTCCTTAGGTTAACTGAGCTACATTTTGTATTTTACAACTGTGTAAGTTAACACGCATATTTAATTGTGAAGTCAAGGAAAAACGTTACCATCTTTCCTTTATTAATTAGTTACCTAATACCTGACGACACTCAGTCAATACCTGACCAATCTGAAGGTTGTGAATTGGCATTTGATCTGCAAAACAAACATTTACTGATAATTCTAGGGGAAAGGAATTACAACAAGCTAGATGCAGATGCATTTTTAGAAAAAAATAAATCGATATAACATTTCACTAAAATTAAGTAATCAGGTCCAGCACACCAGTGTATTAACAAGGTATTAATTGTTTTTACTGGTCTGCATATCTTTCTCCAAGTCATTTTGTGATTCTTCAAATCAAAATGGATTAAAAAGTAAGTAATATCAATTGCCTTGGAGGTGTAGTCAAATAGAAATTCAAAGTAATTGAACTGTAAAGTTGTTGTCTCAATGCTTCATGATCAATAACTGTAGCTGTTGGATCTAAAATATAAATAAAAACATAATTGTGTGACATGTAACCTTACGCACCTTAAGAACACACATTAAAATAATAGCATCATTTTAATTCACAGCAGGCAATGCTTGGAAATTGGAAACATGACAAAGATTTTTGGTACATGGTACATACTTTAATGGCCCAGCAATCTGTTTACATTTACCCAGAATGAGAAATCACTGGAACACAGTGTAAAGACCTTGGAAACCACACTACCTAATGGAAACCACACAACCACACTACCATAAATAAATAACTAAATAAATAATAAAGATGTGGCAAGAGGTCACTCCGCACTCATTACTTATTACTAAAATACACATTCAAAACCTATGAGGACAGTACTGTATACAAATATAGAGCATTTTATTCAGAAGATGCTATCACCCATAATAAAATACTACCTGTGCCATACATTGGTATTGGAAGCCATCACCATTTAAGAGGCAAAACCTTCTAAATACTTTTACTTACATGTACACGTGTGATAAAAGATGCTGTGAATGGGGATGGGCCCAAAACGTCAATGGGCTCAGACTTCAACATTACATTACTGGCTTTCTTATATGCGTATATTTATAAGTACCTTGCTGAACGGCATGGCAGTGTTCTACCTGGGAGTCAAACCAACAACCTTAAGGTCATAAGCCAATTTGAAGTCTTCTCTTCAAATTGTGTGTTTCCACATGAATAGGGGCTGGTACATTCTGTTAAACTGGTAAGGCTCATAGTCTATGTCTATGTCTCGTAGTCTATGTATTGTGCATATTTTGTATGTTGTGTTTGACTGTGAAAACATTTTTTACATCATAAATGTCTTGAAAACATTTTATATCCTCATGAAGGTGATTTTTAGTGCAAATAAATGAAAAAAATGTAGGATTAATCTACCTTTTGGAGGATAAATATATAGTTCTATGGATTTTGCAATTTTCCAGTGAAATACATTTTTCACAATAAATGTCTTGAACACATTTGGTCTGATTTATTTCCTCATAGTTGTTCATCCAAGTAAATAAAAACATTTGAATGAGCCAATTTTTCACATTTTGGAGGTAAGCCTATAGTCTTGTTTTTAAGTTTTCCTAGGAAATGCATTTTTTTCCCATCTTAAATGTCGTCAAATACATTTGGTCTGGTTTCATTCTCGATTCATCATCTTAACAAAATGTAACTATTATTCTTTTGTTTACTTTTTGGAGGTAAGACTATATACTTATGTATTTCACAATTTTCATGTGAAATACATATTTCCTCATAAATGTTTTGAGTACATTTTTGCCATTTTATTTCATATCCATAAACTGTCGATAACTTTTCATCAAAGTAAATTAAAATATTCATGTTTAGGATTACTCTACGTTTTAACTGAAATTGACTCATGTACTTTCCAGTGTTTTCCTGTGAAATAATTTTTTATTCAACAATGTCTTCAAATATTTTTCTAACCCATACCCTTGCAGTAACACACAGTTCCCTCACCCCTCAATATAACCGTAAACTTGTCTCAACACTTATTGTTTACCTAACCCTAACCATATTTATAGGCCCGGGGCGTAATCTCAAATATATATATATTTCTATTCAATTGGATGAAAAATCCAACATGCTACATTTATAAAAGAAGGGAAATAGTCTTTAAATACTAATAGAAAAAGAGAAAATAAAACACCCTATGGTGATGACAGGTCATAAGAATAATATACGTATATGAAAAAGGTAACGGCAATCCTTAAGAAACACACTTAGTGAGCAGGTACAACCAGGTAATATCAGCGTTTCTGCTTGTTGTGCATCAGTAGCTGACTATTTTGCAGTTTTCTAGCACTTAAACAGGCTGCAGTTATAAGCATAAACTATTTTTAGTAAAGAAAACGCAGACGGTTAAAATGCCACCAAATACAAATGTAACCAAATAGCACACTTGGTAAAATGCTCAGTATTTTACACACTGTCCCTCCTGCTTCACACAGTGCATCTTCTTCAGGATTCTAACTGCCTACACAGATTTAATAAACGTCATAAATATAAGTTCTACTGACCGAGGCTGAGCACGGACAATAACTCTCTTCCTCTTTTACTGCCACACGTTGTGCTACAGTTCCCCAGTTACGAGGCACTCTGGGCCCTTCATCTGAGGGGTCAGGAGTTACAAGCTGTGATGACAGTTTGTCATTGGAGCCTGCTGTTGCATTACCTGTGGGTGTGAAATAGAGTTTCTCATGTCTGTTCTCAACATTATACAAACCTTTACAGCAAGCACTTTAGATGGAACAGAATATTTGGGAACATTTTCTAATGACGGTCCTTCACAAGAGCTACATAATGCCTTCACAAGCAGTGCATAGCACCCTCATAAGTGCTACGTAAGTATTTATTTGTACATTGCATGCATTCAGTAATGCATTCATCTGCTGTGTTATGTAACTGCTAGTGCAGCAAGTGACATTACCATGTAATACATAAGCATTTATGAATGTCTATGTAGTGCTCAAAGGGTTTATATATGGGTCTTATAAAAGACCCTTTATAGAAAGTGTTATATTCTAAACAGAAACTGGACTTCAGGCTTGCTTTGCTGTTGTATATCCTATGCCGATAACCCCCCACCCCAAAGGTATTTTGCATTGACCAATGACTGGTTTAAGTCCCTGTTACTCAAATAACAGTCTTCGGCGGCCAAAAACGGCTGGTTTTCCAGGTGTGAAGACTGGCCAAATCATGGCCGTATTTGGAGTTGAGTATCCATGGTTTTAGTACACATAGTATAAATAATTTGGCATTTTCTTTGTTCTAGTACAGAAGTACTATTGTGATATTTATGTTTTCTGAGCATTGAAATCACGGCATTTCATTCAGATATTCATTAAACCCTGAGTAATATATTTTATGAAATGCAGCATAATTTGGATTATACTGGAAATCTTTGTTTTTGTTTAAGCCCAGATATGATAACTTTATATAATAACCCATAACCCATAATGATAACTTTTTCTCAGAATAAAGATGATTTGGATGATTGGGAGTGCTTGTTCTGGGCACTCCGTCATAAATACATACAGTGGTTTATGTTTTAATAATGTACAAAATAAAAAAAATGTAAACTGCAAATATGTCTGCAACATTTATGGCCTACTAAATCCTGATTTTGTAGACTATTTTTAGCAAAATGTTTTTCTTTCATGAACAAAGGAGAACAGTAACAATGTAAAATGAGTTAATATAAATATAATATCCCCCATTCCATGGGGACGAATGCATTTTGGAAAATGTTTTTTTTTTTTTTTCTTTCCTAAAATGCAAGAACCTTGTTTTGCTAAAGAAGTTTGTTTCTTTGTGGACTCTTACATTACCAGTAGCTTTTTTAAATATTTATGACACATAGATTTTTGTAGCAGGAAACAGATGTATTTTTATCCTGGTACTAAATACTTTACAGGCATAGCTTACGCAGATGTAGTTGTTGCATCTGTCACATAAAATGTGTCATATTCAGGTTAATTTGACAAGAAAGTAGGGATGTGCAAAACTCGCCAAATCGCTAAACGTTTACACGGTGCAAAAAAATGCGTTTAACCGTTTAAACGACAAGATAGGGGGGGGGGGGGGGGGGGTGACTCGTGAAAAAAATAAAAAATAAAAAAATAAAAACAGCGTTCTTTGCGAAGCATTTTCGGAAACTAACGTCCGTTAGTTTGAATTTCACAGCGCGCCCATGCCCACATGAGAGCTGACTTTTTATTTTTTATTTTTATTTTTTATTTTTATTTTTTTCTCGGTTAAACGTTTAGAGATTTTCCTAACCGTTTAGCAGTTTTGTTAACGTTTAGCGGTTAAACGTTTAGAAGTCACACCCCTACAAGAAAGGTAACACAACTGTCCTCTTTCAAAGCGCAAATTAAGCACATTTGTCCTGATGAGCACATTTGTTTCTCTCTGATCTGTAATCTTGGTTGTGCTGTATGTAAGTCATTTGCTTTTGGATAACAAATGAAGACAAAAAATTCCATTGGTGCATTTGATTAAAAGGTTACCTCAGGTTATCTACCAAAGAATATCAATACCCCTCTTTGAATATCTAGGTATCAAAGATCAAAATTAATTTTATGTTCACGGAAAGAGCTCAACATGAATGGAAATATTAAATATTCCAGGAAAGAATAATGATTGAATGTAAAAAGAAAAACCAATGCACATGCAGGATATGTATTAATGACATTCTTAGGTTTAAATTGCCTACTTTGGTTCAGCCTGTTTTAGAGCCTATTGTATGTTGTACAGCAGTGTTTACTATGGTTCTGGCCCAGAAACGGGTCGCGGGAGTGTAGAAGGCCGGTCCCGGATTGAGTCGGTAGTCCGCTAGGCTATGCTAGTATGTTGTTCAGTATACAGTCATTGGTATGTTATTTGCAAATCTTAAAAGTGCCCGTGTTTGTGGTTTTGCATTGTTCTGACAGAAATTAAGACAAAAGTGACACAAAGATACATCGGATGGCATCCAATAAAAATGGCAACTGCAAGCCCGTGTTTATTCTTTCACTCTCATTTCAAGCGCATTTTCGACATATAACACAAGTTTTGCACTTTTTATTTTTATTAACGTTATCCACGTCAGTATTTGGCTACACCTTAATTGTGTATGTTGCTTGACATAATCAAAATAAAACTTTCGAGTTTGAAAAAAAATAAAAATAAAATAAAACATAAAATGGCGGGTGATGCCAGACATTTCAAATGACTTGACAATGAGAGTGAAATGCACAATAACATCAACAAAATCTATTAAGCTCTATAAAATCCCATTTTTATCCCAGCATGTGCTCTATGGATTTTGTGTCAGACGGCACAAATGAAAGGTGAAATGGCCTCGTTAGTCTTTCAAAGTCCGCACAAGATGAAGAAGAAAAAGAGACTATGGTGCATAACACTGACATTTTTTTTATTAGAATTCATTTGTAACAAATGGAAGTTGTGTCAGCAAAGAACTGATTTCCATACACACTTCTTTCGCCACCAATGTAACCCAAGTAAGAAAATAAAAAGCACTCCTTTCATTCTGAAAAAAAGTTTACATTTTACTACTAATCAGAGGTAATTGTATGATTCTTTTAACAAGCCATTTTTTTTTTAATTTAAATTTTTTTTTTTTTACAATTTCATTTATTTAATTTCAGTCTATGCATCCAGACGAGAGATAGATAGAGAGAGCAGAGAGAACACGACGTTTATTTTCGAAATGACACTCCAAGCTTTTGAATGCTGAAGCCACATAACAGATGGTTATGACAAAATCTGCAGACGTCTGTTTGGAGTATCATGGCACCAGAATGGTTGCTCTTTTTGCCACAAACTTTTTTTTTGTCTTTTTCTTTATAGCTGATATCTTTTTTCTGTGTTATTTACATACACACAAAGTGAACGTTTAAGTAAATTCTTACAGATGGGTTCAAGTAATATATTATTGGGTTTAGAATCAATAGGGCAGTGCATAGTACAAAGATATAGAAAGTGCAATTCTTCCTTAAGCGCCCCCAGTGGCCGTCTGCGATGTTTTGTCATGCATATTAACTATAGAAATAAAAAATAAGTGGACCAGTACAAATGTACACAGATTTATGAAGATATTAAGTATAAAAAAGAAATTATACAAGGTGTCTACACCTGAATGGGCTAAATAATAGCACTTTACTCATCACATTTAGAAGAATAAAAAAAGTAAAGAAAAAAATTCTGGTTGATTGAGTAACTGGCCAAAAATAATTTTGCTTCTTAAAATACTAAGGGAAAAAAAAGAAACTGGAATGCACATCCATAAAGCCTCCAAACAGAGCTATGAAAAACAGGTGTCTTTTATGTGTACGTGTGTGTGTGTGTATGTGTGTGTGTGCGTGTGCGTGTATTTGTGTGTTTTGTGTGTGTGTGTCCTTAACTTCCAGAAAAAAGCATTAAAGTGCATCTGCAGCAAAAAGCAGACATACTACACACTTGATAAAACGTCAGGATTGTCAGGATTTTAAATGCTAACCTGCGTGGGTGTTTCATATTTCTCCTCTCTTTCTCATAGTATCAATCCGATGTTAATCTTTATAAACCTTTACCTCAGCTCTTTTGAGAGTCCTTTTCAGATGTGAATCTACATCTAAGCGCGCTCTGTCAACTTCCAGAATTTCTCTAGAAGTACTCGTCTCAGCACATTAAGAGAAAATGCTTTCTGGTACTAAGGTTTGGTCATTTAACAGTCTAAGAGTGTTTAGCTTTTCCCAAATTCAAATGCTTGTCTTCAGAACATGCCTTTACAACGTCTGCCTGGCACGTAATTTTTAATGCCCCGACATCTAATACGTCTGCATGCTGACAATGCTGCTATTATAACATATAACTATGCCAACATTTTCAAAGTGCTAGTTAATACTATAGCAATACAAAATGCTTTAAATTTGAAAACTCTAAATACAATGGGACAGGTCTGTTTTCTTAGTTGCTCATTTTTTTGTTTTGAAATGGTTTGTGAACTCTATAAATGCTTTTGGCCTATTTACTCTCATCTTAAGCAAGGCCACATAAAATCAAAATAGGATCATGAAAATGGAATTATTTGCATATATTATTTGGTACAATGTAATAAGAAAAAATAATACTTCAGGTAAAACTAAATATACATTAATATATGGACTAAATTTAAGAATGCACAAAAAGGTATTCAAAAGAACATTATAAAAGAGGCATAAGATATAAGGCACTCTAAATGCAAAATGAAAACATTACAATATCATATCATCGACCGTACAGAAGCCCCAAGGAAAGTGACATCTTTGTGCCTTGCCCTGCTACACTGAAGAATGACATGTTAGTGTTCTCTGGTGATGCGAGCGCAACTCTCCACACAAACCACAGACCGTGTGATGAGGTCAAAGGTTACTGAACTCACGCATAGCGTACATAGTGATATAATGATTAAACCCTTTCTTTACATTTTGGGAAACATAAATGCCATGAATCACAAAAAAACGACATAAATCCTACCTATATTATGACTATTTATTGCACAAGAAAAGATGCACTTTAACAGGATATTTATGTTCCTACTGATGTGCATTCCAGTGAAAAAAAAAAATCTTAATTTCCCCCATAGTACAGAAATTTCATTGTGTATATTTTTAATATATAAATTATTTTTTATATATATTTATTTGTATATATGTATTTATATTTTCTATATCTTTATAACTATGTATATATGGGATATTCTCATCAGAGGCTGTTTTGTCTGTATACATCATCTTAACACGGAAGAACGGAGATAATCGGTAGCAGCAACTTCATACTTTGCTCACCCCTGTTGATTCCACAAAGCCCCAGTTTATCGTATGGGTGAAACGGGAATACATTACATGTATATGTTTTTTTTTTCTTCTAAAAATGGAGAAATTAAACGTGAAATTAAAAAAGAACCCTGTAACAAAGTGGACATTTGGTTGTGTAAATACAGCACTGCACACAAACTGTGCAACTAACTGAAATAAGAAAAAAAAAAGCAAGACAATCGAGGAGAACTTGGGTGGAAATTACTTTCCTCGGCCTGATGCACATACAATAGAACAGCTGTAGAGAGTTTAAAAAAATAAAACGAACTGTCGAACAAAAAAAAAAAAGAAAAAGGAAAAGATAAGCAAACGTTTTGTCCAATTCACTTCTTCAAATGATAAAAGTTTGTTAAAAAGGGAAATAAGTTTACAGTTAAAAATGAAGCACATGTTAGCCGTATAATAAAGTACTAAAAAACTAAATCGATAAGTTGTATTCATTTATATTTCTTTAAACATTCCCCATTTCCCCAAATCATTAATAACGAACCGTATGGAGGGACATGAGGGGACTTATTACTGTTCACGCGTCCTCTTTTGAGAATTTGCCATGTTCTGCTGTCCATGTGTATGGTGAAATGTCTCTGTGTTATTGATTGTGGAACTTTGAAAGTTTGGCTTTTCAGTGTTTTTCAGTTTGAAGGCTTTCCCAGCCATTTCCTGCTCCTCTCAAGCCGAGTATGGTTTATGCGGTAGTTGTTGATGTTTTTATTTTTTTTATTTTATATTTTGAATCCTCGAAGCGACAGAAAAAATTACTCCTCGTGGTGCTTCACCAGTCAGGATTTCATTTGTGATTTTTCAGGGTAGTTTATCAAATAAGCAAATTCTTGGTCCACCTGGAATCATTTCTTCTTTTTTGTTTGTTTGTTTCACATCCGACATTTAGTTTGTCTTTAGCTAGGAGTTAAGAAGTACTTCCCAAGCGTGTGATTATGGCTCAGAAGAGGCTCGCTGGATCTTGAGGGGCCTGCTGTATCCTCCGGGAATGGGATTTTTATTTACGTTGCATAGTGATCAAAACTTCCAAGATATTCCAATCCAGCTCTGTAGCAGAACTGATACTGATCCTAAAGGAGAGGGGATAAAACACATCACATTAATTTTGTTGGAATATTATATCTCCACTTTCTATATAAGACAAGTAGTCTTTAAAACCGTGGTTAATACTAGATAAATCAATAACATGGTTGGCCCCACCTAAATGTACACAGTACAAACTAAGTGCAAGTAAACACAAATACAACCATAAACAAACATTTCTTTTTATTTGTCTGCCTGGTTTGCACAGCTATAATGAACTGCAGTACTGCAGTGCTGGTTTACAACTGCATTCTGGGTAATTACAATAAGCACTGTAAAAATACAGCGTCGATTGACCGTGACTAATTCAGTGTGAGTTCACCTCTGTCTGCACCATGGCTGGCCGTTGCGTCCGGAGCATTTTGACCGTCTGGAAGATGTCCACCACTCCCTCGTACCTCATTCGCTCCAGGACGATGCTGAGCGTGATGAAAACGCCAGTCCTGCCCACCTCCCGCACTGGCGGGGGAAAAAAAGCACAGGCCGGCCGCGTTAATTATCTGACAATCAAACAACCAAAAGATCCCCCGCTAATGACCTCCGAATCGCTGAGCCGACAAAACGATAAACACCAACATGGATTTTTTTTAGGCCGTCCGTCTAGTTTTAATTTAACCCTTTTGAAAGTGCCATTTCCCTGCCTGAGAAGGGAAGGCAGTGGAGTTCCTTTGACTACAGGGTACAGGGCACTTGAGTGTAATTGAGTTGTCCAGGTAGAGGCTGAACTGATCAAAAGAGCTTGCTGAGCTAGTCTGTTTTTTCTGCAGTGACAGGATTTCTCGTATATGTTGCCTTAGGTTTTTGTGGTGAAAAAATAAAAAAAAATTCAAATAACTTATACAGACACACGCACACGCACGCAAACATCAAAGAACAGGATGCAGTTCGATTATAAAAAAATACTGCTGTCAAACAACTAGGTCATGTGACATACCCGACATGTCCATCCTGAAAAAAACGATGCCTTACCTACAGTGCACCGAGATGGGCCCATCCTGACCAAACTGCTCTTTCGTTTTATGCACTTGGCCGATGAAGTCGATGAAACCCTCTCCTGACTTTGGCACTCCTTGCTCTGGCCAGTCCGTGAATTGAAACTGGCGCACCGTTCGCGACTGTCCGTCCTGGAGGGAGATTTCAGACCAATCAGGGAACAGACACTCGAGTGACGCGGAAGCCACGGTTACCGTAACTGCCGAGGAATCAAAAACATTTGGGAACCCAGAGTGCTTGAGCCGAGCTAAAGTCAAATGAAGGATGTCAATCAGGGCTATTTATTCTGTCAATAAAAAAGCCAATGCATAGGCCTACTAGTGTTTACATGCAGTTGGATAACTTGGATATAATCTTTTATTGCATGACCCAGAGTATATTTATTAATTGATGATATGTATAATTATTAAACATTCCATTTAGAAACTATCATTGAAAATTGAAAAAAATCACATCACTTAGTTCAAAGGAAGCACTGTACTATTTAAGACATCTGTCATTCTACCTGAAAGTGGTTAATACTGTAAATTAATAATAAAGATGGTTATATCCCTTGATTCCCACTGATGTTTGATGTTTTCCGGGCTATTAAAAAGACTCCTTCGAGTGCGCACATTACTCAAAGTAACATTGTATGAGCTGCAGTAAGGAAGGTAATCTCACTGAGGTGTTTATGCTATGTGCGTTACCAAGGCAGCGGCTTGCACCTTTTATCAATACGTGCCTTTGATGGAATTAGAACTTCAGGTGCTTAGTGGCTTCTGCATTTATTTATTTACATATGTGTTCATTTTGAACACTGGAGCATAATTCAAAATTCACTGCATAACTAAGCCAGACACTGACAGTTAAAAGCTCAGGAATGCATCCGTTTCTTTTTTTAAACTTTTTTTTCAGGGGGGGGTGGGGGGTGATTATAATACAGATGATAGATTAAGTGGCTCTGTGGCTCTGTCAATTTATCTTTAATGAACATGCATAGCAAACCTCCCAAAACTAGAAATGTGCAGAGTCTACACAAGTAGGAGTTATAACCTCATTTATTTCTCCTCTGTATGTCTGTATTATTCACTACATACAATATGATAGCTCTTCATAAAAGCTCACATAAGCAGGGGTCATGGGATAAGCAAGCAAACAAACTAATTTCACAGCTGCATAAGACCCAGATATAGAGGCATTATAAAGGACTATGTTTGATCTTGGCAACAAAGTAAAGATGGTTCCAAAAAAATGTGCTGAACTAATATTTCATGCTCAAATAAATAACGTTATGGTAGTTGGAGAGAATTCTGCATTTGAAAAAAGTTTGTTCACAGTGCGTGGTATGAACAGGACAAATTTGCTTTCGCATGACTAAACACATCATTTCGACCAAGACTGTCATTATTCCCAGTGGGGGACTCTGACGGCAAGATTTATTGAGAAGGACATTAGAAACTTCTAACAGCTTATGAAAAACTGCATATATACATGTTTTTAGGCAAGTGGGCCTTATACTAATGTTAATTATTATCAACTGTGAACCATAAATTAATAGCAACAGGCACAATTTGCTGATATTTAAGACACAAATGTGTGTTTTTCATTTCCATTAATGGCACTAAAATTCATTGGTATGTATTTATTTACTAGAAAACCCTGGTGTGCTTTATAAATACAGGAATATGTGTATGTAACTATAAGAATATAGACAATCGTTAGATTATTAGAAAGGAACACATATTAGAATTCTATAGCACTTTCTATGAATGGGCCCTTTATAAGAGCTATATAACTTATTTATAAGTAGTACATAGCACCTTCATAACCACTACATAAACATTAGTAATGGCTTATGCCAATAAGTGCAAATGAGATCAAGTGACACACACTATATGCATATTACTAATTTTATCTAATTGGCTCTACTCTACATGAATACTCTACTCTAATTCATACATGAATTGTGACGCAATTCGATCGAGTTCTAATAAAATAGCGCCCGTTTATTGGCTGGAAATAGACCAGTTTTTGTCAGTTTTAAACCCGGTGCACACTGAAAATCTGAGTCCATCCAAGACTGACTGAGATCCAACATGCCCGATCTTCAAATCTGAGAAAATCTCGACGAAAAACTGGATTTTTTCAGATTTTCTCAGTTTTTTTAAGTGCACACAGACCGACTGATAAAAACCAGTTGAGTTGAGATGAGTCTATATTTCTTCAGTCGGGCTGTGTGCGTCGGGCTTTAGAGTAACTCAACAGTTCCATACACATATGCAACTATTGTATTATAGGATAGTATTGACATATGCATTTATGAAGGTCAATGTCGTGTTTATTATGGGGCTGTGTAGAGCATATTAAGAACATTTTCCCAATAATAACTCTGGAATAAGACAGACTTACCCTGGCATCGGTCACTTTAAACTCCCTCAGTATGTACTGGGGCATGTTGTACTCTGCCATAGGATCCACCACAAAGTACTGGTACCCTAGCAGATCTCTCTGCCGGCCAGTACTGATGGCACTTTTCCTACAAGGCAACACAAAACAATGACCAACAAATGTTCCTCACAGCGACCGGGGAAAAGAGCACACTGTTTGCGGTGCTAGCAACCCAACATTACCCAGGCAACATGCAAAGAAATAATCTAAATTATGAGAGAAACCCAACATATTTTGAGAAGCTATATAATTTATATAGCACTGGCCTGGAGCCCACGTTTTTGGCTAAGCTTCTCAAGGGAGTGCTGGCAGTAAATTAATGTATTCTTAAAAGTATATGCAGGTTTTTCTTCGCTATATTTTTGTGTCTGCTAGAGCAGAAAAGTACCGTGATGGCTAATCCAGAAACACTCTTTTCAACCCAATTTCTCAGTTGATGCTGATATCGACACGGGCTCAACCAAGACCCGATTGCTTTGAGCAAGGGGAGCTTTTTCCTCGAGTTCCGTGATGTCATTGATCACCCATTTTGAATGTGCTGAACTGTATTTGTGTGAGCAGGATAAATCCAATGAAATGCTTTAAAAGCTCACCCTTCCCATTTCTCGTAGCTTGGTTAGCATGACCACTATAGTGGAGTTGTGTTCCCACAGCATCCTCCAGTAGTCTTCTGTGGTCTCCGCTAAAGGACCTTGCGTGGCAATGTAGGCCTTCTGTTGTCTGTAAAGAGACCAGCCAATCAGGTACAGCGCACAGAGAGACCAACCAATCAGGTGCATCCCACAGAGACACCAGCCAATCAGATGTATCCTATTGATAGATAGAGCATTAGGTAGGCTACACCACACAGAGAGACTAGCGAATCTTGTATATCGCATAGCTAGACTGGCCAATCAGGGACACAGAATTATGTACCATACTTTCAGTGCTTGTAGAAGTCACATTAGTTGTGCTATATTAAGAGACTTTTGAACAGAACAAGACTTTGCATTATTATAATTATGACCATATAATACATTCTGTCATGAATTAGAATTTTTCATAGCAGTAATCTTTGTATATCCTTGTGAGAAGGAACAATGAGATATATGACCTTTGATAATGAGTGTGGTACCTGCTTTAGCAAGCGTACTACAAGTGTTTTAAGTATCTCTTCAATGTTCTGACAATGGCATTCAGCATTAAGCAGACAAAAGCTTATGACATTGACAACATTGACATTGTTATGATCCATACAACGCAAGTGCACAGAATCATAAGAGAATGGATTTCATAAATGACACTTTTTTAGTTCATTATTTGAGTATGGAAGAAAACCATAAACCTTACCTGTATCCATCAATAAAACTGGCGTTGATGTAATCGGAGCCCTCTACCCCTCTGATTGGTTGGAGACATACTCTCGTGGATTCATATGGCATTATATTAACAAGGCGGTTCTTGAACTTGTTACATGGAAGATTGGCACTGATGAATCGTGATGTATGGGCTTTAGTGTTAGCTAAACGCTGCAAAGGGGAGATAACGACAGTCCCATTAAATCAGGCGCTCGCACCTCTCTCCTCACTCCGCAATTCATGTGAAAGCATTTCTCCGAAGATACGCCAATGTCATTAATAATCATCTAAGGAGCGCGCGAGGGGAAAGGGGGGGGGGGGGGGGGGGGGATTACCGGCAACCACCGGCCGTAAATAAATCAAAAAAATAAATAAACAAATACATAAACGAGCACAAAGTATTTATTGTGTTCCTCAGCGGGGAGACAAAGGGATTACTGTTACTCAGCAGTGTCAATCTTCTGAGGAGAATGAATCTGGAATGGATTATGAAAAGAGACAAACGCCACCAGAAGGCCGAGCGCAACGCGCCCTCTTTAATACGCCGAGCCTAATCTATCTCATCTGATCTGTGTTGAGCATGTTACCTGACCACTGGGGGGGGGAGGTAACCGAACGCCAGCGCCAGAGCAGTGACCGGCGTGAAAACGGCGCAAGCAACGCGCCGTGAATACAGCGCGCCTTTCGCGGGCGACGACACGCCCCCGCGGCCCCCCGGTCGCGCTGTTTAGGCGCCGGGGAACGGCGCCTCGCTCGCCACGGAGGGGCGGGAAGCGGCCGCTCTCCTGAGACCGTGGGGAGTCCGTTTAAACGGAGCCTGATTACAACGACCAGCAGCGGGGGGGAAACCGCGGGCCCCATGCAGTCTCATTCAGCTAAAGCCAATGGGGAAAGGTGTCCACAGACTTTTACTGACATCGGGAAATCAAAGCAAAGAGGCCTGAGAAGCACTTAATGGCGGCGGTGTGGAGGGTGGAGGGCTTTCCTTTAAACCAGAGAGCATTTGGACCGCTTTCTGGCTTCAGTCAAACAAAGAGACATTGGGGAAAAATTGCAGTGTCTGTAAATCCTTGGGGCTTTGACAGCATAATATCCGCTGAATGGCGGTTACAGGGCCTTTCTCTGGCAGAGCGCGCTCATTTGACCCTCCCGTTACCGCTGAGATTTAAGTCTCGTCTCCCCGTGACTCAACTTGCCTGTAGTTCAGGATTTCAGGTGTTATTAGTATGGTCCTGATTACATTTTGGTGTCTGCTGTCTACATGGGGAGAGGCGTCTCGAACCACAGTCAGGAATGGTAAGATATTTCAAATACATGCATGTTTTTATTATGTGTTTTCATAGTGCTTCATATGTCATAAGGGTCCATTGCCCTAGTTTATATTTGGTTTATACCTAACCTCTCTGCCACCAGCAAAGAAACCTACACTTCCACCATCTTGATTGTACTTTACAGACATTTATTTTGGACATGTTTTGTATTTTTAATTATGAAGGTGTCATGTCCCGTCCCCTGCGCGCGGTAACCCACGTACCTTGAATTCCAGTTCCATGCCCGTCACATTCTCCCCCGATTCTATTTGTGTCAGCTTCTGAATGTAGGCATACAGGTTCCTGGCGGGAACTTCTGTGGTGCCACACATGACGGCTTCCAGGAGAGCGTCGTGGATGAAGATGTACTGGTCCTCCGTCTGGACCATGTAATTCCTCTGGGCTCTCATTAGAGTGACGTGGCCGTAAATATCCACCGTCTTCTCGTGCTTTATCCTCTCCAGCATGGCGTCTATTACGATGAAGCACCCGGTCCTGCCCACGCCAGCGCTGCGGACACAAACAAAACGCACCGCTGTGGGTCCCCCGCCCACCACGAGCACCGACACGACTCCACCTCCCGGCCGCCGTCTGTTCCTCAGCTCAGCTTGAAGCGGCTACAATGTTCTGATATATATTGTATCCATGGATGTTTTGGAAAATATAATGTTAAACATGGCAAAATATCTTATACCTTACAATATCTGAAAATGATAATAAATGTGTATACATTTATTCATGTATTGTGCAGTGTTGCGACACCAAAATATAATCTTAATTCAATACACTATAGTGCATTGCATTTCTGTACGCTCTTTTAATGGGGACCAAGAAGTTAAGAGTCTGACATCTTTCCAAAAATCTCTAACTCTGTAAACTACGAGGCGAAGGAACCAACTGGAATACTGCCGTTTACTCTACCATGGTAGGAGAGGCACTTTATCCTGGCGCTTCCTACGCCCTGCATAAGAGGCCATGGTGTGCGTAGCCCGGCTCAGCGGAGCGCATTGTTCGGCTGCGAGAGCTTGGAGTGTGAAGTGCCCTGAAGCTGTTGCTGACGACTTTGGCGGCTTCGCGGCGGGCTTCCACCTGGGCTCTTAATCATCTATCCCAGCTAATCATTTGTCAACTGAGTCAATTTAACCTTTATTGACAGTATAAAAAGCCTTTTTTTTGTGACTGACGGAAGCCAGTAAATTGCCAACTTTCAAAAACGTGTAGCAAATGCTAATTACTGTCATTAAATTTTCACATTTCACTGACGTCACATAATGGTTTTAAGGTGGAGTGAGAGCCAGGCAGGTTCATTAAAGCATACACATATTTAAATTGCCTAATTTGTACTTAAAGGGTTATAAACAGAAGAGAAATTTACATTTTTTCTCTCATAAGAAAAGGCAGCCATTTGCACTGATTACGAACCACTTTTGCAGTACTTTGTTGCACTGAAAACAGTACATAATTGGTGGTTGAGGCTCTGTTTTTGATTTACTGCGAAACGCCACTCAACGGCATGACGGTTCATAGGCTACGTTTGGCTTCTCCCCTTGCTTAACCTTTCTCGTGAAAGTGTATCACGCTCCCGTTTTCTTTAATCAAACAGCACAGGGACCACGAAACGTGGAATGAGTTTGGCTGCACAACTCGTAACACTGCAGCGTAATGACGGAGCCCGCTCATAAACACGACCGTTCCCCAGAGCGACAGCCTGGACACCTCAGCAAGGTATCGCTCAGGCTGGAGGGAGAGTAAGCGCTACCACTCAGTCCATTAGGCAAACGTCTCGTAAAGGCGCGGCCCCTTCCCATCCCCTTCCATTCACTCACACTCACGCCATTTGTTTCTAATTTACACAACCGGGTGACCGAGTTGGATCGTCCCCAGAGCCGAAACTGCGGCTAATGTCCCAAGATGGGTGGGCAGGCTCATAGAGGAAGAGACGCATACGGTAGTGATTGGAGGCTACAAATCATCATGTGGTTGTGTTTCAGCGCTGGCTTTCTCTGATTCATTTGCTATCGTTTCAGTATGGACTTCCTCCCGACACTTCAGCGGTCCCGGCAGCATAAATTGCTACCAGGTAATTACTAGGTTTTCATGCATCATGAGCCATTGATGGAGCAACTCGGTGCAATATATCAAGAAATAGGTATGAAGTGTTCACCTCTGGGTTTTCTGTGCAGAGCAAAGGCAAAATCACAACAGGCAGCATTATGTCTGCATTGCAGCTGTTTCCGAAATTTAAAAAAATAACAGCAAACTCCTGTACTGATATTATTGATGTGTAAAAAAATTACTAAAAAAAAAAAAAAAAAACTTTCCATAAACTTTTATGCAGCAGTGCAGTTTTCAACAGTTTGGATCAAGTAGATTCCACGCACACACACATATGCATACACACACACACCCACGCGCACACGCACATATGCACACACACACACACACACACACATACTGTATGCACATACACACACACAGACACGCACACACACACACAAACACACACACACAAACACGGACGCAATGCGAACGCACACGCACACACAAAATGCACGCAACGCCAACGCACACACGTACAGACAACTATAATCCTACAAGAGCGAAGAATGGAGCGGTTTTATTGCCAGCGCGTTTCACCCAAACGTAACACACTGCGAACCTTGAAAAGAAGCATATATCCTGTACATAAAAGCACAGATTAGGATTCATAGTGTCAGATTACTCCTTACTTACGTCACTGTGCTATAACTGAGCATGCAGTGGAACTGAGTATAACTGAGTATGCAGTGGAACTGAGTATAACTGAGTATGCAGTGGAACTGAGTATAACTGAGTATGCAGTGGAACTGAGTATAACTGAGTATGCAGTGGAACTGAGTATAACTGAGTATGCAGTGGAACTGAGTATAACTGAGTATGCATGCAGCGAGGGTCACACGGGCGGCGGTAACCGACAGTGCGGCGGCAGGAGTGCGCTGTAGAGGACGTCTGACCGAGGAAGGGATGGCTGAGCGGCTTTTTCCGCGCGAGACGGTCGGCAGGTTTGGCAGCGGGGGGACTGCTGACGTGGCCGTTTTTCCGGAGCGCTAACGATTTCACGCCGGGTGTGTTCTGACAGCGCACTGCAGCCGCGCGGAGCAGCCGCTGTCACGGCCTGACATCATTCAGATTGACGGCTTTCATAAGTTCACCGGGAGTGTACGCTAACCAACACGTCAGCTTTGTGCTATTACACAGCTTCACGTTCACGTTAAAAAATAGCATTAATAAGCAAAGCTGTCTACATCATTGCCTGTCCACGCAAACACAAATGCAAAACCAGGCAGCACACATGAGGCACACATGAGATCACACACATACGCAAGCAAACACACACACTCACAACCACAGCTAGTGCACACACGCACACTCCAAACACACACAAACACATACACGCATACAAACACACACACACACACACACACACACACACACACACACACACACACACACACACACACACACACACACACACACACACACACACACACACACACAGATCTCACAGTGGGCAGGACTCTCTAAATACCTCAAAACCTCCAAATCTCTAAATGCCTCACTAACGGCCATTTTAACATTTAAAGTGAACAACAACTTTGAGCCAAATACCCCTTTAACTCCCAAATATTCCCTTTATTTGAGGAAACCCCCGGAAGGCCGGGGAGACTCAGCCAATGAAATGGCAGGAGAGCATTCAGGAGGACCGACGGCAGCTGCCGGAATCGCTTGGAACGGTAAACCCGGCTAACCGGCGACATGGAACGTGCGGTCCGGGAGAAGTGGTCCACGGTCCTGTTCTGTCCCCCCCCCCCCCAGTCTCTGTAACGAGACTGGAGGCTCATCACCACCGCCATCAGGCGCAAGCGTAAAGGCAGCGCCGCGTTAGCAGCGGTGAGGTCACAGCGATGCACGGGGGGGGGGGGGGGGCTTCCTGCAGACAGCCCGCATTCCTTTCCCGCACGGTCACCCTCGCGGGTCCGCTCGCTCGCTCGCTCGGACAACTGCGATCTCACAGGGCTACCTACCTCCGACCGCCTGCGTGCCGGAGCGGCTACAAGCTGCAAGCGCTTAGCCACGGCCGCGCGTCTGTTCCAAACCTCCCGAAAAAAACCTGTGCCGCGCGCGGATTAATAACAGGGAGCGGGGCCGCGGGAATCCGTAAGTCAGCATTCTCGGCTGCACAGATGGCCAAGCGCTCGCGTGCGTTGATTTAAGTCCGGGTGGCGAAACGAGCAAGAGTCAATAGCCCATCGCCGCATTAATTACTGTTGTTGTTTAGCCTTTAGCAGAAAACACAAGCGCTGTCAGAGGAACACGGCTTTTACGGCACGTTAGCCAATCATTACAGTCGCCTCCGTGTCACAGTACTGGTAGTGTGACACTCTGCGTGGCGCGTAACGTGACTTGTGA
>CM056376.1:133271105-133283605 GCA_029718625.1 Synaphobranchus kaupii
CTGCATCTCCCCAGTGGTTCCATTAAGCACAGCTGATAACATTACTTTAATACAATACACATTGTACTTTATGAGTCATAGGCTTACAATGATCAGGGAAATTGACAGTTATGGTGTAAACAAAAATGATTACTGTCTAATTATATTTATCATGGCTGTCATTCCTGAAACATAACATCCTTTTTATATTATCCATTTCTTCCCTTGAAGAAAAATGCACATAAAAGGAAAAAATAAATCTCATAAACAGGTGAGCCGTTATACCTTGACTTTTCGGTTCAAATGAACATCCAGAGTTTATGACCTACATCTGACTTGGCAGATTTGTGTAATTTAGTGGTAGCAATGCGTCCGTTCCTCTTTGAGAGGTTTAAATCAGTGTTTATTGCACTACTCTTGCTCAGCTGTGACATCACTGTTTGTCCTTTGTCCCCAGCACAAGACTCCATTCTGTCTCATTAAACACAAAAATAATAGTGACAAGCGAAATAACTCCTGGGTATGTACTAAAACATCTGAATAAACTAGTGTTATTGACTTTATAAGTGCTGTGGTAAATCAGCCTGGAACACGCAGAAACATTACATTCCCGCTCTTAATAGTCTACAGCTCTATCGTTCATAGGAGTCCCGCTTGCCAATCTGTTATACGTTTCAAAATTCAACAATAACTAAAACTAAATGAATGAATTATCAATAATTATCAATATAAATGATCAATTAACTGTCAAAGGCAGCTTAATGGCGGCGGAAATGCATAAACATTTTACCCTCGTCATCAACACGGTCATCAATATTAAGTAGTATTAATATTGATGTTATTAGCATGAAATTGATTGTGTAGCTGAACACACTCCGCCAATACGATCACCCCCAGAGATATCCAATGGGAGCACGGGTCAGCGGGTCAGCGGGGTCAGCGGGCCGGCGCCGATGTCCTCTCTCGTACGAGTTCAGGGGCCATTTTACTGCGTACATCTGGACATATCGCCAAGTCTGGGGTCAGGTGGCGGCGGCTAGCTTTTTCGGCGAGGCAGAGGGGGGGGTGGGTTTTACGCTCAGGTAAACTCTGCTCCTCGCCTCCCTTACCTCTTGTACAGGAGGATGGCGATGACGATGCATATGATGAAGACCACGGCGAGCACCGGGCCCACCACCCAGATCAGTCCCTCCTCCTCGTCGATCATTGGCTGAGGATCGATGTCAGCTGACACCACAGGGTCGGAGTAGGGGCTGGTGGCGTACATGGTCTGGGCAACAGCAGGTTGAAGGGTAAGACATTAGCATGCTTCATAATTATCATTATATTGCATAAATATTATATTATTATATCTGAGAGCATTGAACACATTTCCTCAAAACTACATTGCATCTAGTGCCATTTAAAGCATTTCCTTTAAACAGCTACATCTTATCTGGCACCATTTAAAACAATTCCTCACAACAACTATAAGGTATCTAGCACCATTTAAAACAATTCCTCACAACAACTATAAGGTATCTAGCACCATTTTAACACAATTCCTCACAACAACTATAAGGTATCTAGCACCATTTTAACACAATTCCTCACAACAACTATAAGGTATCTAGCACCATTTTTAACACAATTCCTCACAACAACTATAAGGTATCTAGCACCATTTTAACACAATTCCTCACAACAACTATAAGGTATCTAGCACCATTTTAACACAATTCCTCACAACAACTATAAGGTATCTAGCACCATTTTAAAACTATTCCTCACAACGATTATATGGTATCCAGCACTATTTAAAACGATTCCTCACAACAACTATATGGTATCTAGCACCATTAAACAAAAAAAAATCTTTGAACTACATTATATCTAAAGCCATTGAAAACATTTTTCTCTGAACAACTACAAATAGCTTTGAAAAATCTTTTGAAAAATAACATATTTTTAAGGCTTCTAAAAAAGCTTTTGATATTTTTATACTATTTTAAAATAAGACTGTACATAAGGCTGAATGTTTAGAACTGGCATTGGGATTAAGGGTTTTTTTTTCTCCTTGGCTGTCTCTCGCTCTGAACAAATACCCTGCAGGAGAGGATTCGGCAAAATTGTCAGGACTCCAAAAGAGTCGTCTGCCACAGCTCGGAGACACAGATTTATAGAGACCTGATGTTAAAAGCACAAGTCTGAGTGATTTAGCATACGTCATGGCGTTCACTTGCTTGTGTGACACATTCGCAAAGTAAAAAAAAAAAAAACATGCTATGATGCCAATAGATTTCCTGCCGTTCTTTATCAACCTGTAAACAGAATAACTCCGACAGACATCTACAAGCTGGCACAGGGCTCACAGCTGAGAATTCACATTACAACAACCAAACAACAACACCACCACCCCCCCCCCCCCCCCCCCCGCTCCACATACACACACCCCAAATTTAACTAATCACCATTTCATTATACACGAGCACCCTAAAATGCCAGAGGTATGGTTCCCAATATGGTGGCACAATAAAAAGATACAGGTGTGTGGGTATAGCAATGAGGGCCTCTCGTTCCCAACAGACTCGCCGGAGCCTCAGTGGTGCCATGAATTCATAGTCATTTGCGTTTAAATTGACTTCCACATGGGTGGATATGGCCACTGGGCATGACTTCCTGCCAGGACAGCACAGGTTCAGTATCCGACTCTGCTATGTGACTTTTAGAATGGGGCGAAAAGATACCTCGCTTTTGAGCAATAGCTGCAGGGGGGGCGGCGTGGGGGGGGGGGGGGGGGTACATGTCTGAACTCATTTATGTGCGGGAGGGCGCAAGCTCCTGGGAATACCTCGCGATTAAACGCGCAGGACTCACATTTTCAGAGATCTCCAGGACGGCCAACACAAAGAAAATGTATTCTTGACCGTTTTGGAGCTGCTTGTTTTCGAAGTGGCCGTAGATCTGCTTGTCTCCCAGGGTGAACTCCGTGGGAAGCTCCTTAAAGTAGGCGGCGATGTAGGCTTTGGGCTCCAACTGTCTCCTCAGTCGAAGACTCCTGCTCGTCTTGTTAATCTCTTTGAGTAGCTGAGAGAAAAGAAACGATTGGTCACAGTCGATTAAAACACATACAATGCAGAACCCACCCCCCGCCCTTAATCGAAATACAGCTCTTAATACGAAATACAAAAAAAAAGAAAAAAAATAGGTGATGGAAATCTATGTTGTTGTAAATTTATTTTTTTCATATTTGTACTTCCCATCGGGGAGTTCTTTCTTGCCACTGTTTGAGTGTTTTTCTCCCGAGTTTTCACCGAGTTAGCTTTTTTGGGGTTCAGGCCTGGTTTTTGCACAATTTTCCTTCTGTTTGCTTGTACAGTATCTTTTAGACAGTTCTCTGTAAAAAAAGTGCCATACAAATACAACTGAATTGAAGACTAATTGAACTGAATATAATCAAGAATGTGTAGCGACAAATGTGACAAAAGTGAATGTTTTGCTTACATGTTGGTCATATTTTCAAATAAGCTTTTACTTCTTTCGGGCTTCTGTGACCCTGGTATGTTATTTGAATGTAAAATAACATTATATTTTTAAGGGCTTTGTAAAAACTGCTATTTCAATTCATTGCGATGTTGTACAGAACCAGAATTATTTAGAAGAAATCATCCCAACTGAAATACCATCACAAAAATAAAATAAATTAATAACAACAGCTTCTCCTTACTGAAGGCAATAAAGATCATACATTACAGGGCAATGGATACTCCCCGGGCTTCTTGTGAATATACTGTACACATTAGCAGTGCCATTAATGAACTGGACTTAGGCCAGAAATGTAAATATACATGGAAATTATGATATAAGCCTAAAGCGAGGAGGAAAAGGCACCCTTAATGGATTAAATTTTCTAAATAAACACTGAAACATATATTCTCAATGACATTAAGCTCGTTCCTCCTGACTGCCGAATCTTGCGTTGAGTGAGTTGAGGGCTTTCTGTGAGAATATGCGGGGACCGCTCACCCGCAGGCCAGTAAGGGGGAGAGCTGGCTTATTGTCGGCCAATGGCACAACCCAGATTCAATCTAGTGGCGCAGGGCTCCGCCTACCTTTGCGGTAGGGGCCAATCGGGAGCAAGTCGGTGCAAACTGACGTGTGAAAATGCGACATTTGATTCATTGAGATGAGTTAAGGACGGGCCCATGTTTTTCTTGTTAGCTCTGTATTTTCTCCCTTGATATCCAAGATTCTCCTACTGCTGCTCTCTCCTACTGCTGCTCTTATTTATGGTGTTCAGGGTGTAAAGGGAAGGCATTCATTATTTGACCAGCTCTCTCTCTCTCCCTCCCCCCCCCCTCCTTCTCTCTTCTCTCTTTCTCTCTCTCCTGGGGGCTAATGCTTACTCTGAAGGCCTGTCATGCCAAATGATTGGTTTTCACAAATATCCTGGAGAAACAAGAGGCCCATTGTTTTTGCTCTTATTTTCCTACACAGTTTTCAAGTATCGTCAAGGACAGAAAGTCATCGCCTTGAGGACACGGGCTCCTTGAGGTCCGGCCTAGGCCAACATGGCGGGATGATGAATGGCGACTTGGCGGTGCGAATGGTGTCTGAAGTGTCTAAGACACACACACGTGTAAGGGAGAAGTGGTTTGCGGCCATCGCTGGCCTGCTTTGTATCGAGAACGCGTACGATTCCATTTGATTCAGCGTTACCCTGCTCCCAGTGTGTAGTGCAACCCAGCGGTGTGCTACGCTAACGCAGACGAGCTTGGTCCCTCAAGCCCAGAATCGTCACAACGCGAATTACAGTAAAACTTCCATTAGACGCTGAGCCTCTAACAAGAGCCAACTACTTTTAATAGCAAGGAACAAAATCATAAAGGGAAAATAAATGCCCGTCTCCAATAATAGTGAAAACATATCGCTCTAGAAACAGGCAAACAGTTCGTCAGTGTCCCCCTGGCAGTGCACTTAACGTGTGGCATACAGATGTTACCCAGTGTGGCACCATCAGAGACAACTTAACATTTAACTTAAACTTAAAGATGTTATCAAGCGACATCTTATTTGGAAAATTGGAGTGGAGCAGCAGAGAGGCACTTTGCAATAGACCCAGAGCGAGTGCACAAACGGAAGCAGCAAATTGGAAAAACCTCCAAAGGAGAAAACAGCCTGTCCCTCAGCAAACGCTGGGTCTTATTTGCATTGCAAGCAATTAAACATTTGGGCTTTTAATTGAAGTTTTGTGGTATACGGGATCAGCACTTTAGCGGCCATCTTACCTCTGGCTGGCTCTGTGCTGGTGCATTACGTGGTAATGGGCTTAAGAGCATCGTTTGCACACTAATAAGGGCCAAAACTCTGAAGTAGATATACAGAAGCAGAGAGTGTATGTACATAGTGGCTAGTTGGAATGGCGACACGACAGGCTAATTTAACATGCATCTCAAAGAAGTTAATCTGAAGCAATGAAAATCAGACCAGGTGAGCTGGTCTTTTCGGGCTTACCTGGGAGCTAAGACCATTATTAGGCATCACCGGTGCTGACAGCTGTCGACTCGATCATGGCCTTAGCCCCGTGGTGGAGAGACAGGCACCTGATAATGTCTTAAATCACACGCCCTGTCTCTGCTGTTATGACTGCACAACCCATTGCCCTTGGGAGAACTTTCAAAGGTGACAGCGAATATTGACAAATAAATTCCGAGGGGCTACTGTTTGATTATCAGTCAGACCGAAATGTCACCAGCAAGTTGAGCGCTGGAACAAAAGCGACCTGAGACAACAGCACTGTCTGTTCCACGAGAGAGAAATGCGTCTTGCTAATGCACAAAATCCTGCAAGTTTATGCGATATTCTACTTTTAATAACGACACAACACAAAAGATCAAACTTACTTAAGATCCCCTTTTCGGCAAATCCTCATCTCGTTGATATGAATTGTTATTACAGGGACACGAGGGTATTACATGTCAAGTTGTGTGAAGAATGGCTTTTTTTTTTTGAGACAGACATTCAGAATTTAGCTAATGTCCTTAACAAAACCATTACGCAGATAACGCCTCACGAGCTGCGTCTCATTAAAATTCTCTCTCCTGCAGTCTACGGCGGATTATACGGGCTTTGCCGCTCGCTCCGACAGCGTCTCAGAAAGGCTTAGAGGAAAAAGCGCCGGGCGGGCGCGGGCAGCCGCTACAGAGCACGTCATGTAAAAAATGCACAAAGGGTCTCTGATTTGCCTTCCCACAAACCCCCTCTTCTCCGTTTTCCAAGAGACCGCGAGACATATCTCGGAACGCGAACATGTAACGAGTTGGCGATAATGCAACCGAGTCTTGGGGAGCAACAGCGAGACTGCCCCGTTCGTGCTTGCCAGGCTCCCTGCCCAAGCCGGCATACATGGACGCGTATAAAATATTTAGATCACCATCTAAAAATAATCCCCAGGGCCGCTGAGATGGCGGTAGCGTGCGGATAAGGGCAGAGCCGGTGGTTCCCATGGTAATTGCCTGGTAGGGAGCTGACAAACTCTAGCTCCTGTGCTGCATGGGATGTTCGCCTTCCCATGCGAATAAAACCCTCGGCTCAGCTATGTGCTGCTAAGGTACCAACACAGTCCAGCTATGTTCTGCGAAGGGACCAACACAGACCAGCTATGTTCTGCTAAGGCGCTAACACAGACCAGCTATGTTCTGTGAAGGGACCAACACAGACCAGCTATGTTCTGCTAAGGAGCTAACACAGTCCAGCTATCTGCTAAGGAGCTAACACAGTCCAGCTATCTGCTAAGGAGCTAACACAGTCCAGCTATCTGCTAAGGAGCTAACACAGTCCAGCTATCTGCTAAGGAGCTAACACAGTCCAGCTATGTTTTGCTAAGGAGCTAACACAGTCCAGCCATGTTCTGCTAAGGCGCTAACACAGACCAGCTATGTTCTGCTAAGGCACTAACACAGTCCAGCTATCTGCTAAGGAGCTAACACAGTCCAGCTATGTTCTGCTAAGGCGCTAACACAGACCAGCTATGTTCTGCTAATGCGCTAACACAGTCCCCCTGTTCCAGGGAGGCCTGCAGAATGCGGCCAAGCTGGGTGTTGGGGGATGGGGGTTATGGAGGTAGAGCTGGTTTCCCATTTTTTGATACCGGGCAAGTCATTAGGTGGCGGCCATCCCAAACGTACCTCCTCCAAGTTCATTTCGTCGGGATTGTCCCAGGGTTTGGCGAACTTCCCGCCGCGCTGCTTCTTCAAAGGCACCACCACAAGGTAGTATCCCCTGCGGACGAGCGGGAGACAGGGTGAAAAGGCGTCAGGCTCCACACAGCCAGGAGCCAGACTAAACACTTGTGTTGTTTGGGCTGAAGCGGGGGGTCATTATCGGCCTGTTATCGACACCAAAGCTTCTGAGACCCGCTCATTTTAATCCCTCTCCACAGCCCTCCTGCCCACGTCAGCTCGCATCAAAGAGCGGAGCCCTTAGACAGCCAAAATAAATTTATAAAATTCATTAAATTAAGTCCATGTTTTTTTTTTAGGAATGATCTCATTACGTTAGTCTTTTTTTTCCCCCATGTTTTGGTTTTTAATTGAAGCCTGATCAGTGGATTCGAGTGGGCTGTCACACCTCGTTGAGGCCTTGTGGGCCAATTAGGCGCCTTGATCTGAGCCGAAATGAAGGGGGTTTCCATGTATTGGGCTGCACGAAGGCCGAGATTCTGCCAGCGTCCTGGCTGGGCACTCTAGAGCAGCAGACGCAGTCAGTAAGTCAATATGGAAGGGAAATTGGAACCTAATTAGCTTAAATCCATGCAGGAACAGTGGTGCGCACCTCCAGTGTGCCTGAGAAGATCAAACTGCTAGATTTGTATTTGTTTATTTTATTTTTTTGAAGTGTCAATCCACCCTCGGAAATGTGCTTATTCTTGATCTCCTGCTGATCGACAGGCTGCTGTAGGAGGTGCTTTTTTTTTTTTTTTAAGCACCCGGCAAATACAACACAGAGAAAACTAAACGATGTTAATATAAAACTGTAAATAAAATGAAATAAAACAGATGTTAGGTTGCAAAGATTAAAAAGATCTGACGCATGAGATATGGACAGACAACACAATTATGGAGCTGACAGTGGAAATCAGCCTTGAATCAAATCGGCATTATTAGCAACTGATGCTCACTAAAACCTCCACTGGCATTCTGGATCGAATCAAAAACTCCCACTGGATTGTGGGAATAAAAACAGCCCTCGTTGTAATGTTGTTACAAAAAAAAAAAAAAAGAAGCTTGGTGTGGTGAGCACTTGAGCTGTTTAAATAATGTATTATGTTTAGAACTGACAATTGAAATTACCCCTGAATGAATATTAGAATGAATATTAGCATTAATATTAGCAATTAGCATTGATATTAGCAACGAGCAATATTAAAATCGATATTAGAAATTAGCAATTATCAATATTAACATCCATATTAGCAATTAGCAACATTAGCTCCCGAAGCCCAGGTCAGAAACACAAACTCCCCAACACTTACTGCACTTTCTCCGTGGTCTGCACCGACGGCAGCTCCACGGTAACCATGCCGTCCGACTTGGTCTTGCCGATCAGGTAGGGCTTGGTGCGTAGGATGTCGGGTGCCGTCATGGTGGAGACACGGTGCTGGAGGCCGCCGGCGCTGTTCCCGCGGTTGGTCAGGAGGAAGGAGTACTGGGTCTGGGGCTGCAGGTTGGTGATCAGCTTCTGGGTCAGCTTGCCGTCCACCTCCACGCTCTGCCCGTTGTCATACAGGATCTAACCGTGGGGACCATAAAGAATTAAAGGCCAATCGATACTAACTGATGTTCGATCATAAATGCACACAACAATTTCCAACACTCAGAAACATAATATTTATAACAACGCATCATTCCAGTTCTAATATAGAAATAATAACACACCAGTGACTAGTTTAACTAAGTCTACCACTTGCATCTTCTGTATTACTGCAGCATACTTATACTACTTCTACTGGTCCCAAATATGCATGCTATCCTTTATGAAACATATGTATTTTAACCCAAAAAACAAAACAATCCTAATCTCCTTTTTCATGATGAAACAATGGCTTGCGACCAGGCGAAGGGACGGATGTTTGTTTGAGAAGGCGGCACTCACTGTGAACGGCTGGGCTGCGTTATAGTTCTCAGGAATCTCCCAGGTAAGCAACACCGACGTCTTCATTGCGGCCTTCACGTGAAAGTTTTTTGCGAACACTGCTAAAAAAAAAGGCAGCGCAGATGATTTAGGCACGTTGCTATGGCTCCCGCACTCCACCTGCGACCCTTTTGGGAAGACTTACCTGCGTGCCACACCTGTAACCGGTCTGAAAGCACTCGGCTTCAGAGCTACATCTTACCTCTTCCCAGGCTAGCGACTGCTTTTGAGAGCCTAGCATTTACCCGGTAGACTAGACACCGATACGACCACTTGTACACAGTACCTTGCCTTTGTCTTACCACACAGTATAACTGTAGCCATGCATTTAGCTACACCAGAACAGTGCCGGAAACCTCTGCCCTCCTTATTTTAATGTGGGGAAGGGGGCCAGAGAGAGAGAGGGGTGGGTGGGATGGGGGAGGGGGGTGGAGATCCTACCTTGATCCAGGGGCAGTGTCCTGAACTGGACACTGGGGCTATATGGACCGGAGCCCTTGCTGGTGAACGCGCACATTTTGATATCGTACGTAGTGTCCGCTTTTAGGCTGTCCAGAGTCACGGTGGACTCCGGGGCGGTGATGAAAAGTTCGGACGGGTTCCTCGGGCTGTTGATATCCTTGTATTGCAGGGCGTATTTGACCACGTTGCCGTTCCGCTCTCCCAGGACGACGGGCCTCCAGCTGATCTGGACGGTGGTCGTCGTGGCGCTTTCCGCCAGGATGTTCTGGGGGTAGCCGCTGGGTATGTCCTCCGCGGTGCTGATCTCCTTCACCGTCTCCTCCCCGAACCCCGCCTTGTTCCGGGCCGAGAGGCGGAAGACGTAGGAGGCTCCTTTGTGGATCTCCTTGGTGGTGTAGTGGTTCTCCCTCTCCGGGAACTCGATGACCGTCAGGGGTTCGACGTCTTTCCGGCCGAACCGCAGGCGGTATCCTTGCAAGGGGCCGTAGGTGGACGTGGGGGGGGTGCCACTGGAGGAGGGCCGTGCCCATATTTGTAGGACTCACCATAAGTCTGGGCCTTTCTGGCACTGGAAGAACATGAGGACAGGAAAAACACAAGCTTATATATGAACCAACTAAGGTTTATGGCCCTCAAGTGAAAACGTCCTATGCAATACCTACTGTTCTGTACAATTCTGTATGTTATGCTATGTAATTGTGTCACATTCATATGCATATGAGTGTGGTATGAAATTAGTTTCATACAACCAGTGCTGAGTTTACTGGATGAAAATTAGAGTGATTAGATTAGACTGAACGTGAAAATTCATGACCATGTTTGTCCCTATGAACCCACATCCTGATCTAGCCTAAGGAGGATAGACTCCTATTATTGAGACTGGTTCCTGCCAGCGTTTTTTCCCATATGCCATCCACATTTGATTGACTGATTGATTGATTTTACCATGCTATAGTAGCCATATATGTTTCACTGGGTAAGTTCGCACCTCACAGAAAAGGATGTGGCATCCTTTCCCAAACGATACGAGTTTGAGAATTAGGGAGAAAACTAAATAAAATCCTACCATTGAATGCTATGGACCAGACGCATATTAAAACTGGGCTTTGAAACTGCTGGTCTGGGTTGGCAAACCACACAAGGGAATGCCAAACTGGTGTAGAGACATGAAACAAGTTGCTGATTCTGGATCGGCATCCGCCTTTTACACTCAGTGTTGGTGTGGGAACCAGGAGCCTGAAAACTGATCCCAGATCTGTGGCGAAGCGCAGACAGAACCTCCTGCCGTGCTCATAATTTTTCACAATAATAGAAGATCTAACTGGCTGATGTCTTCAAGCAAATTTGCAATTTCTTTTGCGGTCTCTCAGATAAGCTCATGCCTGTGCTATCAGGCCCTGGAAATGTACACGTGGTGTGCAAAACACATGCGTGAGCTGACAGCAGTGAAATATGCTCCTGTCAAGTCCTATTGCTGTTATACTAATATAATTCATTTTTACCTTATGTATTTTATCAATTAGGAGGAGGGAGCAAACTACCTTTCTGCCAACTACCTCGCTTTAAGAACATTGAGTCCAATTTCTGACAAGGCAGGCAGGTTTGAAATAGGTTTTCAGGCGGCTTTTATGGAAAGCATAATTACATGCCGAGTACCCATCATATTCCATATGAAGTGCTTTTTTTTATAGCAACCAGCAAAAAAAAAATTAAGTTCTTGAATTGTGAACTTTATTCTCTTTCAACGCCTCCCACCTAATTTTTACATTAGTTATTTAATCTCAGTGAATGCCAAACCAAAGGGTGACTTGAATTTAAATGGTTTTCATAAATGAGCAGGCACTTATCAGAGGTCCATTTTGTGTTCCAGTACATGCGATTTTCCGGCCTCACAAATGGGCACGGTGCATTTACGACGATCATAACTTGGGGAGTGGAGCCTTGACTGTCTGGCTAATTCAGAGGACGGACATTTATGTTATTTGTGAATGCGGAAAGGTACCTGCGGCCGTTGTGGTGACCAGCTTCGGCTTGCTCCGAGCCCCGTCACCTTTAGTAGTGTAAGCCGCCACAGCAACGGAGTACGTTGTTTCAGCCTGAAGCTCTGTAACGATCATCTCCTGTGGAGAAAAGGGATTTTCAGAAACAATGCTCCTAGTTCGAACCTAACAGACAAAGGCCTGCACACTGATCCATCCTATGAACCAATGAGCAAGAGAGGCATACACATCACTTCCCCTGCTGAATGAATATAATAACTCAGGTAAACACATCCCGTATCTATATGTGTGTGTGCGTATGCATCTGTGTGTGCGTGTGTGTGTGAGAGTGAGAGAGAGAGTGAGACGGAGATGGGTGTGTTTACTGGCAGTACACTGCTTTAGTGTTTAACACGTCGATTTGTTATAAATTGTATTAATATGCATTTTCTGCAAGTGTGTAATTTTATTATTTTTTTCAGCCAAAAGATTATTTTCATACATTCATGCAGAAGTTAACGGAGGTTTTTTAAAGCTCAAAAGGTGCAGGCTTGAATAAACATGTCAGAAATGAAAAAATATGCTTCCCCTTGAACGCCGTGAATTGCCATGGTGCCCGGAGAAAAGCACTGAAACGCATACACACGCGTGTGCATCAAGCAGGTGACACTGCGGCTGACCCGCACTACCCGTGGTGGATGGGGGGGGGGGGGGGGTGATGGGGGTCGAGCTTGTCCGATTTAGGATTGATTAAATCCTAAAGCTGCTTTACACTAAACTGCCGCTCTATACACTGCTGTACTATACCCCTTTGAGAAGAGAAGAGCACGCGTCTCCAGCCCATCCTACTTCTGTGCAAACAGGAAATGCTCAAAGGCATGAGCGCTGGCCTGATGTACTAATGAAGGG
>CM056376.1:133286105-133351105 GCA_029718625.1 Synaphobranchus kaupii
CAATTTAATGGCACATTTTTGAAAAAATAAAAGAAGTTAAAAAGTCGAGAAAAGCGAAAAAAGTTAAAAAGTGACAGTTGGGACTGAAGGAAGTGTAAGGCCTGTAGCAGTCTGACTCAGAAGAATAAAAAAGGTCATAAAAGGTCATACCACTTGTTGAAATTTGTTTGGAATTGGTAAAAAACAAAATAGAGAAAAATTGGAAAAAGAATGTCATTGAGTCTTAAAAGTTGGATAAAAATATACATAGCTAAAAAAAAAAAAAATCTGAAGGGTCCAAGTTAATATGTTGAGCTCAAATGAGAGATAAAGTGGTGCCGGGAGCAGGGGTAGTTAAGAAGCTGGGGGAAAGTGGGGTGAGTGGGGGTACTGTTACGGGATTGGAGGACTTGCGCGGTTAGGGCCGTACTGGAGCGGACAGAATTGAACATACCATCCTCGTCCGTGCGGATCAGCACCGGCAAGCTTTCGGGGCCCGGTCCAACATCCGTGTAGGCGCTCACTGACACGCGGTACTCTGTCCATTTTTCCAAGTTTTCCAAGAGGCACTGGGAGCTGTCCGGGGGAAGGTTGGATATTTGGCGGGAAGACGTGTCCTCTCCGTCGGTGGCGGCGTACTGGACGGAGTACTGGGTAATGATTCCGTTCTGTAATTCCACTGGCGGGGGCAGCCAACTTACCAGTATGTTTGTGGAACTGGGGCTAGAGCATTTGACATCCTGCGGCGGTGCGGAGGGCTCTGATTTTTTGAGGTGGGGAAGGGAGGATTTTGAGGTTTTTAATTTGTCGTTTGTTTTGTTTTTTGTGTTGTTTCGTTTTGTTTGGAAGCAGGGAGTTCAAGGAGTCATGTTGAGGTGACAGTGGTCATGTGGAGTGATGGCAGAAACCAAAAAAACAAAAAAAAAAAAAAGGGAAAACAATGAAAACACAAAATGAAACCAAAATACAAGGACTGAATTATGCTTTCAAACAAATGGAATTCGGTGCCGATGAGTGACTTCAGATCAACATGACAAAACGATGCCAAAATCAACAATCGTAAATGGAAATAAATTAAGATGAATGATGAGAAATATATAAACACTGAGGGCAGACTGCAGGGAGGTGATATAAAAATAAACCTGCACTATGTTCAGTAAAATCTACCTCAGGAATTAAAGCACTTACATCTTTCTCCAAAATTCTTTTTTAAAAAGCTTGAGTTTAAATTCGTATTCCCCCTTGTCAGGACCATTACGGCAAGACTTTACAATGGCTTAACAACAGCTCTACAAGCTGTTACTAAAACTACAAAACCCCAACATAAAAATTCCTACATTATCTGAACCCATAACCAACCAAAATAAAAAAAATTGAAATACTAAATTAAAACACTCTCACACTAACAGCTTTTCCAAGCAATTACCATCAATCCAAAAAAGTAAAGGTTGATGTGTCATCTGTTAAAATGTGAAATGGTGTATTTGTCACCAACCTTTCCGAAGCCTGTTGGTTTGAGGTAAAAGCCTGACTGCGTAAGAGAGCATTTGAAGGACACAAGACTCATCTTTCAAAGTCTCCTCAACAGATTGACAATAAAATATATATATTTTTCAAATAGTGAGTAGTTTAATTTTTTACCTACCAACATCAGGGCGGACGTGATGAACTTTGGACTGTACCTTACAGCATACCTACCTGGCTTCTATCTACACTTACCCTGACCTCAGATTTATACACAAATGCAATTCCAACATGTAAATCACCACCTTCTTAAATCCTGTGACCCCCTTTATTAAGATCAATATCTACAGAATGGTCCACTGAATAATTTGTGGCAAATTATGTCAAATACATTTTTTAATTATTAATTGAATTAATTAAAGCAATGATACCTGCACTGCTGTGTTACGTGTTGCGTTTCTGTTGCAATAAATCTGAGGTCGGTTAAAAGATGATAAACTGTGACACAATTTGTCCCCCGATGTGGATACTTGTGTTTGAGCTTTCCATATATCAGTGTAATGTCCATTCTGTTGAGTAATAAATGGACTGAATGGACTGAATAGATCTGAATGGACTGCACCATTGGTGTCAGTGAAAAATACTGTATCTGCAGTCAAATTTTCACAGAAAGCTCAATCACACTCTGCAAATGTCTATCTCGAGCTGGTGCAGGTCAACAGACAAGGTTTTTATATAGTGCATTCATAATCAAAATATAAACAACTGGACAGATCTTAGGAGAAAAAATGAATAGTCAAATATTTTTTGGCTGAATTATTGAGTTGCATTAAAATATAAAAACTCCAAATGTGCATCATGGTATTTCTATAAATTGTATAACCTTGTCGGTCGACTTAACTGCCATGCTGCTTAGTCAGCACAGCTCTTTCCTGCAAACTCTTTCGAAGCTGTAAAAATATACAGCTGGAAAATAACCACGTAATTCCGCTTTCAAAACAGTCATGACTGAACCCTCTTGGTGAGTGACATCTGCCAAATAAACCCTTATTTTCTCCTTCCAATTTAAGTAGGCTTTGAACCCGTTGGAAACATGGCCACATCGGGACAGGTTTGAGGGTAACCGTCAGTGTGACAGTCCGACTTGAGGACCAGCTGGGATAACTGTAGACATTTGAAAGCGGAATGGCTTTTTCGCGCAACGCTCCTTGTTTCCGCACCACGGACCAGTCTTTGGAAGTGGACAGTACGTGGATAGGATCGATAGGGAAGGAAAAAGACCTACGTGTTTGGGGGGTCTCGGCTGATATCTCATTGGTGTACGCCCCAATGCCATGCTTACTGCGAGCAGCAAGCAGGAAGGTGTAAGTTGTGAACGGCTTCAGGTCCTTCAGTAGGAAGGTGGTGGTGGGTTCAAAGCTCATTCTTTTCTATAGGAAAATTACAGATTTTATTTTTATTTTTTTTTACATTAAAATTCCCAGTAATGGTAAATACCCCTCAGTGTTGATCATTTGGAGTCTGAGAAATCTGAGCAAGGGTCTGAGCACATTTTCTCAAAGTTTCTGAGGTAAATTATCTTAAAATTATGATCGATTCCAGCAGACTCAAACAACAAATGACTTAAGCCCATAAGCAATCAATAATGCTGAGAAAAACACACCAGAGACTGGCTCTCTTTGGACGCAAAATCCAATAGAGTGTTTGTAGTTACCTCTTCTGTGTCTTCTCCTTTCTTATAGAGCAACTCGTATCCTGTGATTTGATTGTCCTGACCGTTCTGCGCTGGGGGTATCCATGACAACAGTATGCTTGTTTCCGATTTGGCTTCTCCTTTAAAGTCAGTTGGCTGTGATGGAACTGAAAAAATAGTCCAACTCAAAATGAATTGTCGACTCAAAGACTGACTCCTGTCATTTGAATTCTATGTGTTCTGTATTAAACATCAAAGGCCTAATATTCATAGAAATGATGTATGCATATCCTAAATAGCTTTACTACTAAAAAACTAAAACATAAATAATAATAATAATATTAATAATAATAATAAAAACCTTATTCCAACACTGAACACACAAAAAATCACATCTGGCCATATAAGAACAAATTTTCCTCCCAAACAGAAGCAAAGTGTTGGTGTCATTGAATTTACGGTTTTAATTTAAAATGAGGTAAAGTGCTGTGGAGTCCTTTATAGTACCAATAAAAGGAAGATCAAATGGTTTGGCATGCCTGGACCCTGGGAGAGTCCCAGTGTTTACCACTTTGGTCAAAGATGATGAGACAGCCTTTTCAGCAACTGCGTTAAACAGGGAGGCACAAAGCTGTAACGCTTGAGTATTCCCCAATCTTTCTTCTGTCTACTTAGACCTCTGACAATGAAAGACAGCCATTCCACATCTTAAAGGACACGCACACGCACATGCACACGCACACGAGGGTGTGCTCACATGCTCATGTGTGCACGCTGGCATGTTCAAATGCCCATCAACTGACTTTCAAACTTGGGTATGCTCACAAATGCATGTGCACTCACGCCCACGGTAACACACAAACACACAAACGCAAACACACACACACAAACATACGCGCATGAACCAACTACACGGCTCACCTCCAGTCTTGGCTATGATCTGCAGATCTGGCGAGAGGGGTCCATCCCCGACCGACGTGAAGGCCAGGACCTTGATGTAGTAGGTCTTGTTGGGCGTGAGGCCCGGGATGGTGAGAAAGTTGGCCCCGCGCACGATCTGCTTCTCCCACAGGTTGACGTGCAGAGCGGGCTCCATGGTGTAGTAGACCCGGTAGCCCATGATCTGGCCGTTGGCCTCCTCGGGCTCGTCCCAGTGGATTATGGCCGTGGTGCTGCTGAGCATGCGACCCCTGACCTGGCGGGGCGCCGTGCTGGGCGCCTGCTCCGCGGTCTTGGCCTCGATGCCCTCGCTGGGCGGGCCCCGCCCAATGTTGTTCACCGCCACCACCCGGAACTCGTAGTCCGAGTACGGGCTGAGGCCGCCCACGCTGTAGCGGGTGGTGGCGACTCCGTCGATCTCCTTGAACGTGTCCTCGGAGAACTTGGACTTGTGCTGGATGATGTAGTAGGAGACCGGCTCTGGGTTCCCAGAATCCCACGTCAAAGTGATGCTGGTAGCGGTCCTCTCCGTCACCACGGGGGTGCCCGGAGGTTTGGGCAAGGCTAGGAAGGGACGACAAACAAGGTCTCCTTAATAAGGCGTTTCGGGTGAGCGACTGGCAGGCATTTTCTGAAGGGTGCCGCGCCGCCTCGGGCCTCCCTCGCTCGACTCTATCAGTTGTTGTTGGCGTGTTTGAACACAACTGATACTGATAAAGGGGGCTGCTGTCCTTGGAAACACCTCTGAGGAGAGGCCCTGCGGGAATGAACCTAGCGGTAGGAGGTACTTTTCAAAAAATCTTCAGAGTGTTTATTTGTTTGTGCATTCCCTCAATAATTTACTCCCTGTAATTTATTGTTTTAATTCACGGAGCAGCAGCATGTGAAACCGGAGATAAGAGGGCTATTTATTTTCTTTATAAGTAATCTCCAGAGGAAAAGTTGTGCGAAGCTACCAGCAGCCTTGGTCATATTGTGACTAATTCCTTTCTGTTATGTCTGAAGGCAGAACCCTCCGTGTGCTACAATGTGAAACAAGTGGGCTGTTCCCAAGACCATTCTTGAAGTGATACACAAAGGGAGAGTGAGAGATAGAGAGAGAGCGTGTGAGTGAGAGAGAGAGAGAGAGAGAGAGAGCAAGAGTGACTTCATTGTTTATCACAATTTGATAAGCGGTACGACTGCCTCTGGGAAACATCTATATATACACATGCGGACACACTGGACCGGCGATTATCGCGGCACCTTTGACGGTGATCTGGGCGATGGCCTCGATGACTCCCAGGGTGGACATGGCCACGCAGGTGTAGTTGGCGGACTGGCGGACGTCGGTGAGCTCCAGCACGTTACGCCCGATGGGCATGTCGTCCTCTGGGGTCAGGTCCTCGGCCCCCAGCATCCACTTGACGTAGGGCATGGGGGAGCCCACTGCCACGCAGGTGATGTTCACGCTCCCGCCCGGCATGATCTCGTTGTCTGTTGGGGGGATGGAGAACCTTGGGGGCACTCGCCGTACTGAAAGAGAGCACAGGGTAAGGTAACAATGTACAACAGCAGGGTCAAGGGTCAAGGGTCAAGGGTCAAGGCCTTCCGTCTACCCAGGTAAAAAATACACAAATAAATAAAGAGTAAGAATGTTAAGTTAAACAGGAATACAACAACAATTTTACATTTCCATGGTATTTACTGCTGTATGTTTATACACAAAAAAAACAATTAATAATTATTTAGGTATTAACTATAACTATTAGGTCTTTATTTGTGATGACTGCATGGACAGTAAACACAATAAATTAACAAAAAATAAAACACAGTTTCACACAGAACTGGATTCAAACCTCACAGGGTTCAAAAGTGGACTAAGTAGGGACTGACAGTACACAAACACCATGCACAAAGTGTAGCCATAATACGGGTAAGAACTGGAGGATCGACAGCATGCCAGAGTTGTGTACGGAAACCAACTTCAAATGCTGCGTACTTCCAGTTGATGTGAAGTAATGTGCCGGTTCACATTGTCACATCACACGTACAGTAAGTAGCCTCTGGCAATACACATCCAACTGACAATAACAGTGCAACTCGTGATTCGCTCTCAAAACTCAAAGAGTGGATGCAGCCTCAAAAGAAAATAAAAAAAACTTCTTATGCTAACATTTTAAAAAAGTGAAAGGAAGTAAAACTTAAATGAAGATGTAAATATAATTTATATGGAGAGAAAAGGGCTCAGGTGTTTAACCTGCAAATGCAAACCTGTCATGCAAACAAGCACATGGCTGACTGTGGAAGACAACCATGCTTAGGGTTGGTGGGAAGAGAGAGGGAGAGAGGGAGAGAGGGAGGGAGGCAGGGGTGGAGGGAATCAATAGTAACATCAGAAAAAAGAAAGAAAAAAAAATAAGAAAAATAAAAGAGGGTGAAGCAAAACATGAGAAGGTCAAAAGGAGAGTTAGTCTGGCCACATTTGGTAATGGGAAATAAACAGGGACGTCTATTAAAAGGTGTAATTGGCAGGACAAGAGTGGTGCCGAGCATTTTGGGTTTTGGAGTGTGTGTTTGGGTGGGTGGGGGGGGGGGGGGGGGGGGGCTCGGGGGGTTGAGACTAAAACACAGCAAAATAAAGAGGAAGTGGGTGGAGGGTAAATAAAGCAAAAATTAAAAAAACTACAAATATTATGCAACCACGGCAACAAAGCTTCATTTAACTTAGAATAGGAGGTGTGATGGACACTTGAGAATAAAATGCAACATCAAGGGGCAATTTGTAACCATATGGGGAGCCTGCGGGGGGTTTAGAGGGAAACTCGGGAGAAGAGAGGAATTAAGACAGAGTGAAATCAGTGTTACTGCTTATAGTACTCCAAATGTGTCCTTTGAGTTAAAAAGGTCCTTCGATACCATCTGGCTGAATGTGTCAATACGAGAGGGATATCCTCCACAGTGTTTGCACTTTCATGTGCCTCTGAATGATTAATCAGTTTCATTGTTTTGAGGTCGGCCCCCTGTTATATTCATTAAGAATAAAGTGCTTGTATTAAATCAGTTTAGCTAAATGGCATTTGGCCTACAAATAACCCTTAATTAATACCTTGAAAACCATGAGCTACTACAGTTCACACATTATATTGACAGTACCATGTTGTTGCCTATAGAGGATCTCTCAGAAACCTTATTTCTCATTCTTATTTTCTTTCTTTTGTTTCCCTCAGAGAGAGGGGAAATACACTACTGTGGAAAATACACCAGTGACTGCTCTTGGAACTTTTATTAATGTTGCACAGATTTTTTATTTCAAACTGAATCATATGCCCAGAAATGTGATTATATCATATTTATCAGTTATCCCACTGTGTCTTTGGGAGACGCTCGATATATTACGCCCCGTTATTACCACCCAAGCAGCATGGGTCTGGAAATCCGGCTTGCTATGTAGGCTGTAATGTCACAGGGGTTATGGAGAAGCGCTCAAATACAACCAAAACCTGGCGAAGCGAAACAGCTCTGCGCGGTGTTTAATCACACTGGTTAAGCAACGCCGGCCTTAAAGGTGTTTAGCTCTCAGCTAAACAAAACAATTAGCATCCGTTTTAGAACCAGATAACATACAATGTGTGCGCTGTGGATCAATTCAATGTTTCCGAACAGTAAAGGAGGGGGGTCAGGCCTCATCTCTGGGACCTTATCCAGGCAACTCTGACGTGGCAGTTTGGCAAAGTCATTTCTGCGCCCCGCTCCCCCCCCCCTCCCCCCCCACCCCCCCAACTGTCAAAGGCGTTGGCATGAGTAACCAAGCAGGAACACTGAGAAGCCAACATGAAAGGACACACACACACACAGCTCGAGCATAAACAGGCCACCATGCACCTCAAAATGCACACATTCTTCCCCGGCATGCACCACTTTTTGGAGGCAGTCAAGCAGCATAATAGTTAAGACTATGGCATTCTCAACAAATAGATTTAAAAAACGTTGACCAAGTATAAAAAAAAAAAAGATAAATAATAATGCTATCACTAAGAGAAACCAAATAAAATAAATAAATAGAACGAGCACACGGTGCAGCTACAATCATTTCATTTGTATTCTCGTTCATCGTGTTTTCTGATTCTTTTTTTTCGTTTTTTTTTTTGTCAGGTGGTTAAAAAGTAAAAAACACACCAACCTTCTCGCAGCTCTGGGGGATGTAGGGGGTTTGATGCAGAACACAATAAAACGAGGGAAGGAGAAAAACAGGGGAAACACAGAGAGAGTAAAAGGCCATAATCAAGGCGTTCAAACGGCTGCTTCAGACACATCTCTGCTAAGGCCTCTCTGAAGCCCTGTCAGCTCTCCCTGCTTCGCAACAATCACAAACCCCAACTAGCAATTTTAAGCTTTCTTTATATTAGTTTGGAACATAATATGAGACTATTATCAATAATAATAATAATATTTTCCACATTTGAGGTACTGCACTAACCCAGTTATGTCTAACGGTCAGTGTCTCCTGGCAGTGGACTACATTTCATCCTTTGCTTTGCAGTTCGGCTTTAGCTTTCAGTAATAGACGCATTACAACAGGCAGATAATGCACATGTAATAACACGAAGCAACGTGTCTTTTCCTGTGCAACGAGGAAGGATGGATTTACATCAAAGGCTTGGCTCCTTTATGTTTTAGGGTGTTGGAAGGGCTATGCACCTCAAACAACAAAACTGGAACGGGGGGCGGTATCCTATTTCCTATCCTTTCAGAAGGAAATATATAATTTTACAAAATCATCATGTCTTAGTTTATATTAGTGATTATATGATATTTATCATTGCATGTATGTTCAATATATTTTTTAAATGGTACTTAATATATATTTATATTTCACTCTATAAATGTAAAGCCATTTTGAAGAATACAACAGAAGAAGAAGACACTCCAAAGTCCTCCCAGAAGAGAAACAAGAGAAAAAAATAGAAAGATAAGAGTCTGTCCACTGCGGGAACAGGGCTGTTCCTGAAGCCAGTCCACCCAAACCCCGATAAACCCGGGAACAAGAGGCAAATTAGTAACACACCAAGCAATAAAGTCATTAGAGTTAGGAGAAAGTCAACGAAAAGTAAAAAAAAAAAGAAAAGAAAAAAAGACAAACGGAGATCGCAGGTTCAAATCAATGCAAGGAAGGTCAAAGGTCAAACATAAGGAAGGCCATACTTACACCCTCACATGTGACAGGATACTTGGGACTCAAAGATGCAACTGTTACTACATTTCATTGATCTTTTTTTATTGGACACGACATCATCATGGATACTCATCTGTTTCCTTTTTTTTTAAATTTTTTTTTTTTTTTTTTTCTTTGTTCCGTGTCACAGTTCAGTACCAGTACCAGGGTTCAGACTCTGTGTTCCTACCTCTGACGTATAGATTGGCGGGGGCCGAGTAGCGAGTACCGTCGTTGTTGGTGGCGACGCACTCGTACTTCCCCTGGTCCGCCTCCTCGCTCTGTTCGATCTGTAGGGCACCTGCGCGGGAATAGACAAGCAAGTCGCGGATATGCCAGTTAAAGACTGCATTTTAGGTGTGCTCCACAAACAAAGACCGTACGACCCCCCCGCTGTGTGGCAGAAACCCCTCTTTTACAACTGTACCTGGCTTCATCTGTGTCTTATACCTCTGCGAGTGGGAGCTCAGTAACTCCAGAGAAAAATAAAATAAAATGATACCAGAAAAACAAAAACTACAATGACTACAACACTAGAAACCAATGAGGCTAGCCACAAAGTACCTCGTGTGTAAAACCACAGCTCCACTTGAAAGATGTTTTAATTTTTTCTTTTAAAGTTTTTTGTGATGATTTGTAATCATCGTCGATTAAACTGATTCATTTATTTATTTTGTCAAAGAGCAGAGGTGTTTTTTTTTGTATGTGGCGACTGTCGACAACATACGTATGGATCCGTTTCTGTGAGTTGTTTCTCTGAAGAAGCAAACAACTGTCCAAAATTAGCATTCAGTGTTTTCCCCCGCCATTCTCCAAGCCTGGTACCGAGCCAGGGCAGGAAAAGTACCTGCTGGCCCACGCACTCACTCTCTTTCCAAAGACTGAGAGTTGCTCTCTTGCAGTTCGATTATTTCAGACATTATTCTGCGCCCACACAAACGTTGTAATACAAAATGAAGGGTGGTATGTTGGACCACACTGATTACCCCGGCAACAGCAGTATGCATCTCCTCAGGAACAAGCCGATTTCAGCAGGCAAGTACACGCATGTGTGCAGTCGCATAAGCGATAGAAAATATGTATCTGCAGCAAGTTAGAGTTATTCAAATTATCCAAGTGGTGCATTATGCTGATAATATGTGAACCTGTGATATTTGCAGTAAATAGTGTATACATGGGATACAGGTAAGAAAAAAGCTAATGGAATGACTGTCCATTGCAGTTTGTAAGTTCAAAGCGGTCATATGTACTTTTTGTTTAATTAGTCCTATAAGGCGTGGAAGTATGAATACCTCCATTCATTGAAAATGTAAAGGCCCCTTTGAAAAGAGATTTTCATTTGGGCACATATTTGAGAGGCAGTGTCACTGACATACGTACTGCAGAGGATGTTGCAATAGCAATGGTAGTAATATTCTCTCACCCAATTGTCCGCCCCCCCCCTGCCCACTATCACCAAGCGTGCAGAAAAAACAGGGGATACACTGGCATACACATCGACTATGGATAACAAAATTAACATTAAAAAAAAAAAAAAAAAAGTCAATTAAAAACGCTATTTGAATTGAAATAAGTAGGGACACCAAAACAAATCTATAAAAAAAAGGGAATTCAACTTGGAGGCTGCAATTACTACCACGATTACTCTATACGAACAAAAAACAGGTCTGTGATATTGGGAAGAGGGGTGGGTGCAGTCCCTAAAATATACAACATTTCACTGGACTGGTCAATATGGAAATGAGTGAAAACTGCTTCAAGGGAAGCATGACTTAAAGAAAAGAGGCTTACAGTATACAAAAAGCAGCATAACGAGAGGGAACAGTACAAAATAAAGTAAGGTTGTGAGGTTTTAAAGTATTCAATCATAGGCCTATTGTAAGTGGAAGGGGTTTACGACTTCATCCGATAGAAGCCGGCTAAAAAAATTGCAGCTCTTTACGAAAAAATTAAAAAAAAGGAAAAATGCTGCTTGGATATAAGACAAAAAAATAAATTATGCACAGTGTAATCAGGTACATGAAAATATCACTGTCAACCTCCGACATGCAAATCTTTCCAAGAACAAGAAATGTATGTCAGTACAACTTACAACCTTTTGACAACCCTTAGCTGAAAAATAAAATGCAATTGTATTAGAAGACAAAATTCAAAATTATGGCCTAAGCCAGCAAGAAAGCAACCAGCCACTGCCATAGCTTCAAAGAGCTACTAGGGACACCCATGAAAATCCACAAATGGGATCAGCAGTGTGGTGTGTCATAAAACCCCAGAAAAACGTTTTATACATCAACCATTCTCCAACGCGAGGCGCACAGGCAAAAAAAATCACAAAGTTGACCCAGCAGGCTCTACGCAAGACTTATCAGTTATCCTTTCCCAAACCCTGAAGAGCAAAAACCATCAAAAGGTAAAACAGCCTTCAACCCAAGAAAAAGAGAAAAATAGGTGAAGAAAAAAGCACCGAAGGAACTTTATCAAAAAAGTAGTTGTTTGGGCTTTTTTTTTTTTTTTTTAGAAGGTAGAAGAAAGCAAATAGAAGAAAGGCAAAAAGTTTGCAAAGATAGAAAGAAATTCTTTGGGAAAAAAATCACAAGAAGCAGAGGAAAGGCGATGTTGTCTTCACCGTGCCTGCGTGAATCCACACCATCTGGGTTTTAGTGCTGAATAAGAACAGCTAAGGGGAAAAATGTTTGGTTGTTTTAGTTGGACAAAAAGAGGGACACATGAGTCGCTGTGACTGGGCTATGGCCAAAAAAAAAAAAAAAAGAGAGAGAAAAATATATTATCGGATATGCTTTGTCGTTTCACAATAAGCATATCGCAACTTAAAAGGTCTCGTCAAAAGAAAGAGAGAAATAAACTGGAGACAACATGGAATGTGGACAGGATCAACTGAAGAGGATGGAAAATAAGGAAGGATAATGGAAAGGTAATGGGTTTCTGATTGGGTAACAGGACAAGGATGGGGAGGGAGGAGGAGGAGGATGGGAGGACAGCAAGAATGAAATAGTTCATTCTGTGAACGTTAGTTCAGCGCTCTTACCTCTTATTGGTGTACCACCTGGGTGGATAATATGAATGCAAATAAGATTAGAAAGAAGAAGCATTAGTACGAGAAGAGAGAGTCTGGGGCTTTGGAAGAAGAATCAAATTAGATTTAACAGAGTTCCTAAGTAAAGGTACTAGAAGGGAGAAAAAAAGAGAGTTTGATTTACTCTATTGGAAAAACAGGATCATCATACGTAGCAGTAGTTTCACAGTGGTGTAACCAAACCGGGGGTGGGGGGGGGGGGGGTGGGGAGTGCCATTTGAAAGTGGCATATAGTCTCAAGACTCAAGGAGGTGGAGCTAAAGGAGTTTGAATGTGAGAGGAGGAGATACAGGCTGGAAGTCTTGAACCAGGGGTCCCCTGAGCTTACCTGAGGAGGGCCAGGGTCGGGTGCAGGCTTCGATTCAGGCCAACTGAACGAACCGTCTGATCGCGCTCTCCGGCGAAGGCCCCCGAATAGCTCGATCAGACGTTTCAGCGCTCGGGCAGAACAAACGCCTGTACCTGCGGTGGCCGTTCGCGGATAAGGCCGGAGACCTCTGCCTTAAACCCTCCTAGTAAACTACTGTAAACCTGACACAGTCAGAACGTCTACCCTTCTACAGCACACTGCTTTAAACATTTCTTACAAATACCATTGTGGTGATATACATCAAGAAAGAGAGAGAGAGAGAAAGAGAGAAGAGTGAGATAAGTACCATACACGTGGTGGCAAGTAGGAAAGCACCGTTGTTTAGAAGGGGGGGTATGGCATTTACTTCACTATGTCTCAGTGATACTCTGTGTGCTTTAGACTGGTGCTTCTAAGGCTGTTATCACAAAAAGGAAAAAAATAAAACGTGTGTGGGAGTATGTGCTAATACGAATATCTGGTGACTAGACTAACTGTTAGTAAAATGCATGCCATGCATTTTAATAATAGTTTGAACATGGAAATTAGTGGGGGGAAGTGAAGTGTGCTTCAGAACTAAGCACTTACCAAAGGATTCTGGAGATTTAAATACGGAGAAAAGAGAGACAGCATAAGAATATTATTATATTCCTTGGGATTTGTTACAGAGTTAAATCTTTATATACTCTTACTACGTCACAGCTGAATCAATTCAGCTCTTACATTAAAAGAAGGTTAATTTACACAACAGGCAAAAGGCAGGTTAACAAGACGATTTAACACAGGACAGATCAGAAGCTGGGAATTCTGGGAAGACAGGCGATCAAACATCTCAGACTAATGGCTCTCGATACTAATGCCAATCTCGACAGCTCGACAGCTCGACTATAAAAAGCGACTATATTAGCTGGCCAATGCTTTCAAGTCGGCCTATTTCGCTAAATTTGTTTTGAATAAATATATTTTGGTACAGAAATACAGAGCAAAACTGAGGGATTGGGGAAGGGAATACCAGGGATGTGCCATTGGCAAAGAGAAGCAAACGCAGGGACTGAAGATAAAGATAAAGAGAGAATTAAGGGACTGGGGAAGCTCTTACGCGATCTCACACACTACTGTGGCTACTTATTTTTTGAAAAAAAATTCCACAAGAATATTTGCCATGAATATATTAGTCAAGACAGCTTTTAATTAGTTTTATTTAAAAAAAAAAAAAGTTGTATTAGTGAGGGGTTAGGATCCAATCTATTGACTTGCTTAAAAAAACTTTGGAACGCTTTGGAATATAATTAGGCCTATTTGATCCGTTCGGCAATTTAATCTTTTTTTTTTTTTTTTACATTTTCACCAAAATAGTCGAAAACCATTGATACTCCTTTGCAAGTTCTGAATGAAGCCAAATGTTGAAAATTAATTGTTTCAGAAAAAATAAAAGAATAAAGAAAAGAAAGGAGAAGATGGATCCCTGAAGTACTGCGGTAAAAGCAGTAAAAATACACAGTCACAGCAGTGAGCAATGTGGAGTTTAACAGAAGCCGCAAGCGCAGGAAACTCGACAGGCCATGACAACACCAGAGAGAGACAAGGACAACAGACGCACACCACCAAGACACGGGAGAGGAGAGGAGTAGAAACAATGTCATTACCTAAGAATCAAAGCGAAATGTAGGAGAGGAAGAGGAAACCATAAAACGAAGGAACGCAACGCCAGAAAAAAAAGAAGAGAGAAATCAAAACAGGAAGTTGTGGGTAGTTGGGATTGCAGTCACCGCACCCTACCTGATCTTAGCTGCTTGATGCGCCCGTTATTATTGGTGGTGTTGACGGGCAGGAAGTCTTTGAACCAGGAGATGTCCGGGTCGGGGTTCCCACTGGCCGCACACAGCATGGTGGCGGTGCGCGTGCGCTCCACCACCTTCAGCTGAGGACCCATGTCTATGGTGGGGAAGCCAGGCGGGAGCTGGTCCTCTGTGGAGCACACGGCACACGGCGTTTACACAGAGAGCACACCGAGAATACAACACACCCAGCCGAGGGAGAGAAAAGCACCCGTGTTTGGATATTAGAGGGAGAGAGAGAGAGAGGAGGAGGAGAGGGCAGAGAGAGAAAGAGAGAGAGAGAGAGAGAGAGGAGAGAGAGAGAGAGAGAGAGAGAGAGGGCAGATAGAGAGAGAGAAGGAGAGAGGAAGAGGAGAGGTCAGAGAGAGAGAGAGAAAGAGAGATTGAGAGAGAGGGCAGATAGAGAGAAAGAGAGAGGGAGAGAGCAGAGAGAGAGAGAAAGGAAAGGGTGCAGAGAGAAGAAGAGTGTGAGGGTTAGAGAAGGAGAGAGAGAGAGAGAGAGAGAGAGAGAGAGAGAGGAGGAGGAGAGGGCAGATAGATAGAAAGAAGAGGGTACAGATAGAAGAAGAGTGTGAGGGTTAGAGAGAGAGAGAGAGAGAGAGAGAGAGAGAGAGAGGAGGAGGAGGAGGAGAGGGCAGAGAGATAGAAAGAAGAGGGTACAGATAGAATAAGAGTGTGAGGGTTAGAGAGAGAGAGAGAGAGAGAGAGAGAGGAGGAGGAGGAGAGGGCAGAGAGATAGAAAGAAGAGGGTGCAGATAGAAGAAGAGTGTGAGGGTTAGAGAGAGAGAGAGAGATGAGATGGTAGAGAGAGAAGAGAAAGTAGAGGAAGATTACTGTCATTAATCTCACTATGTATTAATGTCACAATGTATTTCAATGCTTTTGCAACACAAGTTATCAAACCAAGCAACTTGAATCTGAGAGAGATAGTGATAAAGAGAGATATATATCAATAAATATATATTATATATACAAACCCCAATTCCAAAAAAGTCTAGACTATTTTCAATTAAATATATGTAAGAGAATTTACAAATCACTGCTTTCTGCATTTATGTGCATTTTACATACTGTCCCAACTTTTTTGGAATTGGGGTTTGTAGATAGATAGATAGATAGATAAGATAATAGATAGCACAACACTTTTATGATACAGTTCCTTCAAATAAATTGACCCACAGAAAATGCTTCCTTTCCATTAGAAATGCAATTCAGAGTATTAAACAAATGCTCAAAAGTATGTCAAGCCATGTGCATCACATTGAGAAATACAACCTAAATAAAACACCTGCTATACCTCTTAGAGACAATGGTAAGCACAAACAGACATAAAACAGAAGCCGTGCAAAACTCACAACATAACTATGATCATTAATGTTATTTCCATAACCTTTCTCTTATGCATCTTTTTTTCTGGTAACTTTTAACACTCAAAAATGGCTTTGTAATCCTAATTTTGGGATTATTTCTTTTCCCATTTCATTCCCTGCAGAACTGTGTATAATAAGTCCAGAAGTTCGTAAGCGAGGAGGCTTTGCTTTCTCGTTTAGTAGACACAAACTGAGGCTTGAAAAGTCCACACACTAGTATGAATGGATGTCAGTGATGCACACAATCCTGGCATCCTCTCTGTTGCTCCCAAAACCTCTCCATTCAGTTATCAATTACATTGTTTAAAATGCTATTATCAACAATAGCCTCCACACAGACCCTACAACTACAGCACAGTAACCACTACATCTGCTAATTTTACTCGGACCAGTTCATTCTCCAAGTCATGTGTTTGTTTTCTCGGGACAGTTTCATATTTTACGACTCACTGATTTAGCAAATTACGCAAAATGAGTATTTTTTTTCATTGCATTGCTCTCTGTTGCTTGGCACTGGTTTGGCATAATCACAGGGTGGGTGACTGTGGCAATAACAGCCTCTTTAACCTTGAAGCTCTTGTAATGGTTCTGCAGTCCGGTGACAGAATTCTTGTTCCATCTAGATCTCGCATGCGTGTTCGTCTCGGTAGTTAGAGGGTTTTGAAGTGAAGGCCCAACGTTGCATTCCCCAGCCCTTTAGAAAAGGCCTCATTTTGATTAAGCCAGGCGGCAGCTTAGCTAAGCTACAATGCCTCCCTGCCCTTTTCCGCTGAAGCCATTGTGTATTTTCATTGCAGAATCAAGCAGTTCAAAGACAAGATAACTACTTTGCCTCTCAATGCTGAATAAACACTTTAATTAGACTAAAACAAAAGCAAACTAGGTAGTCTAAAGACAAGCATGGTCCTCAGATTAGTTATCAGAGAGCCACAAACACATCTACCTCCAGTACACATAAACAAAAAATAAAACACAATCCATAATAATTTAACATGACCTTTAATTATTTTTTTTTTAGTTGCTAAATTAGACTCTGGCGAACATTGAAATGCATGCAATCATTTCCACAAGATACACACTGCGTTTTGCATGCTAACGAGACAGAGTGTGCCCTAAGCTTGACTATTCTTTTTAATATGGATAATTACATTTCTTCCTTTCTCCTCTCAGAGCCCTGCATTCTCACTCACTCATTTCATTACATCATGAAGAATATGATGGTGAAATAGCTCTTGCTGTTGTGCACTGACAGACACCAACTGAGTTTTCTGGTACTAGGTTAAATAGCGGAGAACGCCTCTGTACGCGTGGCTTAAAATGCTATTTTAGGGATGTACCGCACGTCCTAATTGCAAGCCTCATCTCTCACCAGTAAATACACATTTCCTATTGAATGTGTTTTTTTAACCTTTTGTCAAAGCAAACTGAGTATAAATGGCATAACAAAATACATTATAACAGTCATACCGCAATATGTGATAAGATCACCCCAATTATTTTATATTTTGTCGCTTAAAGTCACATCCCCATTATAGAGAAGGTCAATCAAATTTTTTTTTTCCAGTGCTGGTAGTACATAACCTTAATTATTGAGCTAAAAGTGATCCTAGGCCAAAAAGGATATTATTAGCCTGCAATACACATTAATAACACAGCAATACAATTGCGCTGTATTATTAATGTGTACCATTGAACCATCTTGTACCATTATCACCTCAAAATGTGTTAAGAGATGAAATATCTCTACGTTGTTTGATGACTATGCTTGAATGACCTTCCTAAAGTGTGATATGACCGGCTCCTAATAATGTGACATCCTTGCTCTACAAGCACATGTGGCTTTTGCTAAATGCAGTCCTGGGCCTGTGTTACTCCATACTAAATTAGTCTTTGGTAATTTAGATTAGCATTGACCTTCATTGAGCTATTTAGTACAGTCGGTGTAATTATCCATTAAAGACAAGTTTCTAATGCACACGCATACTCAAATAACCTCTATGTTGTGCTGATTGCAACTCAAAGGCCACACATATACAAAGGGTCCTTTTGACCATGCATATTTTAAAATATCTTGGATTGTGTATTCACGTTGAATCAACATATAAACGCTACACTGTGTTTCAGCTGGGAGGCTGCCAAGTATTCATTTCTGATTATGTTATGCCGCATTATCATAATGGTTCAGGTAACAAATTGCCTTTCTACAGGAAAAATAAAACATTTTCATTCCTGATATCAATAATTAATAAAATCATTCTGTATCACTGTGGCACTACATTAGGTTGATGCAAACTCTTCCAAAACATCAGTTTACATCAAGGAGATCAACGCAAGCATAAAAATCAGATGAGCACACACTTGCACACGTATTTAAGAGATATACCACCGCTTTTAACATCTTTATTATGAAACCATTGTGTGAATTATTATTTTTTAGATGCACCTAGTTTTTTAGTGTACCTTAGATGCACTTTTTTTTTTTTACCAACAGGCTGAAATGAGAGCATGATGCTACAACAAACCTCAATAACATGTCTCTTGTTAAAATGAGAACTAAAGCTAAATACCACAACTTGTGGTGGGCTGCTAATTTTAGCACGTTTCAGAAGCACCAAGCTGCTAGAGGCCAGGAGGACTCTATTAAGGTTTTTGGTTACAATCAATCTAACCGTGTGCATATGGGCACAAGTAACTGATAATGTGGGAAATGGAGGGGGGGGGGGGGGGGGGGGGGGGGGCGGGGGGGGACTGCCCAGAGCAAAAACATGAAACCAGTCTCCTCATCTCCTACTCAACCCTCATCTCCTACTCAACCCCATGGAAGCTCATCTGAGGCAACTGCTTGAAATGGCTGTCTTTATCTGTAAAGGCAGTATCAGTTAGTTTCAGTAGCAATTTTTTGCTATTCAACTTGAACACACAGTCACGCACGCACGCATGCCGACACGTACAGACACACCCGCACACACAGACACACACACACACACACACACACAAACACATGTACGCAGACAAACGCAGACACACACGCATACACACACACACACACATGCACACAGTATATACACAGACATTAACCTTCATTTACTAAACGTTACTAAATATATAATTAAATAACGAACATCGCTACCAAAAAAAACCTTTATTTTAAACAGTCTTAATGTGATACTCCTTTTTTAAAAACAGAAAAAATAGAGAAACAGGAAAAATCAATTGGTTGAGGTGCCTCACTGCAAACATTTGATCCGCAGGAGTTCCAAGGTCGGATTGCAGGGGCAAATCAGTCAATATTTCACAGGGTCAAATGCTGGCTGCACTGAAAGAATAGCCAGTGGCAAAACTAGACATGTAGTTACCTGCTGAAAAAGAAAATGTCAATCCATCACTCCTCAAGTTTCACTACTTTAAATTTTTACATTGAAGAGAAATAACTACTCTGCCTTCAGTGTACTTCACCTCACATTTATTTATTTATTACTTATTGATCTATTCATACATACACTGGCCACTTACTATGTTTTAGAATAAACTGTGCTTTAATATTCCTTGAGTAAGGGTACAAGCATACACTATTAATTAATGCAAATTAAATATCACCAGCACTAAATCAATTTCATCTACATATAACAATGCGTGACGAATTGGTCTGGATTCAGTCAACGTTTGTCCCTCACTATGGGAAACAAATAGATGTACATTTGTGTCTTTCATGACAACAAAGTTCACCAAGTTCAGTGATTATCAGAATGAACTGGCTAAACTCTTGTCTGCCAGACATTTGTCAGTTTGTTTAAAACTGTGGTCGCTGCAGATTTCACACTATGCCAGGGTTGAAAACCACATGGCTTTTGTTTCCATCTTAAAATCAACAACCAGTTTGTACCCCACAAACCAGGTGAGGCGAGTTAACTGTAATCAGCTGCTTTTATTGACCAATTAAGTGCCGAGTAATCACATCCAACAGTGGACCCTATGTGTCCAAATGACTAGGGTTGAGGAACTTTTAATAATGGCACTATACAGACAGGGGTGGGGGGGTGTCACAAGTAAAAATTGTTGGTAAGAATAACATTCAACATTTATAGCCTGGATGCATTGAGACTCCATTTTAATGCAAATCCATTCCTTGTAGACGGTTAGCAGCGAATGACTACTTACTATACTTTTTAATATGAAATAATTTAAATTCTGCCAACTCAATCCCCCCCCCCCCCCCCCCCCTTATACTTATGCGACGACCATAATTTGTAACACTGCTACAGATTAACTTCTGACGGTCATTGGAAATATTTGTTGCTACTTGGAAGGATCGTAATATTCAAATGAGGAGATGCAATTACATTTAGGGCCAAATTCACTAAACACGCCATAAGATAAGTACAAGTAATATTTAAGCTCTTATGAAACATCTACAGTATTCATAAACTTTCAAAATAACTATTACTCCCAACTTCCTAAATATGTTCCCGTGAAATAAAGCAGAACAGGGACAATGGCAATATAATATTGTTTTTGGAAGAAAACCAGGCTGGAATTAGTATTCTACCATTAAATCACTAGCAATCCAATCTGCTCTGCAAACATTATGTATTTCTTCTTTGGAAAATAAGTTTAATTTCCCTAATTATCATTTTCATTAACATTCGAACATTAATAAATGTCATAAGTGTCTACGGGTCTTGTCTTCTGTCTTGATTTTGTACGTTGTTGTATGACTTTTATGCGTCCCTCTCAGGTCTCTCTTGTAAAAGATTTTAGTCTCAATGAGACTTTACCTGGTTAAATAAAGGCTTTGAAAAATATAAATAAATAAATAAACCAGGCATTTGGCTTTATGACTACACCATACAGTACTCATGTACAGGTCTCTCTTGTAAAATAGATTTTAGTCTCAATGAGAATGTACTTGTTTAAAATAAAGGTTTAATAAATAAATACATAAATAAATAAATAAAATAAATCAGGCATTTGGCTTTATGACACCACCATGTAGATTCCAAAGGACAATTAAGAAGTTTTCGGAAACCGTGTAAATAATCTGAATCGCCTGCTTTTTAAACTGTATTTTCGTGGAACTGTCTCCTGCTGGATGTCGAGCACAAATCTCTCTGCTGTCCTCCACAACACTTTCCTTACAGTCCTGGGATTTGGAATAGAACCTAAGACAAACAGTCGCCGAACGCTAACCCAACAGATATTACTTAGCATCCGAGGAGCTGTAAATACTTCACTGCCAAATATGTCAGGAATACGAATGTAAGCATGGTACCTCTCCCTTTCCTGGGGGAGGTTGGAGCGCTGCTTGGAGATTTGTCAGGAATTCGAACCTGAATCCCTGTAATAACACGTATGTGTCAGGAGCAGTCAAACAGACGATGATATGCTAGCACTGATGCTCATGACATCAGTCCTGAGGAATTTATAGGATTTTCCCCAGTTTATCTGGTTCTGAAACACAGTCTTACAGTAACTACATTAGCTGTTAAGATGTTTATTTTATGCCTAAGCAAATATGTTCAGTTGCATGATTTACCCCTAATACGAACTGGCATCCCAGTCAATTTATGACTGTTCATGTACATTGGACGTGTAAACTTTTCTAAGTAGAAAAAGTTATATTGCGATTACTGTAGCATATAAAATTTGTTTAGTAGACATACATTCTTATTGGACAAGGACCTTTTAAGGACAAATGCGAAGTGCATACATAATTAGTTCATCTTATTTTTCAGTTCAACTATGGGGTACAATCCAGCCACACTTAAAATGGACGTTATTTTTATGGAGTGAATAATGATAGAATCTGAGTTTGAAAACTGCTGATGGATGAGCTGGGCTTTGCATGCATTACGACAGCTTCTGTGTACGGATGAAGATAGCAAGTGCAGCTTTTGTGCTACTAAGTATGTGAGAAAATTACTGCTTTAACAGATGGAGCCCTTTCACGCCTCACTTTGTTCAAAGTCAGGAGGTAATTGAGAGTCTGCACTTGGGACGGTTAAAAGTGATACACGCACACCGTTGCTCTGAACTCTATATCAGCGCCGAATGAGGAAAGCAACAGTACGTGCCTTCTTAAAATGTGTTTATCTTTAAAAAAAAAAGGGGGGGCGGGGGGGAACAAAGTCTACAATGTGTTCTGAGGTCAGGTAACCTTGCTTGAATTTTCATTTTAACTCAAACAAACATCTGCAAAGATAAATCGCCGTTGGAAAGCCCCCCACGCGCTAATCGAAACCCAGAATCCTGCTCTATCGCACAATCCGACAAGTCCCTCAAGTGAGACGAAAACGTGGTCATGTAATTATAAATGACAGATATAACTAATACGTTCCTTAGGACGAAGCGCTAATTAAAATAAAGCTAATTAAGTCTCAATGGACTAGACCAACATTTAAATGTGATTAGTTAATGTTTACCCGACCAGTACTGTTGAGTTTACTTAAGGGAGGATGAATCAGGCTTGGCTTACCTAAATCAGATTTTCCAGAAGATGCTAATTCTATTATCTCTGCAGGGGAATTTCATTAGCAACGTGCTCCACTACTGTGTCAAGCAGCAAGGCACCGTCGTTCTTCCTCTTCACATTTGTGACTGAGATAACGAATCCAAACCGCAATTAAGCCTCGCCTAATTAAATGCCGCGCAAATTCACACTTAGTCAAACGGAGCAGAGTCCGTCTCCTCAATCGATATCTGAAGAACATTATGTGGGACAGGCGGGTGCTGGACAGCTCTTTAAAGGCAAAGTGAGCCTTGCGGTGCCTTTCACTTTCGTTTTGAAACCGGGCCAGAATGCTTAACCCTGATTTCCGCTCACGAATCTGAGAGCGAAGAGAACACAGGTGCGTTCTATTTGTGTCATCCTCATGAAAACACGTGCACATGAGCTTGTCAAACCATATACCGCTACAAGCATAGATATAGAACCATGTGACATATGTCATAGTTAGTGGCACAAATTTTGAGACCATACCCAGATAAGATGGTGGCCAGTAACCATGGTTTTATATCTATGAGCCAATCATCAGCTATCTGGCTTCTGAGACCCGATTATGACATCACAGTGGAATAGAAAGTACATGACACTTTGCCACAGGTTCCTATTATAGCTGTACCCAGGTAAGATGGCTGCCAAATTGTTCCATTTCAAAATTCAAAATTACTATTATATTACATGATATGTCATATCTATGGTTCTACATCTATGGCTCCAAGTAGGTCTTTCCTACGGTGGCCCACAAGGACGATCGCTCTTCAAAATGGAAAGCACAAACAAAGGGAAAGATGGTCCAAATCAAGAAATGATGTACACGTACAAAAAGCTAAAGCAAACACAACAAGGGACACAAGCTTCAGTACAGAAGCATACTGCAGAATGTAGAATTTGCTTCGGCGTTTTGCAGTATGTTTCTCTAGCAATACGTTTCTGCTTGTTTTAGCTTTTTGTACATGTTTTGAAATTTGCATAATTTCTTTGATTTGGAGCCCGTTGCCCTTTATGCTTGTGTTTTTGCAGTGGGATTGTTCTTGTGGGCCACCGTACTTTCCTGCCTGGGGCTCACAAAAAAAAAAAAAATCATACATATTTCTCTTTTGGATTTTGATCCTGTGTCCCACATAGATTGGACACCCGTCCATCCCTTCCCATGCAGAACTAGGCATTTCACCTCACATTTGAGCTTATTCTGCCGAGAAAAATCCTTCAGGGTCATAATAAGATATATTTCTTGGATGTTTTGAGCGGACACAATCTCCTTACAGAAGCCGTCACAGGTCAGCGCAGGGGAGAAAAAGCACATAGAAGCGCATTGTACAGGGGAATCCTCCATGCTAGAGAACGGATTACCAGAATGGAAAAGCAAACTTTTCAAATACGTACATCTAGCTGTCTTAACTTTCGCCATCTGAGCGCATTGATACGGCGAGACGAGTCGTAGGGTGTTTGTCGTCACGAGCCTTTGTACCCTTCATGGATGGGGCCTTTTGGGGAACGCAAAGGACAAAACGATTTCTGAAGAGCAGCTAAAAACGGACAGAGCTCGTCAGCTGACCAGCTGCAGAGAGGGAAAGTACAGATTCAGGTGTACGATTTTGGTTTGAATGGGTGTATGCCAATTCCTCAGTTGGGCTTTTTAATTATATGTGTGATCAAACCAGAGCACTAAAGAAGTAAACTGATAAAGGACTAAATAGTTCTTTGTGTGAGGAGGTAATCAATCACTCCACTTACATTTCCAATTAGTGTTTATACAGCCACGTTGAACTGCAGGGGACAAAACAGCAATTGTAGTTATTATATTTGGCTCACTGAAAGCACATCACACTGACCCAATAATCCATTAATTGTCTCAGTTCTCATTAAGATCTGCTGTCTTTGCGCTTAGGCAAGGATGCTCTGCAATGCTGTGTATGCGAAGAGGAGGAAAATAGAACGAGAGATGAACTCTGAGAAGAAGGACAAAATAGAGGGAGCAAATCCTTGACGTGTGAAAATTGGGTGTTGGGAGTTTGGAATAAATCACTCAATAAATCACAGTTTGACAGCGAGGCCCCGGGGCAGAAAGTGCGAGAAATCCAGAGATGACCAATGTTTTTACTCGCTCATAATCTTAGCGGCACTCTGGTAGGGGCAGCTCTCAGTAGCTCTGAGACTTGTGGAGAGAAGGGCTTTGTGATTCAGCTCTGTGAGCCGGTAACGTCGGAACTACAACCCCCATCCTCCCCACGGTCACTGCTGCATTCTTAAACGTCTGGCTCTCGGAGTCCATTCAGCCATCTTTGTGTGTGCGTGCGCGTGTGTTTGTGTGTGTGTGTATGCGTGTGTGTGTGTGTGTGTGTGTTTGTGTGTGGGGGGGGGGGGGGGGTAGTCTTTGTTATGACAGGAACAGAACAGACACCGCAAATACGGTGTGCTCTTAGTCAGTATGTATAAAGCCAACTTGGAAAAATAAAGCTACGAAACACGATTAAAACAAGATGGGGCCCTGCAGTAAAAGCTCCCACTTTTTATTTCCCAAAATTGCTTGTTTTTTTTTTTTCTTTGTTTCTCACAAGAGGTTTAATAAATCTGATTTAATACATCCACTGAATGACGGCCCCGAATTCCACTTCCAGAAAATATGCATCTCGGCCCCGGTTCAACCGATGTATTCAATTATGTTTTCTTTGCCAATGGAGGAGGAACTGTTAATTATGCCTTTTGTTCCCCCTCTAACTGAATTACTCCACCAAATATAAGAGGCCCCTGATTAACAAAGCAGGCAGTAATCTCGCTTAGTGCCAGGTCTATGATGTCATTTCTCCTCTCCCTTTCACGCTCTCTGGTGCCCTCCATCTTGTGCTTGGGCCCCGCCCCTCTCCTAACGGCGCTCGCTATACGTTGCGCGGGGCGAAAGGCCGTCTCTCCCACATTCTGGCACAAAGCCGATGGTAATCATTTCAGCTCGTGTCTATCTGGGGGTGAGGAGCGTGGAGATGATTTAATACTTGTCAGAATTTCACCTGGGCAAAAAAAATAATAAAATACACCGGACGCCACCCATCACGTCACTTCAGCGCCCTCGGCTACAAATCAACAGCAAAAAATAGTTTCGGCGATATGACTTTCTTCGTTTTTGGAAAGGGAACATGTTTTTATTTCTTTTTTGCACATTTGCACATTAGGGGAAGAATATTCTTCATGATAAACTGCTAAAGACGACTGCCAACAATGTTGTGCATTTATAAACGTAAAATTTCATAATAGAACAACCAAGATGAATAATTATTTCATTATGAACAAAAATATACTTTTTGTTTCATAAAAGATTAATCTGGACTTAATCTTGGACACACACACACACACACACACACACAGGAAATTACCACACGCAGAAGGAGCTTTTAACAGTTCAACGCTGATAAGTGGGTCTGCTCACTCTGTAGATGTGGACTAGGATAAAGGTAATGTTTCTAGTGGTTAAGCCAGAGCTCTTCAGCGTAAACTGATATTGACTGTTACGGGCTGACACAGAGATATGTCAATTGACCTGGCGGGAGTCCTCACTGACAGCTTTTAAAGCAAAATACTGAGAGCCAAAAACACTCCCCTGAAAGACACGGCACAACAGACACAAGACTGGACTACAACAGAGGCGTAATGAGTTTAAATTACACACATGAATGCACACACATGCAATATGGACACATACTCGCTTTGTCTTTATTGCTCTGGTACACACACACACACACACACATATGCATGCGCACACACACACACACACACACTCTCTCTCTCTTTTACACACATATGCACATATGCACACGCGCACACGCACACACAAACACACCCACCCAGACACAGAGGAATCAATCAACCAACTCTGGCATTAAACATTTAACCCTTCTCCAGAGGAAAATAAAATCTTTATGATTTTGCCACAGACAGACTACCTCAACAGCTGCTGAAAAACTCATGAATGTGACGACACTTAACCTTCAGGTAACACGGAAATGCATTGATGAAGGCCGAGTGTCACTGAACTACACATCCCATAAGCACTCCACAGAGGAAAAACCACACATCCCATAAGCACTCCACAGAGGAAAAACCACACATCCCATAAGCACTCCACAGAGGAAAAAACCACACATCCCATAAGCACTCCACAGAGGAAGAACCACATCCCATAAGCACTCCACAGAGGAACACCAGTAATCCTCAAAATGCAAGAAATATGTTGACCAGCGCAGAAAAACACATGGAAGAGGACAAATACAATAAACTAATATGACATATGCAAACAATACATACATACATACATACGTACATACATTCATATATACATACACACATAGGCCTACATACATACATACAGTGTATAGTCTCACACACACACACACACATACACTATCTCTCTCTTTCTCTCTCTCACATACACACACACACACACACACACGTTGACGCACACACAGAGACACACACACACACACACACACACACATACAACGCGTTTACATACCATGGTTTCAAGATGTTTCAACATCTGCAGTGATGCTTTGATGATAGACTGGCAAGAGATCTCTTTCCCAAGAAAATAAATTGGACTGATAGGTGCCACTTTACTGTGATTGAGTCATTAGTCATTTTGCGCAAACGTTATTACCCTCGTTTCATTTGTCCATCATAATAACGCATCGTCAAAGTGGTCAGATTAAAGCCATAAACTGTAGCATTGCCACACGGCTCACTTATTACCTACAAATCTGTCTGCTTTATTGATAAATTACAATGCATCGCAAAATGTTTTTTTCAGAGAAAAGCTTTAATATCTACAACAACAAAAAAGACAAGAGGCTTAATGCCTTTTAATGTGAAACACCCTGTCTCATGAGGTAATTCACTTTTCTGTTTCAAAGGCTTAAACTTGGCAGCATAAGCATAGGAGAATCGGCCGCTGACGGACTTAGTTAAAAAGCAGAGGTCTGAGGGAATGACCTATTCAAGTCAATTAGGACGTCCCAGGTGGCCTGTTTCGTCGTTTCCACTACAAATATATTCATGCAAAGGGCTGGGTATTCTACAAAGAGTGTCGGTTTAACTCTGGGAAGAAGGACGACGTTGCTTTTTAATGAATTGTTTCCAACGAAGAAAGAGGCGATTTGGAAAGGCCGTACTTTAATCAGGCCAGACAATGGGATTGAGTTTAGGCCGTGAGGACCGGCGAGGCTCTGTCCAATCTCCAGGGATTGGACGGGAGATAAATAGCTGAACCTCATGATTAAAGCCCCCTGGCGCTGTTATCGGTAAAGATGTTCATTTTCAGCTAGGTTGTGTCAGTGACGTGCTTCCTAGCCTTAAACAAATGCATGTGTGACTGTGTGTGTGCGTGTGTGTGTGCGTGTGTGCAGCCGTGTGTGTTTCAGCGTCTATTCTTATCTCTTCCCTTGTTCAAACTCATTATACAACATGTCGTACCCTAAATGTGAATAAAAAGGAATGTATAGAAGGGTCAGTGGTTGCCATGTTTCCAGTGGCCTGCTCCAGGTGCAGTGAGCCAGAAGCATTTCTACATTAAACTGACCCGGGGGCCCGCAGTATCTCAGCAAACTCGAGACATGATAATAGGCACACCCTTTGCCCGAGCGAGTCTAGCAAAAAAAAAAAAACCGTATCCCGTAAAATACCACAATACCAGAAATAACCTTGAAAAACATCTATACCGTGCCGCCGCTGTACGGTAAGATAAACACACGCAAGGTGCTTACATGTTGCGCCATCAATATACCGCCTATAAAGTAGCGATGCGCGTACATAACATATCTAAACGCTGGATGTGCATATAGTGGGCCACTTCTCACGCTGCTCGCAAAGCTGGCACACTCAATTATTTAGAGACACTGTATCAGAGGCCGCACCAGCTCTAAACATGCCACAGACTTGATCAGCTGAAATGTAAATCGCGGATACTGGGTCGTAACCGGGTGACAAATATGCCACGGCTTGTGAATGAGCGAGCTCAGTGTCCGCTGTCGCCAATAACGTCTGCCAAGTGTTCAGGATAAACGCGTAGGCTACATATAAATGCATATTAAAATAAACAAAAGCCAGTTTAAACAATTCTAAAAATAAGACAAGTAAAAAAAAAAAAAAGAGGCACTTGCTTATTGCCATAGGTTTCAGAAGGCTTTAAAAAAAGTCTAAGCAATTCAGCTAATTTGCGAAAAAGGTACATGAACTTAATTAGAGAAAATTGCCCATACTTATCATGGAAATCAAGTGCTTTAAAGAGCTGCCTGAATTTTCACCTTCATTGCCTTTGGTCATATAGGATTTAAGTTGCAAAACTGTGTCCAGTCGTTTCATTAATGATCCTAATGTATCAACTCTGACAGGAAGACTAGGGGCCATGTTCAATCTAAGTGCAGTGTGCTTTATCTCGGACGCTGAATCCCAAAATGAAGAGAGGGTTACCATTTTTTGTGTTGGTAATTACATAATAATCTTAGTATAACATGACTGAATGACCATAAATGTGTGCAAATGATAAACAAATCAAAGAACAGGCTCAATGTAATTATTCAAAGTTAATGGCAAAGTACATTGCGGTTGGATTAAATGTGGCCATTAGAAACACACATAAATATTGCTTAAGCTTGAGAGGGAAAGCAATGGAACCTCTGCTCTCTCTGTCATCTCAAATTGAAAGAGGCTATGCTAACCCCTACTAATTTCCCTTACGAATCACCTATGAAATGTATAATATAATAAATTGAACAACTTACGTTTTGCTATTAAGATTATGCTTGGCAAATGCTGGTGATTGCAGTAGTTCATAATGAACAAATTAATCACTCTTAGTTTTTCCCCCGCCTTCATAGCAATTAACCCCTCATAGTCATCTTATTATTTACAAAAAAAAAAAACTCAGCATTTAGAAACATTTTTGAAATGCTGACATTTGTATGCAGATATTTGTCGATAATAAATAAATAAATACAAAGTTGCCCATTTTAAAAAGGTATTCTGGCACAGCCCACAACTTCAGAACCCGAGTAATACTGAATATCTGCTCCATTTAATTCTGCCTGAGAAACAGCCATACCCCACACAGCCTTACCCCACACAGCCATACCCCACACAGCCATACCCCACACAGCCATACCCCACACAGCCTTACCCCACACAGCCATACCCCAAACAGCCTTACCCCACACAGCCATACCCCACACAGCCTTACCCCACACAGCCATACCCCACACAGCCATACCCCACACAGCCATACCCCACACAGCCATACCCCACACAGCCTTACCCCACACAGCCATGCCCCACACAGCCTTACCCCACACAGCCATGCCTCACACAGCCTTACCCCACACAGCCTTACCCCACACAGCCATACCCCACACAGCCGTACCCCACACAGCCATACCCCACACAGCCTTACCCCACACAGCCATACCCCACACAGCCTTACCCCACACAGCCATGCCCCACACAGCCTTACCCCACACAGCCATGCCTCACACAGCCTTACCCCACACAGCCATACCCCACACAGCCATACCCCACACAGCCGTACCCCACACAGCCATACCCCACACAGCCTTACCCCACACATACATACCCCACACAGCCTTACCCCACACAGCCATACCCCACACAGCCTTACCCCACACAGCCTTACCCCACACAGCCATACCCCACACAGCCATGCCCCACACAGCCATACCCCACACAGCCATACCCCACACAGCCATGCCCCACACAGCCATACCCCACACAGCCATACCCCACACAGCCTTACCCCACACAGCCTTACCCCACACAGCCTTACCCCACACAGCCGTACCCCACACAGCCATGCCCCATACAGCCATACCCCACACAGCCTTACCCCACACAGCCATACCCCACACAGCCTTACCCCACACAGCCATGCCTCACACAGCCTTACCCCACACAGCCATACCCCACACAGCCTTACCCCACACAGCCTTACCCCACACAGCCATACCCCACACAGCCATACCCCACACAGCCATGCCCCACACAGCCATACCCCACACAGCCATACCCCACACAGCCTTACCCCACACAGCCTTACCCCACACAGCCGTACCCCACACAGCCATGCCCCACACAGCCTTACCCCCACACAGCCATACCCCACACAGCCTTACCCCACACAGCCTTACCCCACACAGCCATACCCCACACAGCCATACCCCACACAGCCTTACCCCACACAGCCATACCCCACACAGCCATACCCCACACAGCCTTACCCCACACAGCCATGCCCCACACAGCCATGCCCCATACAGCCTTACCCCACACAGCCTTACCCCACACAGCCTTACCCCACAGCCTTACCCCACACAGCCTTAAACCACACAGCCATACCCCACAAAGCCAGAATCATAAGCATAATTATCTTTATCTTCCGCTCTTAAACATAACACCTGCACTCGACACAAATTAGTCCCACCTGCACTGTAATTAAAGTCAGCTGTTATGATCAATAGCGCTGTTCACAAGCCAAACTTGAGACTCGCAGAAACGTGGCGTATACGACTGCTCCGCTGTCTCCAAATGTGCATTTCTGAACGCAACTTCCGGTGTTTATGATTGCTTTTATTCAAGGCTTGCCGCCGGTAAAGCAAGCATATACGTTTTCAAATTACACACACACACACACACACACACACACACAAAAAACAAAAACAATCATTACTACACTACATTAGAACTAAACTATGATAGTCCTTTTGGATCACTACCGCATTGCAGATGGCGGTAAAGCTAGAGGTTGCTTATAATAAATAGCCATGTTTTTCGCAGATGTACTCCCCGGGGTGGAATTGATCCACAATGGCGAAGGAGTGGCAATGTTCTTCTTCCATTTACACATAAGCAAACTGCATAAAAATAGCATATGCATCTGGTGCCCAGGGTGAAATGGGCGGACAAGAAGAGAGATAAAGAGAAGATGAAACTGAAAGGACAGAGTGGTCTCCGCAGGAACCCCACCATGGAGCGCCAACACAAAGCCCATTGCACTCAAGACACTCTCCAAGCTTTTCACATATCCCAATCATTTCTGCCGGGTGTACTGTAAATGCATGTCTTGGGAAAGATAGCCCAGAGGAAGTGGGGAGAGGGGAGGCAGATCTACTTCCTGTTCAGGATTTAATTCGGCATATTCCATTCTCTGACGCCGGCTACCGTGAGCGATAAGTTCATTTGAGGCTTTTTTGCCCCCACCCTGTAAGTCAATGGAGCGAAAGTTCTTTAGATTAAAAAATAAAAACATTTTCTTCCAGCTTCCCGCCAAATCAGCATATTTATGTGATTATGGGAAATATTAGCTAGATTATATTCTGTTGGAAGAAAAAAAAAAGAAAAAAAAAAAAGAACTTGAAAATGCTTGGAGCTGTTTTCTAAACATTGGACAGGAGAAAAGATGTGGGTGTTTATTAATGAATTTCTTTATTTATTTTCTTTCTTTAATTATTTTTCCTCAAATGTACACTTGGGACCTCAAGGCCAGTCCATCAGGCAAGTGCTCCTTCTACTCTCTACAACACATTAGCATTTGTAAATACTGCTGATGTCTCTTAGAATGAAAAGAAAGGCAGAGGCCACTTCGCCTTCTCTGCCCTGCGATTCAGACCTCGTCGAATCATCTTCCGGTGCTCGATGTCTCGAACATCAATCAAAACAAGCGATTCCATAACCAAACAATGTGATATCTGCATTCGCAGACAGTATTAAAAGGGACTCCCGCACCACACAGACTCTTATCGTAAGATATCCATTAAAAAAAAAGCTCAGTGTTAAAGAAACACGTTTAACCAATGGCGATCTAGTGACATCATCTGTATTCCACTGCAGCGGGAGCGTGGGAGAACACGGACGGAAAACGGGTAGCTACAGTACCGAGGCGATCCCCGCAGCTTGAGTGCAGTCGGAGACATGTCGCGCCACCTCGGGGGCACACAGGTATACCTGGCAGTGTAATCCTAATGAATAATCATCATGACCTGCGGTGGGTCATTTGCATGCTAACTACTGCGAGGATTTTGCAGACCTTGAGACAGGAAGGAGGCGTTTCTCCCAGCAGGAGTTCATGAGGCTGTCAGTAACGAGGCAGACTGCCCTAGCAGGCCTAGGAGCAAACAGAAGGTTCGCTGATTAGGAATCCTTTATAATTAACCTCTTCTGCACTTTTCATTAAAGACAAGACAGGTCAGCTTTCTGATGCAACCAACTGAAATTCTTTGGGTCTCAAATAACAGCTACATGTATTCATTTTATTGTTTTATATTTCATTTTATTTCCCACAATGCATGTGTGAATCCTTGAAATTGGTATTGGGCACTGAAAGCTTACAGTTACAGAAATGTACGGAAATATATGCTGGTGTGTGTGTGTGTGTGTGTCTGTGTTATAGAATGGCAAAAGACCTCTGTCATTCAGGGACTGCATTCATTTGTCCTGCAAACATGTGACAAGCAAATGCAAGCATTATATTTTTTCTTCTTGCCAAACAGTGCTTTTTAAAGGGAACAAAATACAGATTTGCATTTAATTTGAAATCAAATAACAAATCTTGATTGAATTCAGGCTCAGGTCAGTCAACAGCTACATATAATGCATCCAGTTGTGAGACAGCTTTTATAAAGCACTTACTGTTATTTGACATTTCAGCATACAGTCACAAATAATTATTGTCCAGATCATACCACATGAATTTAGGAATGGTTTGCCTCTCCCTCAGAATACTAATGTAGATACAGAACGGAACATTGTAGTTCCCACTCACCTGCAACAGCGCTGGGAAAACTGCTTTTTTAAGGAAAGTGACCAAGAAAACGTGCTAAATTATTGAAGTGACTGGGGCTAAGAGTGTGCTAAGCTACGGTGATGAAGATTACCGTGAGATCAGCCGAAGCAAAGAGGGAGAGACATCTTGTTCTCCAGTGGCCTTAATGGATTACAGTTATGTAATCTTTTCAGTTAAACGGGAAAGTTCTTCCAGAAGCTACTAATTCTGAAGTAGGGACACTTACTGTACTTACTAGAGCGTTGCTTGTCAGAATTGCGTTTGCATCTATTTCTAGCCCGAATGTGCAATGCCTGGGCTATCTGTCACATTTTAGAATTAGACCGTCAAGAGTTTTGCCCAACATTCTAGTTTGTTTCTTTAAATTGTTAAAGTTGTTTGAGGTTTGAGTGGAAGATTTATAGTTGGGAAGTTTGAAACAAAGAAACCATTTTCATGAGAATTCCTGAGAAAATAATTACAATGTAAACCTCACACCGGAACCTGGCCCCTGACTTCAATCTCTACTTCCAACCGAAATCAGGCTCTCCTCCACTGGAGCAATAAATATATTGTTTGTGTCCCCCGCAAAAGACCTCCCCTCCCCTACGAAACTGTCTGCAATTTTTTATTTTTTTATTTTCAAATGGCAAGTTGTTTTGGTTTAATTACCGTCATCCATGCAGACAGATTTGGAGAGTTTCTCAAGAGCTTCATTACAGGAATTAGGAGTGACCCTGAAGTGCCTGATTAATCTACTAGAAAATGACTTAAGTACGGCGAGATCAAAGCAGCTGCATTTGTGCTCCTTGACTCCTTGTCTTGGGTCTACTCATTCACACCGCCTGGCCAAAGTTATCCCGCCAAAAGTTTTCCTTTCTTCATTACAACAAAAACCCCAGCTATTCGCAATTACCATACCGGGACTAGGCAAAAAAAGGCTTATAACTCATTGGTATTAAAATCTTGTAACTTCTCAACGCCACAGGGAGCTACAGATGTACAGAGCTATAGATAATTGAAATAAAATCAGGGAATATGGGAGTTAACACCCGGGTCTGACAGGAGGTCCATCAGACTGCGTTCATTTTAATATGCCCCTCTCTATACTTTTAATCAGTAGCTTTCAAGTTCTCTGTATTTTTTTACAATGTTAACACACGTCAAAAAATATGCTTCACTGACTAAGAGGTAAAACGGAGGCGTCTGCATGCAAGGCACTGGAGTGCCACAGGATCAGATTTTTCTTTTCACCTTAAATTCAGACCGAGAAACCAGGTCAGGTGGGTTGACTGCGCAAGACCTGGCTTTAGCTCATCAGGCAAGCGCTGCTTAACAACACAAAACTGCATATCCTGTGGCTCCCCATAGCAGGCGCTATAGAGCCCTGGTACAGAGGTTTGTTATCGTTAATAGGCAAATATGCTGTGAAAAGTACAAGTATACAGGTAATACAGGTAGTACAGGGATGGGGCTGTGACCACTAACAGTAAATGTATAGGAAAGGCAGCGTTACTATCATTACATTACATTACATTCATTTAGCAGACGCTTTTATCCAAAGCGACGTACAATAAGTGCATACAGAGACGTCATCAAGATCACTACAGAACAGACAAGACAAAGCACATCCTTCCCATAATGTAGCAGCTATCCCTAGCAATGAACGTTGACTGTAGTTCACAGTAAGCTGTGGGTAAATCAGCAATACTACACTTCTATTCTAAATACTATTATAAACTATAATAAACAGACAGGAAAACACAGGGAACTAGTAAACACGAATCATTATCGAATGTGAAGCAGCTCATTCTGCAGCGGCCATTTTCTTTGTTCTCTGACACAATAATGAGAATGTCACCCTACAGGTGACAGCAATGACCTTGTCTACAAAAAACGCTGGGGACATATGAAATTAGCTGCAATCAAGCGACACACGGAAGAGAATCAATGTGAGGGAGATGAATTTCACGTCTCAAAAATCACTCTGCGGCTTGCCGCTTTTTATCTTCAAATCATTAAACACAAAGTGCCCCCTTAAATGTAATGTCTGAAGTCATCTGTGCGATAAAACCTCTCCGAGTGCTGAACTGGTAATACCCCCACATTTCCAAAATCAATCACCTTTGTAAATGCATTGTATTCCATGTTTATTTTATTAAAACTATTCAAAGCCGTCTTGCCCCAGGCATTATCTATCATTCTGAGCATACGCGCAGAAGCCTTTGTGGCTGGAACAGCTGTTTTCTCACTTTTTGCTGGACCTGCATAGTGCATACCACACATTCATCTTGTTAGCGGCCAGAGTAATTTCCAGCTAACCGTCAAGCCGGCACTTTGTCCTAAATCTCAGACATTACTGTACAAATAACCCTTCCCCAGATTTATGGCCGCCATTAATTGCACTAGAAAAAGATTTACTCAGAGAAATCAATTTCATCATGGACAGTCAACTCATTTTTTTAAATTTTTTTAATTACAATAATAAATAACTCTGCGTTTTGCAGTCATTATCTGTTCCATGTAGGGATGTATGAGTAGTTAAATACAGGAGACCCTAAGAATGGAGATATAGAACTGAGTGTAAGTGCTGAGCCAATCAGATCTGTTTCATGAGAGGGCAATGTAGTGAACCAAAAAGGATATGCACTAGAACCATAGGCTTCACTTGTGCAAATGTGCAAATTATGACCACACTGCATCATGGGTATAATAGGGAAATCTCAGAGGTGCTCACTCTATATAATCATCTACTTACTACTACTACTACTACTACTACTACTACGATGACTATGACTGCTACTGCTGCTCACACAGACACAACCCGGATAAGGGCAGATAAATTCTATTGACTGTCAGTGAATTCCAAAGTATGTATTATCAATAGTTGGTGATAGACGTTATTCATAGGTTGTGTTTGCATGCGGTTAAAAAAAAAGAAAAAAAAACATTGGAGCCCCCCACTACTACCACCATGACCACCCGGCAAACCATCTTTTAAATAACACAACAAGCAACAGCGTGCAACTGAAATTAGCCTTCTCACTTTCATATCTCTGCTTTTCAATTAGATTCACAACCTGTGCCTTTCAAAATTAATAATCATTGGGCTATATCTCCAAATAAATGCTGCATTAAGCGCAATGTGCTCTTTCGGCACAACCGCGCGACCTATTAAAACACTGTCCTCGACTTCCCTCTCTATTATATAGCTAGAAGCACTTTCTACTTGCTAAGAAAAAAAAAATACAAATCAGAAGCATGCCAAAACATTAGGCTTACCAAAAATCAACTGTGTGGAACATCATTAAGAAGAAGGAGAGGTGGTCAGCTCAGTCATCGCAAAAGGCCTGGTAGGCTAAGGAAGACCTCTATAGTTGATGACCGAATAATTCTCACTATAATGAAGAAAAAACTCCAATCACCTGTCCAGCAGATAAGTAAGAGCCTTTAGGAGGCAGGAGTGGATGTGTCAGTGACTACTGTCCACAGAAGGCTTCACATACAGAACTACAGAGGCTACACTGCAAGATGGCAACCACTAGTTAGCAATTAAAACAGCATGGCCAGGATATAGTTTGCTAAAGAAGCACATGAAAGAGCCTGCAGAGTTCTGGAAAAAGGTGGACAGATGAGTCAAATATTCACTTGACGGTGATGGCAAGACAAAAGTGTGGAGGCCAAAAGGACCTGCCCAAGATCCAATACCACGTACCACCTCATGAGTGAAACATGGTGCTGGGTGTTACATGGTGCTGGGTGTTACATGGTGCTGGGTGTTACATGGTGCTGGGTGTTACATGGTGCTGGGTGTTACATGGTGCTGGGTGTTACATGGTGCTGGGTGTTACATGGTGCTGGGTGTTATGGTGTGGACGTCGATGGCTGCCACAGGTACTGGCTCAATTGTCTTCACTGATTATGTAATTGCTGATAGAAGAATGCGGCAGAAGAATGAATTCTAAAGTGTACAGAAACATCTTATCTGCTCAAGTTTGGAAGCAAATGCCTCCAAATCCTGAGGGAACAGGCCACCATGCTTCCAAAACAAATAATATGTTATATAGGAAATCCCATACTCAATCCCAGTAGAGTGAAGTAAGTTCATTGATTTTCTTTCTATTTTCACTCTCCAAACACCGTTGGATTTCTACTTTCAAAGGGACAGTCACAAAATCTAATACTAAGACCTGCTGATATGCAACACGGAAGCTCAGCTGTTACTTAGTGAAACAATGTAAATTCCTCAAAGCACCCGGTAATGGAAATTCAAAAAGGAAGAAGGAAGCATAACGCGGTCTATTTTTAACACCAAAGGACATTTTATTTTAATAACCGTATCCTTTAACCGTGGAAATAGGCCATTTGCACCATGTTTTACACCTGGCCTCTCCACTGCTGGGGAAAAAGCTTAATTGCGCTGCGGAAGGAAATAAACGTCGTCCGCCAAACGACGTGTCAGAGAGGAAGGGTGGAGGACTGGCATGGGGGTGAGGAGGGGGGTTTCTGGCTCTTTAATAGTCAGTATTTCCCTGACTCTATAATAGAATGCAGAAACTCCATCTCGACTTAAATGGTGTCTCGGGTATTTTGTGTGATTCTTTCATATTTTCTCCCTCAAAAAGAAGAAGAAAAAATAAAAAGATTCACCTGGGCTGCAAGATAAGTAGTCTGCGGCTTTCAAAAAAAGTCCCTTTAAAAAAAAATAAAATAAAATAAAAAAACGATTGCAGCATTACGGAGAGTTCCTTTCCGGGGACAGGTCGTGCCGTCTATAAAATGCCAAGTACACCTGAATTAAGACTGTATGCACATTGTTGGCACTTTGCTGGGCACCCAGCGGCCCTCGATTTCCCTTGGCTGCCGTCAGAAACCTATGACGGAGCCAACGGACAAAACAACAAAAAGCGCGTTTATAAAGAGAATGCGGCCTCTGTTTATTTCCTCCTACGTATGCAGTATTTCATCGGCCTGAGATGTAGCACTGCAGCAATTCAAGCACTTATATCAGGTTTTAATTTATCATGCTTTTCATTACTTTAAGTTATAGCTGATGCTTAGAGATACAGTTCTTATCTTTTTATACGGTAGAGCCTCATGACGACAGCTGCAAGAGCATGTTTACACCCTTGGAAATTCAGTTTATGCCAAAACCCATTAAGAAGCTGAACTTTATTTATTCCAAACAAAGGATTTTTTTTTTTTACAGTAAGTCTAATGGTTTTACATTCAATAAGGCAGGGAAATATGGAGTTACTGAGATCCTTCAGTTGCCATACATTAACCTAAGGATATTACATTGGGAGTGGCAAATACTAAGTTTTGCTTATAGATAGCAACCATGTTAGTGTAGTTAGTTTAACCATGTGTATTTCAGGCTTTTTATAAGCTCAAACATCAATACCAGGGATGCTTTAAATACAGATTTGCACAATTGCAGTCTCCATTATCGGTTTGTCCAAATAAAAATGACATTACATTACAGCTTTAGTTATTCACATAATTTTGGAGAAAAAAAAAATCTGCATGTTTACATTCAAGCGAGGGAGTGCAAGTCATACCACCAATCAAATGGGAGCTATTCAATCTATAACGGGCTTAATGATAGGGAAGGGCTATGAAATGCAGATTCAGAGCTGATGGTGAAAGGCTTACAGACGCTTCATTATCGCGTTTCTCTCTTTTCATTGCATTCATTCTCCCACCACATCAGTTTTCTCAATAGACCCTCTTTTTATCCCATTAACATCTATTTAATGCCCCTCGGATGAATAGGACTGCTTTAGTGCTAACAATGGCCAGCAAAGGTCATTCAGTGTTGGTAGAGTCTGCGGAAACGGATTACGCCAATTGAGACTGTTCCAGGGGAGCTCGATTGAAGGCCAAACCAACAGAGGCCATTGTCGCTAATGTCATAAGTGCTGTGCCTTTTTAATTAGCTTACTTGTTTAGCATGCTTCTTCAACACAACAGGCAACTCAGCCGTATTAGCAGTTAACAAATCCTTCAACCCCCCCCCAATCTGTATATAATACAGCTTCTCAACATCCTTGTTTGATGACTTGTTTGCTGGGTATATATAAGCAGCTTCCGCCTGCACGAATGGAAGCCAAAATATTGTGCACCGTGCGCCACGTGACCAGAAAACACAGCTTTGTGGGTACACTGTAGATATCACAGAAACAAAGTGCATTTAAACATAAGCTCCTAATCAGACAGCGGCTGAATGTGACTAGCGACAGCGGGCCACTGTAGCAAACAGGAGCTGTGAAGTGAAATAAATGAGACGGGGGGGTTTGATTCATTTTTTTCTCTCTCTCAAACATGCATGTGAAAACACTGGTTTCGTGCAGTTTCGGCAGGTGCGGGTCGGTTTGGGATTTGAACGTGCGGTCGTGTCTGGTTTGGGGTGGGGGGGCTGATGAGCCGAAGCCACTTTGCCGAGTGCTTCATGTCCCCTCTAATTCACTTAATTAGTTTGATTAATGCAATTATTCTATTTAATGTCTTCATTTAATATGTTTGTTTGTGTGTCGTGGGCCTGCCCCACTGTCTATGTCTTTTGTGTTGTTGCTGGGGCTACAACTGAAGGTCCCTAATGGGAAAATATAACTTATTCTATACTATTCTATTCTATTCTATTCTATGGAGACACACTCGATGTGGGTGTGTAAATAATCCAATTGTATTGATCTATTAGCGATAAGTACCAGAGACGCCACAGACTGCACCTGCCACTGGCTTCCATGTTCTGCTCTTTGTTGTCTGTGACACTGAGACTGGGGGTACTTATAGCTGCGAGAGCTGTGGATGAAGCCTGCGGTTTGGAACATAAGTTCATTACACACGGCCGTCGGCAGCCGTGCATTATCCTCCACAGTTGCGAAACAGCTGCGAAGCACCTGTTTTAACTCTTTAGGGTGACAGTTGACCGAAGGAGAGAGACAGCTAGTCAGAATACCATTCTTTTGGTATACTGACATTTTTCTGTTATGAAAAACGTGTTCTCAGTCAGCTATATGTACTGTCACAGTTCCTTAATTCAACAACTGTTAATGTTGGTTCAAGTCCCCAAGTGAATGATCTTGCAAAATGGTGGTGTAATACTAATACAAAATAATGTAATTACATTTTGGCATTTAACAGATACTCTTAACAGCAACAATAGCAACAGCAACAAGGTGCTAGCAATTTGACAAATCCAAAATAAAGAATGTGTTAATCAAAAGTAATTTGTTTCAATATGTTTTCATTACTTACTAAACGTTTACGTTAACACTGTTGTATAAAAGCAATAGATCACTTGAGGTTTGTGCGTTGGATTGGATATAATCACACCGTCTGCCATCCAGTAACGTTAGTCAGGGAGGGAAAAAAAGTAGGTAGGCTAAATTCTGCTTATTTTACTTTATTAATTCACTATTTATTCCACTTATTTTCTTCAACGTTTTGGACTCTGAATTAGCCGGTTATGGAGCAATAGCTTGCCATTCCCAATCCCATCCATAGGGTGTAGCTGGCCAGGCAGCGCATGAATTTAGAACGGTGGTCAAACCTGTGACCCGGATGAACGTTCATATACAAGAATTTAAACCACGGCTGTCAACCAATCAGAATCAAGTATTTATCCAAGCCATTTTATATACAGTACCCACTGAGCATGTGATTCAGTATGCCATATGCCTCATTTGCTGTTCATGCAAATGTAATCCCCTAAAATTGAAAATCATTATTAGCTGCCTTCCACAAATCCCAATACCTCTTTGTTAGATTTTACCTCCTTGTCTTGTGGCATGGCGATTATAACAAGGCACTCCTCTTTTATGGAATCAGCCATCATCTAGAACTCATTACTGAACAGATGCCTTTCCTTCCCACCACAGGCCATTGGAACCCAAATGAACCTCGTAGCAAGTCAGATCAAATTTATTATTATCTCCGTTGCTTATCTTTTGCACTGTTGCGGTGCTCCGTCTCAATAAGAATCAAAGGGAGGGAGGACGGTTGAATGAAAACAGTCGACACTTTGCGTACTCCAGGTGAGGGATGGGGGTAGGCTCTGTGGGACCGCTTCTCCCCCTGTTAGTTCACCACAATCACAGTCCAAAATAGCAGTTTGCATCGGCCAAAATAGAGATCACCCATCCACAGTTTAGACTGAATATCGGCCGATATGTAACGTTGGTCGATCATCGGAGCATCCCAAATATGTAGCTTGCAATTTATTTCACATTGACCTGTATTGATATGTTGCAATTATGTGTAATTATTTCTTTATCCATTGAGCCAAATAAATTGCATGCAAGCTACCAACGTTATGAAACAAGGAAACAAATGTCATGTTGTGAAATATATCCGAGCCAGAGAGTAAAACGCATACTGCCTAAGAAAAAGAATCTGTCTTTGGAAAAGGATCAAGATGAAATGACGTGGATTTCATTCTCTGCCTGAAAGAGATTAGTCTAGATCCTTAGAGATGGATGAAGTAAGAATGTGGGGTTCAGTCTGTTGTCTGAGGGCATGCTGGAGGGGTGTCTGGCTATCGGCGGGTTATTGCCGTATTATCATTAAGCTAAGCAAAATGAGTAATGTCTCAATCATCCAGAAGAGGCTTCTCATACGCATTAATGTTTTTTATTTTTTTATTTTTTTAAATGCTCATTGTAGTCAATAAAATGATATGGCAAGGCTAACAGAAGACGCTACGCCACTCTCAACAGTGAAATTGCGAGTATTATTAACTGCACGATGAAGGAGAAAACTTCAAAACACAGGATTTCCTCAGACTCCATGTGATCAATGAAATTTCTTGAAATAAAAAAAAAAAAAAAAATTATTCCTAAAAACAGTAGCACCAGTTAAGTGCACATGTTCACAAAAACAAATGGAAAAATAAAAAAATAAAAAATCCACACACAAAAAAAAAAAACACCATCGGTTCCTTGATTCAGAAACAGAGGAGTGAGTATTGCAGGCACAAGGTCTTTAGACAAAGGCACATTACAAAGGGAGTGACAGCTTTAATGTGTCTCCTATTAAGAGTCAACAGTCGGCAGTTATCAGTCTGCCTGTGAATCCACCCCATTAGCAGGGCAACAAAGAGTGGATTATCTGCACCGTGGCAGGTGTGGCTGGGACCCCGCGCTGACCCCGCCAGTTAAAAGTTAGTTTTTTACTCCAGGTGACTCCGGGGGGGGGGCTCCCGAACGGGGCCTGCCGGTGGGCTTCTGTTCACGTGTCGCCCGCGCGCCGTCTCCCCGGAACGACCGGCTTTACCGCGTCGGCCCCCCGGAAAAAAATAAGCCGAGTTTTTCTCCGACAGATGTGCCTTTGCGCACCTTCAAAGGAGGAAGGGGGTGGGCGAAATGGATCGGTAATAAACATGCTAATGTCGGCCTGCCTGAGCCAAAAAAGAGAGAGAGACAGAGAGAGAGAGAGAGAGAGAGAGAGAGAGAGACAGAGAGAGAGAGAGAGAGAGAGAGAGAGAGAGAGAGAGAGAGAGAGAGAGAGAGAGAGAGAGCAAAAAAAAAGAAAAAAAAAAGTGGGGCTCTGCTGAGCTGACGCAGTGCCGAAATTTCCCTCCGCCTGCGTTTCCGGCGTTTTGCGACGAGGTGAGCGATGGTGTAAACAGAGCAGCCACAATGGAAATCTACTACCCCTCCCCACCCACCAACCCCCCTCCTCCGTTCAATCAGCCCCTACGGTGGAGCCAGGGCCCTGGCGATGCTTTTGTCCGCTCATTTTTAAGAGATAAGGCGGGGGATTCGATCTTTGTGAAAGGAGCCATGCCAGCCCTTTCACACGCGCGGAGGGTTCCACTCAATAGAAGCCAGTTTAAGGGCTGTTTAATCAGTTTATGGGTAGGGGGGGGGGTACAATAGCAGGCAAGCCCCACCCCGCCCGCCCGCCCGCACGGGTATTACATCCACTGAGGATGCGATCACGCATTTTCCTATTAGCCCTTGGTTGGCGGCCATTAAAATGCACGGTGCTATCTTCACAGATAGCATGCGCTATCTACACATATGGCATGCGATTATCTACACGTGTACCTCCTAGTACTGTTTACTTGCAATTGACATTCATTCATTTTGGGAACACAATAGTGTTTGCCCTGAACATAAAAAAAAGAAAAATCAGCTCTTGTATGGATTGAATGTTATTTCTATATATTTAAATAATTTTTAAACATAAACTGATTTTGCACATGTGATTCCATACGACGTGTGTAAAACCCACAATCTGCCGGTGGCTTTAGGAAATGTAAATGAACCAAACAGTTGAAACGGAATATCTAGAAACAATTCATAAATTGCACATGTAGTACTTCGCTATTTTTACAAAAGAAATAAATAAATACAAGTTAGCCGTTAAGCATGAGCAATTGACTGGTTCCAATCAGCTTTACTCTCACTAAAACCTCTTCAAAAGGTTTAGTTAGTCTACCAGAAAATGTGATTGTTAAAAAGTAAAGTCAATAGTACTAAAAGCCACCAATGAAAGAACTCACTTGACAATTTGCATATTAATCAGTTCTCTGTAAAACATCCAAGGTCAGTTTCGGCAAAGCCACTTATGCACTTAACACCTTACGGTAGAAACCTTTTCACAACTGAGTTAATTAGTTCTAAAACTAAATAAAGTAACACGTGAAAGTGAATGCGACAAGCAACATGCCCAGACAAAAATGCCCTCTTTGATTCTCTGCATTAGAATTATACATACGAAGTCCCCAATATAACACTTATTCAACAGAATACAACTCTGAGAGACAGTAACAGACAGAAAAGCACACACACACACAGAAACGGTGGAAGCAAAAGAGAGAGGGAAAAAAAGGCCTTCTGCTTACCTGGTTATCTGGTGGGGTGAAAGAAGTTTTAAAGTAACAGAGTGACAGTTAGGAGTTTTTCGGGAAGAGAAGAGAACCTACCACGTAAAACAGTGAGTCTTGTGGAAGCGCTCGTCTCTCCAACACTGTTGGAGGCTACACATTCATAAATAGCTTCATCTCGTGGGGTACGCAAGGGCTGGATTCTTAGTACAGAACCAGATCCGTCATCAAACTCTATCACCTGCAGGTGCGAGAGACAAGATATGTTAAAGGAGTTTTTTTGTTCACAGTGAATACCGGAAGCTCCGGTGCATTATCATTGACACACGAGACTTCTAAAATCCCGCCTTAATGACTGTAGGTGACGTGAAGTGTTTCAGATGTCTGGTAAAAACAGATTCTTTTCTTAAATGGTTCTAATTGGCTTTTTTGAGTCAAACGTTAAGCAAACGTTCACCGAAAAGTAATGGAACCTTCAGGTCATCTATAATTATGTACCTGTTTCAGTACGTACCGATTCCCCTGAAGCAGGGAGCAGAGCATTACCAAGTGGACAAATCCAGACGCGTATATGTCCAGTGTGTCTCAATAGTTTTCTCCGTAATAGAATCATAATCCATCAGCATTTGTTTTAGCACATATGTTTATCATATGAAGAAGAGGGAAAAAAAAGGAATCCGGTTTTACATGCACAAACAGTTCATTGTGTTTGCGTTGGAAACGTTTGCTCACAGGCATAGTACTTAATACTTAAATGTTGCCAGAGCGGACGAGGGCCATTAGAATAAGAGTCAAGGTATTTCGTTTGCGTGCCAATTTCACTGAAGGTCTCATATAAATTAATATAAATTTACATCATGTATAATATAGATTGTATTCTTTGGAACAAGTGGATAATTCCTAGGATGCTGCTGCACTGTTTTGCCCAAATTTAGAAACAGGTTCTGCGATTTCTATTTTAATAGGCTCTGCATTTTTTCCCATGATGCATTGTGGAATCGGTACATAAGAAAATGGATTACAAGTAAACCCAGTTAAAATACATGAAGACTAAATCGATGGAACAGAACAAGCACAAACATCCCAACGGGATTCCGGGGACTGTATCGGACAAAAACGTGACGGAAAACATGAAAGACGTGGCCTACTCTATCGGACAAACGGACGACACATGGAACATTACGGTTACTGACACAAACGGGTGCTCCGTAGTTTATTCCACATGCTATATACTCACTGTTTCTAGAAACGCCTGGGTAATAACTCAAGTTTAAAGAAAATACAGGTACACACTGCAAAAATAAAACACCTCGATCTTACACAAGCTGCACATTGCGGGAGGGGTCGGATGGGGGCATCAGAGAATATGCAGCTCATGTATATAAAACAAGGCTTCATGGCTGAATGGACAAGCTGCTATACAGTTCAGCGGTACAAACAAAGTACCCCTAGTTTGAGAGTGAAGAGAGAATCTCTGGCCTCTGCGGGGAAATGCATTTTGTTAGTGATGATAGCGTGAGCGAGCGGGGGTCGGCCATGCCCGCTTGACCCCGTCCGCGCAGCGATGGGTGAAGGGGCGCGTGCTCCGCATTCGACGCATGCTTTGCCGCATGCTTCGCCGCATGCATCGCCGCGAACGCGATAAACTCTGATAAGATTAGATCCCTGTTCCGGTGGCGTTACGAGGGAAAAAAAGCGCGGGTCCTCTTTGACCAAGCTGCTGCTGCTGCTGCTGCTGAATTTAAGCAGACAAGGAAAGCATTAAAAAAAAAAAAATTGCACAATGGGGTCTTGATGGAACGTAGCGGAAATTAATAGGAATCTTATCAGTGTTCAGCAATGGTGTGTTATTAATGGAAGCCAAAGCCACAGATAAAAATCAAATATCCAGCCAAATAATAAAAGAGGCGTGCATTTACAAAAAAATAAAACAAAATGGCACAAAGCAGAAGAGCTTTCGGCCACGTGACGGGCTGCGATCCTCTTCTTTTTTTTTTCTTGTGTCACGAATGCTGCCGCTTGGCAGATGGCAGGCAGAAATGTCACATGAAGTTAGTGCAGGTATCTGCTTTTTTTCATTACTAAATCTGTGCCCTATATCTCAGTATATATTCCTCGTTAAAATCATGCACGTAAAAAGCCAGATAAAGTGGTCGTCGGAGCCTGTTGAAGCATCGCAGAACGCAAGCATGGCGGTGGGATTATGTGAGGGGGGCCAAGCACTTTTCAAGCATTTAAATGTCGAGCATTTTACATCAGAACAATAGACCTAATACCTCAAATCGCTGGTTGCTGACTTTCTTCCCCTTCTTGTTCCACACAATTTTGGGCCTTGGGTCGCCTGAGGCTTGGCAAATGAAGGACGCTACCCCTCCCTGCACTCCCGTCTGGTCGTTAGGAGTTCTTAAAAATTTTGGAGGTGCTGGAGAGGAAGAGACAAACAGAAATAAGAAGGTTATAAGCCCATAAAAAAAAGGTCATAAGCACTTGGCGGCATTGTGAGACCAGCTCACTCATTTTGTAGTAGGTAATAAGTTTTTTTTTTTTGTCAATTATTCTCGCAATTTATCTTTAACTGATTGACTTGTTCTGTAAAAACAAATTAATGATTTAAGTCTAATATATAGATGTACGTGCTGATGATTGGAGAGGGTTAGGGTTAGAGATCCACCAAAACAAGTATATTCGTTGATATTGTGATGTGGCATACTAATCAAGTTCACAAAAGCACACATAAATTAAATTGTCATATCAAGAAAATAAAACATTGAGAATACATAAGCATAAACATCAATAGCCATAACTTCAAAATGTTAATTCATTTGTTGATTCAACTCATCCAAAAAACAACGTGTAATGTGTAATTTCCTGAGGGAAAAATGCTAAAGGATATGTTGTGTGCACAAGGCTGACTGATATTCAACAGTCGCCTGGTGTCATTTGTCACATATTTTGTGTAGAAATCGCACACCCTTAACACCACTGTATAAATGGTGCCCCCACCCCCCCTTCAGAGCTGAGAAGGACGGCCTGGTTTTCCAGGTTCGCCTCAGTGCAACAACAGCTTGGCGATAATTGCTGTAGCAACAGGACTGCTTCAAGCCGCAGCGAGATCGCCCAGAGTGGACACGGACGCTTTCATTCCACACATCAGAGCTGGCCAACTGACAGCTTGTTAATGTTTTCCGAAGGGACTTCACCGCTCGCTTCTAAGTCAACATCTGTGCGCCTCGTCGCAAACGTTTCAGCGGCATCACACACCCCTCCCGCCAAGGCCGCTGGTTCAGCTGACAGCGCTGCGAGGAATACCCACAGTGCATTTCATAACCCTTAAGGCACGGCCCCATTGGCATTCCCCCAGCCCTCTGGTAGAAGAAGAAGAAGAAGAAGAAGAAGAAGAAGAAGAGGGCGTGATCTGATTACCAGGTAATCGATGGGTCCCACACACTGATTTGTTCAGATGCTACTAAAATTCTCCTCAAGAAGAGGGGTAGAGAGAAAAAATATCATGGGAAAGAGAGAAAGGGAGAGAAAAGAGAGAGAGAGAGAGAGAGAGAGAGAGAGAAAAAAAAAGAGAGCAGGTTCAATAGCCTAATCCCCAAGAGAGAGCAATGCAAGCAACTAGTGCTTCCTTGGTTTGATTTGGCCATATGGACAATATTATTTTCTGAGGACAATCCTCTCGTCCTCTAATCATTGTGATCTCTCACTTCTGATACCCAGCACCCTTACAAAATCTTACTGCCCACTCCATCAGCCATGGACTACTTTATTCTACTTTCTAGTTTCAATATCAGTCTGCTGTAGGACTTCCCCACTGACAGCCTCAGCTTGAGTGGCATTTGTAGTAAACCCTCCCCCAAATCCCCATATACACAAGTCCGTTTAATAAACAGTCATTTATTTTTGTTCCCACTCTGATATTAAATGGTGTCCTTCTCACAGCCAATTAGCTTGGTGGATTCCTGTAGGCTTAAAATAATATGGCGCTATCCCTACAGATTACCAAGATCAAAATAAGGTGTGTGACTCCATCTGTTCCAACACACAGCAAACGGCTGGTGTTTTATTAATCATTATGGGCCGTGCAGCCGTTGTCACGGGAGCCGGCACGTCGACTCGCCACGGCGAGAAAAAGCCATTTATCCGGATGCTCCGCCCCCCCCCCCCCCCCCCACCCCACTCGCTGACAGCACAGTCAGGAGCCGAAAATCAAGGCGAGAAACGGCTGAACCGGAGGCTCAAACGGACGAGAGCGACCGGGCGATCGCCGAACGGACCGAGCCAGCGCACACACACACACACGCGCGCCCCGGACCCGCGTGCCGACGGGTCGGACAGGTGCGTCCGTACCGGCGGGACCCGGCGCGACGCGGATGAAAGCGCCGAGATCTCGCCTCGGACGGACGTTTTCATCTCGGAGCTCCTCGGCTTGGCAGATGAGGTCTGTCCGTACTGTCTGATATGAAATTGATAGGCCGTGATGCCGTTTTCCGGGGGGCTATTCATTACACCTCTGTGCCCTCTGGGCATGCAGTGATTTACGACCATGATCTACTCAAACATCCACTACGAAAGCAGCGGCCATACCGCCATGGGCCTAGGCAGGAGGCTAAGCCTTCATAATACCATTCTTTTAATAAAGCACCTATATATATATATATATATATACATATATACATATATATTATAATGATATTGTGAAGACTTAGCCTCTGCTCTGGCTAATAAAAAGGTAATTAAAGAGTAAACAAGTAAAAGCACTTCACCACACCATAAGCTTAAATCTGAATGTGACTATAAAATTATTTTTAGGGCCGCATACCTTCACCTCTAAAATAATCCAGCAGTGCCCGTTTAGCTCTGCGCCTTTAAAAAGGGCATGTATCCAATGTCAAAGACAGCTATAGTATGGAGCCTTGACCTAAACCACAGATACCCTATCCAACAGCAGAATGCTGCCACGGCAACTTCTGCATATGGAAGGGATATTTAGGGTGGCGATGCCTGGAACGTGTCACGTCATAAGTGGACAGTTTATAAAAAAATAAAAATAATAATAATATTAAAAAACTGTTGGGAATTGCAGATATTCATTTTTGCAAATGAGATGTAATCATCTTGGTTAGTTTTAATGCAGATATATGGACAGATATCTGGGTTTGAAACCGTGACACGTGGTGAAAGAGTAAATGATACGGTCATGGGTAGACTGTGCCTTTTTTCTAAAATTAGAATAATCTGTGTGCTGTCACAGTGGTCTACGGATTACATTGGAATGCTTCTAACAGGACCGATGCTTTTATGTACACATTACCCACGCAATGCATACGTTAAACGAGTCACGTGCACTAGCTAACTGACTGTATGCTGTGCTTCAGCCTTAACATAATGCTGCTAACACAATTACTACGCTTTTATTTTTTACCCTGCCCGTGAAAGGAATGGCTTTCTGCCACAAATTCGAATATATATATTTTTTGAGTTGTAAAATTAGCAGTAATGGCATTTGGGTATTTGAGGAAATCCTTATTTACAAGCTGATGACAGACCAGCATGACAAGGGAAATAAATTGCTTTTGCCTATGAAATATTCTCTGCATTACTGGGAGAACAGGCACGGGCGAAGCAGGGACACCTAGCTATCACCTTCCAGCACCGGGGGGTAACAGTGCTTCATGAGGCCAGCCTTAATCTACCTGAATTAATACAAGGCCTTGCTCGGTTAATCCAGTGCTAAGCCGTCACCCACAAACAAATGAAATGTGTAAAGCCCGTGCAAGCTAAAATGTTAGTGACGTGTACGACTCCGGCTCTCTCCGGAACATCACATAAGCCTGTCATCTTCACTAAATGAATGAAAGGAAGTTATGCTTCAAAACCGTTCCCAGTTTCATATGCACTTTAATGCGCGCAGACATGGTATTAATAATTTGGAGGATGAAGGATGCCGACCAAAAAGAGGTTTTGGACTTTCAAAAGAGGTTTTGGACTTCAGTGGATATAGATTAAAAATCAATATTTTTCGAGTGTTTGTAGCAGACCTACAGTAAGCTATAAGGGCCCTTTTTCTCCACACGCACACAAGGCGTTTACAAGCCTTTGACATCCAGGGCTTACTCTCCCTCTCTTTACTTGTCAGCACAGTGATTCCAGCTGGTGAAAGAAAAGGCTTGGGGAAACCTGAATGAAATATTAACGGCTGCCCTCGAGGACTAGAGCGAGTTTTCAGAAGTTTCTGACCCTCGCCGTGGCTCAGAAGTTGAGATCAGTCACGGAGGTAAAACACAATGGGAGATGGACGTGAAAACCTTTCAACATGTGGCAGTTGCCAGAACAGTGGCACGCAGTGTATTTACCCTGGACAGGTGAAATAAAGTGAAGTCCTCTGTTTTGATGGATTGCTGATGAATCGCGCAAAAAAAGATACAATCAGGTTTGAAAAGGAGTAAGGGTGGAAAGGTCTTGAAGATGGTAGCGAAGACAGCTGACAGTACAAGCCAATATGTCTTTTAGTTTAACAGAGCACTCACTCAAAACAATACCACCGAATGGCTCATTCGGTTTAAAGTGCTTTAAAACAGTCTTTCTCCGATAATATAAACTTTTTTTTTTCATAGTAGGCTAACGAGGAATGAATCCTTCCTAATGTCTTCCTGTCTGGAAAAATAATACAGAGGAATAAAAGGAACATTCAAAGATGCCACAATGCTCATTCTTAGTCTTTTAGCAACTACGTAGCTAAGTTACAACATTGATTACCTCATTCAACAAAATGGATGACAAAATGTATTTAGCCATTGGCACGTTCATTAGAAACTTGGAACCTGACAAACACAAACACAGTACGGAAAATCCACATTCACTCTTCTAATGTTAATGGAATCATCTAGACCTTTCCTCACATAAGTCAGCTCAACTGAAAAGCAGATCAAAAAATATCCTACAGAGCGTTATTGCCTGAAATTTTTAAATTGATGCATAGGAATGTTGAAAGCTAGAAGACAGCATATGTTTCAATGACTAAAGAGTCATGAAGATGAAAGAGTGACCTTCAATAATGAAAATATGAGAGAAACACATCGAATGAGAAAAACATAACACGATGTGATAAAAAGTGGAATGTTCCAGGAGAGAAAAAAAAAAAATCTTAACGTTAGCATCCGTTAGCACAGCACACATGCCCACACTTCATTCGGAATAAAAAAAATCTGAAAAATTTGATTGAAAACAAAAAAACTTTATGTCAGCCAGTGCATATTTTTTAATCTATAAACCTGCAGCTGAGAAATCCTGCTTCGAAGTCATAACACTTTTTAAAATAGGAAATTATTTTTTTCCGAGATGCAAATTCACAAGAGCTATGGCACAGTTAATAGAAAAAAAATGTCAAGAGACACACAGGACTACCCTGTCAAATATTTGGAATACGTTCTGCCTGCACATTACTGATTAGAGTTTTGTATGGGAAGAATGTAAAAAAAAAAACAAAAAAAAAATTTAAAAAAACGGTGGTTTGCATATTGACAGAGAGATACAATGAAAGTGTACAAACTCCGCTGCTTAATTATAAACATTTTCTCTTTTGCATAACATGTTCAATGGTTGCGAGCCTTAATTAGAAATGCACCGCTTGTTGCAATTAGCGATTACTAGAAAAGGATACAGTCTGAACGATTGTTAATTACAGGATCAGGAATTGTACATTAATTTACTGGTGATGTTTAATAAAGTATAGTCCTGCCAGGCTGTTGTTCTGTCAATATTTCTGTATTTCTTTTATATAATGAAGCTCAGACATACAGTCCCTTCAGCCCCTCTCCGTGCTGCTCCCCATGCACAAACAACAACCATTAAAGCAAAGTAAATTCAATAAAATCACAAGGAGAGGACTTAATAAAAGGAGGATTTCCATTATCTCTAAGCAATTAATAATGCATACATTCCCCCATTGGAATAGTTAGTTAATAGGTCAAAGCTGAAAGCGTACGATCCCTCTCAAATTCAAAATTCAATGGGACTTTTTTTTTTTTCCTCAGCACTAGTCAGGGTTGGCTAGTCATGCATCGACAGCGTTGCTATGCAGGCCCCCAGCTCCCAGAGCCGGGGCGTTCCGCACAAAGACCGCCTTAGAAAGAATAGATAATGCTCTTGTCCACCATTCTGCAGTCCCCTCTCGGTTGTGCAATCCCAGGACCGGTGGAATCAGAGAGATCCAACCGGGGGGAAAACCAGGGGTGAGAACAATGGAGCGTGCGCATGCCGCAGGGAACGTGAAAAGGGTCGATAAAAAGGAATTCTCGTCTTTTCCGAGCCATGCAAGCGCCGGCGACACGCAAAAAAGCACGCCTGAAAAAACAAATGAAAAAAAAAAACCCGCTCGCCTGAGAATAAAATGTGACTCTTTCTGTGAAAGTGTTCCAACCGTGAAACACTTGCTTTTTACAGGTACACTGATTATTCAGAGACAAGCCCTTAAAAGCGGCCAGCACTTCAATAAAGTCGCAGGTCACAGGTTCAAACAATGTGCATCAAAGTGGATCTCGTTTCGCCAGTCACGCTCCGAGCTTAAACCTCAGAGAAAAGCGGACCTGTAAGTAATCTCAACATCTCGCATCCCGCGGACCTCATTAACTCTCCGCCAATTTTAGAGCGGCCTTTCCTGACGGAGAGCAGAGGGACTGAGATGCCTTTAAAGATTAATATCAACGTATTGCTCTTAGCCTCAGAAACACAGCCGTACGCTTCCCCATTCCCACACCTGTGATTAAGATGTCAATCAAATTATCATGGGCAAAAAAAAAAAAAACAACAACTCCCACAGTGCATCGCTGTACTCAGGATAAACACATCGGCGTGGATGTGGCATGCCGTATGCAACGATGGAGATTTGTTGGAAACAGCACTTCATCTTGCTCAGTTTCCAAAGGAAGAGAGAGTATTTTTTTTCCTATATATCTTCGCATGTCTCACCAGGCACAAGTTGAAGGGACTGTGTCTCGGAGGACTCAGATTTCTGTGGTTTTGTAAACAGCGGAATTCCAGCATGTTAAACACCCTGTGTCAGTTCCAGACAGATCAGATTGGCTGGCAGAAACTGAAGATGTACAAGAAGTTGAAAAGCTCTGATACGCAAGGCTCCTGTACCCCCACCCCCCTTCAACAGATGTCTCACTATCTGACTATACATCAACCGACAGCTCCCGGGGGACGCATTAAGAACCAGGGGACTGAGTTTGTCACTTAATAAACCGGCACACAGATGGCTCTCTACGTTCGGTCCTCCCAAACACTTAAAATGAACGAAACGAGAGTCACAGCAGGAGCTTCCAAGGCTTCCCCTTCATTGCCAAACATTAGGAAAAGTGAACATTTTACACTAGGGACCCAGAGCTTCAGCGAGGGGCTCCGTCAAAGCAAACGCGCGAGAGATGCAGAAGGAGGACCGGGCATCTGGCGGACCTCACAACGTCAGCACACAGTCAGGAAGCTGGGTTAAACACAACTAAACACAAACTCTTTATTTCAGTCAGGACTCAGGGTCCAAACAATCTGTCATTTCAGTCAGGATGCCCTACTGAAATAAAGGCTAATATGCTGCAATATATTGTAAATGTGTAGACTTTTACAAAATATAATAACTATATTTGACAGGAGTGTACGTGTATTTCAATATAATACATTGCATATACCTGAAAGCGGCTCTCATTTGTATATTTGTCTACTGCAAAGTATTGCAATTAATTGATAAAGCATTTCGTTTCACCATACGTAGTTTTCAGTTTATTCGCACTACGCTGTGGACACAGTCAGCCATTTTACTCAGGATAATTAAACGGAACTTTCTTTTTGTTCCGCAGAAAAACGGGTGTAAAATGTAACAGTGAAAAGGCCGTAATTGCAGCTGTGGAATAACTGGAGCTGAAACTCTGGAGTCTCGCGATTTTCTCCACGATGTGAAAATAACAGACTGAACAGATAAGTTACTTTAATTGTGCGCTTGCCTCTGCTCAGTAGTCCCGGCGTTATGTTTGCAAAAAGTTAATTATCTGATAGGATACACAGCGGCTGCTGCTGACACAAATACCCATTGGTTCATTTAGTTATTTGCCGTGCAACAGGACGTTCCATTAAATAGGAGCATTATCACAGAATACGGCAAATAATTATTTTATAATTGTTGTCCATAAGCTTTAAGCTAAGTATTACATCGCACGATTGAAATAATTGAGATTTAATGACAATGCAGAAAACATCCTTTATCGTCTGGCAAAATAGCAGGCTGAATTGAGGCCTCAATAAGAAAAAAAACCCAAGAATATAGTTTGAGATCAAATTGGAAAACTTGTCCACTAGGCCTACATGTTTAAAAACTGAAATGAAAATTAAGTAATTTTTACATTATTGTCAAAAAGATGGGCAATAAAATTTAGCATTATTTATTACTTTATGATTACTGACCTTACAGTGAACTACATAAAAAATCTGCTTTGAGCACTGCATGCCAAACAATTTATTTGCTGATAAAACTGCATTTTAAGGAAATTAAAATACCATGCTCCAGTAGTGGAGGCACGACTGGCTGAGGTATCACCCAGGGAAGGAAAACATTCCCCGCCTCTGTTTGAAACATACACTACCATATTAAGAGATAGGCTGTCAGCTCAGCCGACATATTTTTAGGATAATTTAAATATTGTTCATCTTAATTTTTTTAAAGTTAGGATTTTGTGTTTTACTTAGCTATACTAATTTATCATATTTTACATAAACATGTTTTATACTCAACTGTAACCCATGTGGTGGGATCACCGTCATAATGATCTTAATCATCCTCATCATCATCATCATCATGAGACATAATTATGGTAATAATAGTAATATAAACTGAAAGGCTGATGAAACCACCGGGCCAATAAAGCTCGTCTGTCATCAATAAAAAACTGTCCAATTCCCCTTCTCGTACACACGCATTACCTCACACAAGGGTTCATTGTATTTTTGTGCAATTGGAAAACTGGGAAATTGGACTCATCAGGACACGTTCCAAATAATCAGCATTTGATTACTACTGCCTGTTAGAAAGCGGTAGCTACCGTTCAGATTATACCTCCATTGACTATGCAGCAGGCATACATCCTGAATAAACACGATGGATAATGAGCCATACTGGTAACACACTGAAGTGTCAGGTAATCCTGGTATTGATGTTTGTCTGCGCTCCCTTTTACCTGAGCTTTCGGAAAGTGCTTTTAGACGGCATTTGGCACACAGCCTCAATTAGAATCAGGCTGTCTGAAGGCATTACAATGACTGCCAGTCCAGCGCAATGCTTTAATTTGTCTAAAAACCCCGGGAGACTGTTTGGGTGAAGTAATGCCAGGCAGTGAGCTTGAGCACAATGAACACGGGCTGAGGAGGTTAGAATCAGTCCTTCTTCAAAGGGAAGGTTACGGATTTAAAGCAGAATAGTCCTTCCTTAAAAAAAATAAAAAAGAAAGACTCAAACGACATCTCATTTTCTTTCTTCTCTTACTTTTCAAAGTGATCCTCGCTCTGTTTCGATCTGTCCATGCCCAACTCGCAGGGGGGGGGGGGGGGGGGGGGGGAACTGGATGAAAGTTCTGAGACAAAAGTGACCTTTTACAGGCCATTAAGTTTATGGCCCCCCCAGAAAAAAAAGAAAGAAAAAAAAAAAAAACTTTTGCTCGTGTTGCTGCTTCAAACCTTTTCACAGTAGAACACCCTCATAACTACCTAACACACAATAAAAACCGCCCCTGCCAAGGGTGAACGGCTCATCTCTGCCCATGTGCATTTCATTACAGCGCTGGGGCTCTGCTCTCCTCTCCTCTGAGATGAGCGCTAACTCACAGAGAGTAGAGCGAAAGCCGCTGCATCCTCCTAACCCAAACCAACCGCGGCGCTCTGTCGGCTACAACTGTAGGACCATCTGTTTTATTTTTCCGCCAGCAAAGTGTCGATACAAACTTTTCAACTAATAACAACTTGATTATTTCCAATCTGGCAAGCAGATAGAGTTTGACTGAGTTACGCCACGTCAAGCCGAGGTCAATCAGAAAACGTATTAATTTGCCTCAGAAAACAAATCTCGGAACTTTCCAAATATTTCCAAAGGGAATATATATTAGATATTTCACGGGGGAGGGATTACACAGTAGGCTAAAGTGGGATTCTTATTTTCAGCCGCCATTCATTTGTACACTAACGGATAGTGGATACTGCTGAGAAAAAAACCTGTGACAGGAGCTTTCAGAAGAACCATGCACCCCAGGCTGACTTGAAGAGTACCATTGAATTCCAACGACAAGCTCCTAATTTATGGATTTGAACCCGTCACTAGAATCTCTTGTATAACACTTTACATTTGAATGATAAAAACTAATGCATGTTCATCTTTAGGCAATTGTAAAAAATATATATATATATATATATGCTTACATCGATTAGCCATTGTGATGGATTTGTATGCATTGAATAATAAATAATAAAAAAAAACATTTATCCATCAATTAAACTCCAAACATACAAAAAACAATACTTAATGAGTCCATAATGCTGGAATCTGCCATCCATCCACAGACTAAAATAAATCTAAAGTAGTTGCTACACTTCAGCCACAAGGCCGGTGAGTGGGAAATGAAAGGTAGCAGTTAGCCTGTTTCTTTCGCTGTTACTCTAATTTATCGTTGATATCAGATTAAACATGAGTAGAAGCTTTTGTTCATACGAATGCTGCAATTTCAGTATATCTGCTTTTTAACACGATAAATGAGAAAAATATCCCTTTTACAGCAAACCACTCTTACACAAAGAACAAGGTAGTCACAATGAATGCATCTACTATTATAAACGTTCTAGTTTTATTTTTTTAAATTCTGTCCATGAAAATTACCCCTCCGACTTGACTAGGGAAGTATACACGGCATCATTGCTTGGCTCTTTGTGTTGCTCACAAGCAAAACTAAAGAAAATGTTCTTCGTAAGAAAGCATTACTGACTTGTGACTAATGGTTTGAAAGTCTTGTATTTATTGCCTAAACTTTTTAGTATTTATTATCTTATTCATTCAAGTAAAAAAATAAAAAAATAAAAAAATAATGTTTGGCATATTCATTTCCATTGGATTTGTGGAAAGGAAACATTGCAGCCTTCAAAAGCTTGTGTGCAATTATCTTGTAAAGCTCTGCCTCTTTCATTCAACATGAACACAAAACATAATTTTGATCGCGGATACGATACTGAAAAAAATGACGGATCACATCCAAACACAAACATCTCTTCAGCCGGCTCTCCCACCCTCAGCTCTCCGAAGCTTTTACTGAGCCCAAACACCTGATTACCTCTAACTTCTGGCCTGCGGTTCTTTGCTGTTGTCCGCATAATGTAGTTTAATGCTCACCAGAGTAGTTCCGCTCTTGTTTGTATAGCTTTGTTTAATGTTCAGTTGTGTAGTTGACAAGTTATAAATCGATTGTGCACTTTGTGCACTCGCTGTCTCTCTCGAGGCTATACTTCCCTCCCTCTGGAGAATTACTGCACCTCCATCCCTGATCTCTGCACTTGTCTTTTCATTGTGTGTCCCTGTGGAAAAAAGCATTCGCTAAATGGCAGTAAAAGAGAGAGAGAGAGAGAGTGATGGAACAAAACCACAACAACCATTTACTGACATGCACGCAATACGAACACTCACGCACACATAAATACATGCATAGATGCACACACTCACACACAAACAAACTTGTTACCCGTTTCGCATTCACATGCACGCACGCACGCACCTGCTACTGTGTTACTGTATATTATCCAAATGTATTATTATAATTATTGTTTTTTTTTTCTTTTCTTTTTCTCATCAACAAGCTTTGGCAATACAATTGTACAATCTTGTCATGCCAATAAAGCATATTCAATGTAATTGAACTGAGAGAGAATGGACATACAGATGGTAGCGGGGATTACGTGACAGAATTATCTGGTTTATTACGAGCGCTCCCTGGCAGGCTAGTGGCTACAACTGGTCACTAGACAGACCTACAGTGAAGACCTAGGGTAAAAGAATCACATTTAGCATTTATGTCTTTCCGATTACTGAGGCTAAAAAAGACGTTCCAATAGAAGCAGGTGTGCACAGCTTTTGGAAACATTCAGAGAGAGGAGGAACAGCAACTTGGCTCAGAGTATTTCGGTAGATCACCTGGTGTGCTGCAGCAGTTATTGTCTGTGGATAATAATACGTCTGAGGACACATCACCATCCCAGAGTGAAAATGACTGTGCATCTGCTAGCTGGCCTGGCACAGCACACCACTGCTGTGTACTTTCTCAATGTTCTGTTTACAGCAAACTTACTGATGTTCATTATTACAATAATAACAGTAGTATAGCAATATTAACAATAAGAATATCAATGGCAATAATACAACTATAATACTGTATATACTGATTCTACTAAAATTAACAACAAAATAAAAGCTAAATAGTAGTAGTAGTAGTACTAGTAGTGGTAGTAGTAATAGTAGTAGTGGTTTCAGAAGTAATAATAATAATACTAATAATAATACGCATCATCATCGGAATCAGGCATATGTATTTTGTGGACACACACATGAATGGTGGCAGCACGCGGAAGGGTGTATTCTGACACTGTCCGCACAACACACACCCACACACACCGACAAACACACGCCTAAGAATGCAGTAACTCGCCTATGAAACGGCATGACAGGAACGGCTTTAGCCTCTCCTCAACAGGAGCGCATTAAGGAACCAGCGCTAGCCGCCCGTCTGCTGAAGTGCCTGCCGCTCGATCTCAGGAGCATCGGCTTCCTTTGCTCCAGTCGAGAGAAACCGGGGGGGGGGGGGGGGGGGGAACAAACAGACAGGCGCAGCTTAGAGTGCAAACATTTACAGTCGTTAACGGGTTCCCTCTCCGCTCCTTCTTTCCCCGGCTCCCGCATCACGCGTCCTTTCACTCGCGTCGCGTGCGACCCTCAGCGCTGCTGCTTGTTCAACAGATGACGCCGAGGCCTAAAGCTGCGAGCCCGAGATTATTCGACTGAATGCCAAAAAGAGCGTTGTAGCTGACGGTACTAACAGTCGCACCAGTGAGAACAAATAGGCATCGGCCTAGACGTTGTTTCTTTCAGATTTCATCAACAAGAAACCGTAGGTCTGAAAACAGAACCTTTGTGATTTCCATCATCATGACATATTTTAATAGCACTTATTTAAAGTAAACAGCTTCCCTGAGGCTATTATCCACCTACTTAAAAGCATACTTTTAAGTAGATTTGTATCACTTCCATACTATACTGACAAATATAATTTGTAACCCTACCAGCACTGTCTTTTGAAAGTACCTCAAGAATAATTTGATATACAAGAAGGAAAATAGGGTAAAAAGTAGAAGATGAAAGCAACCATGAAATGCCACTCTCTCTATTAGCCTAGCACAGTCGCCGCAGATAATGTCACTTGCTGTATTAGCATAGCACAAACCCAGCAGAATGTCACAAGATTAATTAGCATAGCACAGACCCAGCACAGAATATGACTAGCTGTATTAGCATAGCACAGAGCCAGCACAGAATGCCACTAGCTGCATTAGCATAGCACAGACCCAGCACAGCTGTATTAGCATAGAACAGATCCTGCGCTGAATGCCACTGAATGAATATAACATAAACCCAAGACAGAGCAGAATTATACTCCACTTTACAGCAAGAGGGAAAGAGGTCAAATACTCCAGAGACAAATCAAGTCTGTCAGCACTGTAATTTATATGTTCATGAATATTCACTCAGAATGCAGTAGCCTATGTGCTTCAATGAGAACAATATCTCCACTTTAATAAGGCTGGGCATCCACCTGAGTGTTAAAGTCAGTGTTACAATTACGCTGTTGTAACCAGTAGAATATATCGCAGAACACTCCCGCTGAACTGCAGGGCTCTCTAAATGACCCAGGTGAGTGAGAAGCACTTTTCACAAAATGGTATCGTAAAAAAATATAGCCTAGGCTAGTATTGCACACTCCATTATTTGTTGATCAAAACGGAATGGTGCATATTGCATCTAAAGTGCCATTATAGTCTTTTTCACATTTAGTACCAAAAGAAATAAACAGTTAATTTTGAAACGCATGGAATTTACTTTTTTTCCCTCTTCAAAATGGAGAAAATATTTTTCACAGAGTAACTTTTTAGAAAGTTCTGAGCCCTGGGTCTGATCTCGACTAAATGGAAGGTTGCACAAATACTTCCCCTTCAATGTCCACCAAGCCCTTAGATATTATTTGTGAGCAGGCAGATGGATCGCTAGACAGCAAAACCGAGAACTCAAATGGATTTATAGAGAACCGTTCAATGGGGCGATCCGAAAAGATGCATTCTTCTTACTTTTCTCAGATGACTGAGCAGCACTGGCTGTTCCTAAGAAACACATTTTCCATAAACACAAAAAAGTGTGGAAAAAATGAACGCAATGAATTACTAGGAGCGAGGGAATGTGTTATTTTCAATTACAGTCAACACATTTCAGAGCAGACCTCAATCATACCTCTGTTGTATATTAATTCTGAGAAGAACTGACAGCCATATTATGTCAGACTGTCATGTTTGACAAGTTTGGTGTAATTGGATATATAAAAAGATACATTTCCCAAAAAAATTTGAATAATAGATGTTCTGCCAACAAATCTTTGACATACACTGAAAGTTGAACGCATGACGCGCTCTATGTTAAAGATCATTATGCTGGCTGAAGTCTTATGCTATCTCATCGAGCACCTACAGCAATAATTATATCTGAACTGTCATAAGTGTCACTTTCCCCTTGCTATACCAGCTTGCGCCATGTTCTGTTATTTCCAGGGAAGTGACAAGCCTGCAGTTTCGGATTGGGATCTAACATAAAATAAGATGTGGGGGATAATCGGGACGAGAAACGTAATCTGTGAACAGCTTTATTCTTTTAATCAATACGAATCCACCCGAGGCAGGCTAAAGAGGGTATTTCTTATGCGGTGTATGGCCATTGCAAACTGGCATCTCGCAGTCTAAATGACCTCAATAACAGCAGCACCTCATTATACTCCAAAGCTAGCACGCGTACAGATGGAAAGCAGATTTTTAACAAGGGGAGGAAGTTCACACGTTAGAGACTCTTCTCGTCTGATGAGACGCATCTCGAATGTCTACCAAAACCAACAGGAAGCACCGCAAGCGCTGCGGCTATCTGGAACAGGAATTAAAATGACCTGTGTGTCAACAACTCCCCCTAACGGAGACTCTTAAAAAAAATATGCTGTGTGAAATAATTTGAATTTGTGTTTTATGCTTTGCTTTTTTTTTTTTCCCCATGGAGGAAACCGTGTACGGTTTTTATTAGCAAATGTATGTCACCCTTAAAATTGGCTCCACAGTTCTCTGAGAAGGGGGTTTGTCTCTCTAAGGGACATTAGCTGGTTCCAATGTGACTAAAGGTAATTTTACTATTTGTGCTATGATTTGCATATAATGAAAACAAATTGTGAGCTTCAGAACTGCACATTACAAATCTATAGGGCAATGAACAATCATTTAAAAATATATTTTCACTAAAAACCTCCACTGGACAAGCTTCATGTTGGATACACACCCTAACACATACAATTGCCACATCGGACTCTGTGCAGTTCACATTTTGTGCTACAAGACAAAAGGTTTTTCTTGGGTTCCCCGATATTTCCCACTAAAACATTTTCTCTTCCAACGCCCTCCTGCCAGACATGCACGAGGAGGCTCTCTCATTAATCATTCAACCAGTGCAACGGCGTTGTCACAGCTCATAATGCACTTTTCTGAAACAAGGGTTATTGCATCCTAAAGACAATTTTCCCAGCTGCCCTTCTGAACCACACTGCTGGAGCAGGTTCAGAGGAATTGGGTTCCATTTCAAACCCATCCACTTTTTTAGCCTACGGTCCTCAGCACTAGACCTGTGCCATTTATCACTCTGAATCCAGCTGGGCATTTGTACCCCCACCCAACCCCCACCCCACCCTCACTGTCAGCCATTAGAGAATCCCTGTGTCACAGAGGCCAGATCGTATATCAGCCTCTGCCGAAGAATATATCATCTTTTGTCCGACTTCCATCCACGCCTCTGTGAATCCAGATCACTTTTGGCCTGTGTAACGAACCACCGACAGCGCAAAAAAAATACATTTTAAAACAAATTTAAAATAACTAAAATACCACATTACAAGAACAGCCAGCCACAACAGGGCACAAAAAAAAAAAAAATACATAAAGGTTGCCATTACATCGCCAGGGAGAAAAACACAGATGGTGAACAGGAGCAGCGCGACATTCTGGCACCGTACACCCCCCCCCCCCCCCCCCCCCCCCCCCCCTTACCCCGCAAGCACAGAGAGGCAAATAGCAACACGGTCTGCATTTCCAGTTTTGTTTTTGGGTCCATTTTGCACCCTCATTGAAGGCCAATAAACATCAGTCCTATGGTCCCTTGTGGCAGCTGAGGGCCCAGGCTCAATGTCCCCAGAGTAAGACTGCAATGGCGGGAATCCCATTCTCCCCAGCCCTGAAAAACAACACCCGTAAACAGAGCCGCTGAGAGAAACTCTACGGCTAATGCGCCTTTAAACTAAAATCGGGAGTTTTGTTCGCTGAACTCTCACCGATTAAGGGACCATATTTTAATTTTGTTTCTTTGCTGACGATCGAGGACAGCTTGGCTCTTCCTCGTTATAGCATAAAGCTGCAGAAGAATGGCCTTTCACATTGAACACTATTGAGCGAGTATCGGCAAATGCCATAATGGGCAATTAACAAGGAAATTATTCATCTATACCAGTCCGAGGAAGACAATTTCATTATTGCCTGATTGACACTCTCTGGAATTTGTACAGATGCAGTCCAGTAATCCCTGGACAGATATGCTTTAATAAGAGTAAAATAGAATGTAGAGATCAGCTCAAACTCAAAACACCACTATATAACACAATTACAAAATGTTTTCATCTAATTTTGTGAGTACCACATTAAGAACCATGACTACATTGGTGACCTGGATTTGCCAGGGGAACATATCCTTCCCAACTGCAAAGAGAGGGAGAATGAACCAGTTTTATTCTTCTCTATAATACTGCTGGTGAAAATTAAGAGCGTCACTCAGGTTCTTATTTAACGTCTAGCGTGTACGCCTGATAACCATCTCTTCACAGGACACTTTCATAAAGTAATGCCATATTAATAATGATAAAATTTTAATATCTACTCAAAGGAGCACGAGGCTACACAGTTGGGGAAGGCAACAGGTATTAGAGCACGCTGTTGGAAAGTTGAGATAGAAGGTATAGCAGTGTTGCAAAGCAACTCCACATGCCTTAAGATTTGTTTGAAATCAAAAGAGTTGTCAAATAAAAGCTTTTTGAAATATCCTGTCCTGTGCATTGCCTGCAGATTAGTCAAACTTCATAATTCATCAAATGTCTTCCAGAAGCCGGGAAGCAGAAGTCCTAGCTATTGTCAATCTGTTTATTTTTCTTAAAAATTTATGTCGAGCAAATCCCTGCGGAATGCCGGCAGGATGCACAGAAATGTGATGAACCGTTGTTTGTGCACAAATTAGCCTCGTTCTCTTTTGTCGTGATGCTGCAGTCCCCACTCCAGATGAATTTGTTGCTTTCCTCACTTTGTTTGTTCTGTCCCCCAGTCATTCAGAAAGAAAATGTCTGTTTGCTTTGCGGCGAGCGTTCGCTCTCCTCGCCCCCCCGATCCCACGTGTCGAATCCCCACACATCTTCTTTCAGAGGAGAAACCCAGCGGACTCCCCCGGCTGACAGGTTGCCTTGGCCTACTTTTCACCAGATCAGAGTATTATTCTTAATCCAGGGGTTCACTGTGACGCAACGTGGCCGATGCCACTAGCGTGTCCGTTCCATTAGTGCGCCGTAGCGTAAACTGATGCGTTTTAGCATCCAGATGGACACTGTCATGCAGTTCAAACTCCCACAGCCAAGCCAACGTTCTCCGAGCTGGTATATGGTACCTGAGAGGCCTTTTTTTGGGTTGTTTTTTTTGTTGTTCCCCCCGCCCCCGCCCCCCCGCCCCCCTCCTCCCACACACACTCTGCAGAGATCAGAGCAATAAACACTCATCATCTCGGGGGGGGGATACATTACTGTCTGCCGCCAGCAGGGGGCATATCGTCCACCTGCCTCCAGGGTACAGAGCGCAACTCCATTTCACAAATTGAATTCACTTCCGCCCGCTAGTTTTCTTTATCATATTCTTCCAGCGAGCTTAAACTCCATTTTGCTCTAATCACCGTCCCCTTGCAGATGGCTGGTATTAGTTTCCACTGTTCTGGGGCTCAGAGGAGGCCGGCTGTTTACACTGTTGATATGCTTTTACCATTTGTACCCAGTGAGAGTGAGATTATGTGCTTCATTGCTAAGCACCAATCATATTTCAACACCTCCCCCTCCCCTACCCACCAACTACAGCCGTATAATACCCATCTCGGCCTAGCCCGGCTATTTATTATTTATTTTGTTGCATTTATCTCTTCTAAATGAATCAAACAGCTTTGCATTATTTGCCGTAAACGTTTCTACCGCCAAATTAAATGCATTTATTTACTTGCGCGTGCGCCTGTGTGCAAGGACTCTAATTGAAACCTGAAGCCATTTGATTTAATGTACGGGAATCGCATTGTCAATACCCTGCAGTGCATTTCTATAAGCTTCATTATTTCTACAGAACATATGGAACTTCAGACAGACTGTTATAAAGTACTGTGGCCTGCCTGGTCCTGGATCTCTGCAATGAATTTACTACGATTGTACACATACTCTATTCTCTCTCTCTCTCTCTCTCTCCTCTCTCTCTCTCCCTCTCTCTCTCTCT
>CM056376.1:133355343-133365343 GCA_029718625.1 Synaphobranchus kaupii
GGTAATTAAATGCTTCTGTGCAATAAGAGGCAACAAATCATGTAGTGTGAAATTAGCAACGCTCGCAAGGCAGGAGGAAAACTCTGACTTGGTTTTAAAAAAAAAGAAAAAAAAGGGGGCTGAAATTCCTTCGTCTGGATCTGAACAAGAAATGTTCTTACGGGCACCCACGCGATGAACAGCAGCACACCTGCGCACACAGATGCACAAATACACACATACACACACACACACACACCCACGCATGAACAGCAGCACTGGAACCTTACCTGCGCACACAGATGCACAAATACACACACACACACACACACACACACACACAGATGCGCACGCACGCACGCACACACACACACACACACACACACACACACACAGAAACACATAGTACATACCAATTATATGTGATCTACGTTACATTAGAGCGAGTGTGAGGACTGGCCTGTTAATTCTCTTGTTAAATAAAAATTATACTGTATGTCACCCCTCGCATAGCCTCGCATCCGAAGTGTGCACACTGCAAAGTGGCTTTGATGGGAGCGGCACACAGACAGAGCGTAGGTGTGTGGACGTGTTAGCTGTGCTGGGGGGGGGGGGGGGGGGGGGTTTGGGGGGTGGGAAGTGGGCTAAGCTCTAATGGAAAAAGGTTGTCTCGTGTGCCCGGACGGGCCTTTTAATGCACTGTGCATCTGAATGTGCACGATTCCCTGCAGCTGGCTCCGTTTCAAACGGAAAAGCCGTCGTGCCTGAGCGTCTCCCCTCCTGCGTTCACATCTCTCTCTCTATCTCGCTTACGCACTCTCTCCCTTTCTCTGTCTCTGTCCAAACATTTATTTCTCTCTCTCAAACGCTTTCTCTGTCAACCCCTTCTCTCTCTCTCTTTCCTTTTTCTCTCTCTCTCTCTCTGTGTGGACAGGCCTCCAAATAAAAGATAAAAAGATAAAACCCTGTGAATAAAACAGGCAGGTTTGACGGCGGTAGCGTAGCGCTAGGGAGGCCGGCTAATGGCGCAGGGCTCTCCCCCGCAGCCGAAATCCCTCAGCCTGAGGCAACGGTTCCTCCCGCACAGGAGTAAACAGAGCAGCGAGCAGAAGCAGCTTCAGCCGTAAACGTGCACACCCTCTTTGGCCTCTTCCTCTTCCTCATTCTCCTTCATCCCTGCGCTCAGTAGGCAGGGAATTTAAGCTGTCGATATGAAACCTTTGTGAGTAAAGTACAGGGGGGGTGGAACAGACTGAAACCCGGCCCCCCTGTTTTAACGCACCAGCTCGGAGGTGACGGAGCGACGGTCGTTAACCCCCCCCTGGCCGAACGCTCCGCCGGCACATAAAACCGGAATTCAAAAAACCGCCGTGCCGGGAACGGTTAAAACAAACCGCCCTCCCCCACGCCCTCCAGACCGACTTTCTGCAAGCGTGAGATTTGGCGGCAGGGAGGGGTGTCACCCGCCCATGCGCAAGGACGCCGCCAATTTTTACGGCTCTCTCGCAGACTCCCTCGGCCCCGGCCGTATATCTGCCCGTAGGCAGGGGTTTGACATCTTAAGAGGGGTATTCAGTGGGAGATACAATCTGGTGTCAGTTTGCCCTAAATTATTCCCCCAGATGTCTTTTTTAATGCTTTTTTATTGGGTACTTTTGCGACTCCACTCGCTGGTTCGTGCGTCAGGAATCCTGCCTGTGGAAGACCCCCCTGCGAGCTCGCCGCACGACAGCGCGTTCTCCAAACGGCATCGTGAAATAACGCAGAAAGATGTTCAGCCCAGGGAGAGTACCCTACTGTAAACCACCCTGCTCTGCAGGCAATTAATAGACTGTAAGGATGTTGTCATGTGGCCCGCTAATTACCCTGGCGCAGGTTATTAAGCCATAAATTGATTGGATGCGGTCCCTCGAGAACGAACCCGTGAAGCTCGGTTCCCGCCCGCGGTTCGCCAGAACACTTGACGCCGCGCCACCTCTGCCGCGGCACGGTAGGCACGGCGACCGGACGTTCGGCGCTTTCGATGGCCAACGGTCTGAGGGGGGCGACCGGTGGAGCGGTGACTCCTTGACCGGGGCGCTAATGGCGTGAGGCTCTAAGAGGGCGTTCGGCTCGACGGCGGCGGGATCGACTGTGACAGGCGCCATCCGCGCGCTCGGCTTGATTATTCATATCGACAGAGGCTGAGCGACCTCAACCTGCACATGCAAAGCAGCGAATGAACACAACTGCATGTCCTAGATTTCATAACTTAATAACATACAAGTGTAAACCCGTAAACAACCCCCCACGTACACACACACCATCTGGGAGTCAAAGCTGCTTTACTGTTTCTCCCAAAGGCTGCACACTGCAGGGGGGGTTAAGACAGGCAAATGGAGAATGGAATGAAGGGGGAAAAAATACCAGACAATTTCTTGCAATAATGCAGACGGTCACGATCCACGGCAAAGGAAACAAAGCCAAACCAAGCCAAACCAAACCAAACCAAGCCAAACCAAGCTAAACCAAACCAAGCCAAACCAGACCAGACCAAACCAAGCCAAACCAGACCAGACCAGACCAAACCAAATCAAACCAAACCAAACCAAGCCAAGCCAAGCCAAACCAAGCCAAACCAAACCAAACCAAAAGCAACGGGCTGATCCATTCCTACGGCAATAGATGGCATTATTATTATTTCAATTTTTGGCGTCTTTTGTATGTATTTATATTTGCTCACGTCCTACTTTACAAACTGTTTAATTAAAACTGTCGGACCGCAAGAGCATACCGATTTGAAGGAATGCCCAAATTTGCAGAGTGCCGGAGATCTGAGTTAGATGTTGGGAACAAGTTTGAGAAAACTACTCACGAAGCAGTGAGTGAATTTAGAGGAGAAAAAAAAACTTTACCAGCATTTGGTGAGCAATATTCCAAGTACCTATGAACCTACGTACCACGTGCTTGGCATTGCACCGTCGATGCACACCCCTCTGCCTGAGCTGTGAATTGCGATCTCCAGATAAATACGGCGTGTTTAGTCCATACAATCAACTAGCACGATGAGCACACGCGTGACGCTAATTAGCAGAGCTTGCTGCGTTCAAAGGAAAAGATGGCTGGCCACCAAGGAGCGCGTTCCCTAGGCGGCGACCCCGGAAGCCTCCCGTGGCTGGCCCTCCCGCTGTAATTCAAACCCACTTTGAAGCAGGGCCCTTGGAAGTCATGATAGAAGGCATAATTGATGGAGGTCTACAGTTGCAGTGCTGCTCGGGAGTCTTCGGGAGACCTTCCTCCGCGCGCCATGCTAAGTGCTTTCATTACCAGCGCTATCAATTACTTTCCTGTCTGATATTTCGCTACGCCTTCTGTGCATATTTCGCTTTTGCCTGAGATTTTCGGGATGGGATGGGATGGTGGGGGCGGGGGGGTAGCAATATTCTGGTATTATAATCACTGCCTGCTGCTTTTGAAATAAGCCCACCATTGGTCCACCCCTCCTCGTAACCTCTTCAAATCAGCATCCTGCGATCACCGCGAATGCAAATCTAAATCGATGATATAAAAACACTCCCCACTGCGCTCTGCCCGCTGAAATGAGTGTGTGTGTGTGTGTGTGTGTGTGTGTGTCTTTCTGAATGCCCGCTGTCCGAATAAATATGAAAAATACCACGGTCCGTAAATGAGGTCAGATTAGAGGCCGACACCGATTTTTTCGAAATGCCATTCATATGCGTAACCGTGACGTGAGCTCTAACGACAGCCCTGTCAATAATTTAGTAAATAGAGACGAGTCAATCTCTTGCCTCATCATTCAAAATGCCAATTGGTCGCACGCGGAACAGACACTGTCAAATGGGAATGGCTGGACTGGCCATATTTTGTGATTACTTTATTATCCAATTAATTCTAAATTAATATTACTTTAAAGTAGCTGCAGTGGGAAAAAAGTCGCTTTACCGGAAACAAAATGGACGCTCCATTATTAAAGTACATTCATAAGTATTTTCCGACCCTTCATCAATCAATATACAATGAATCGATGAACAATTATGGCGGCCAAAGGCGGAGAACATCAGGAATGACCTATCCCATAATCCTACTTGGCACGTGGGCCCATTCTATTAATTGTATAAGCAGTCCACTGATGTCATACCCCGCGCAATACTATCATTGTGAGCGCTGACATATCAGAAACGATTCGCTTTAGCATACGCCCCTAAGCCACACCATGCGGGGGTCCACATTGGGCTGACACAAAGAGCTGGCACTATGCCTACACAGAGCCCGCAGGCTCACTGTTACATTCACTACTGTACGGGAATACGCAGCCTGTTCAGCAAACTGATAGCTATCTTACAGTATATTTACTAAAGTGGAGAACAGACACCCTATTTAACAAACTGAAGGGTGTCTTGCGTTCATGCTGCATGGAATAGGCACCCTTTTTAGCAAAGTTATATCGTATGCTGAATGGATAAGTGCCCTGTTTAGCAAACAGAAGGGAGTACAGCGAGAAAAGGCCTTCAGTTTGTTAAAAAGTGTTTCAGTTTGCAGGTCAAAAATATAGTTTTCTGTTTGTTGAAGCTGATGTTCTTCCTCATGTTACTCCATGTCAACCTCAATAGCAAGTGTATGTAAGAAGTTAATTTTAGAAGTAGCATAGCACCAAGATTAGAGCACGTCCTTAATTACCTTATATTATAACAAGGCGTGGACAAACCATTATTCAGGTTCCTGAATCAGTTGTGATGATAATATAGAATACAGTATTAATAACTGAACTCCATCGCAGTTTAGTCTGAGGGGGTAAAATGTTCTCTACTAGTTTTGATTTAATGCTGAACATTTGAACTACGTAGGGTGGTGCCACACGCACAGACAGCCTTGGTCATTAAAGGGCTTTGCAGTTTTACAGCAGAAAATGCACAACGGTGTACAATTATATTGCCAGAGAGAGAAAAACAATATCCATATTACTGCTTACTGCATTTTCACAACACGGCAGATTCCATCTTCAATGCTTCTGATATCTCTTGTTGTTAATTGCGTTCCCTTTGTCTCGCGATCAGATAGGACGGCGGGGTGTAATTAAAGACGGCTTCAGCGCAAGTCCCAGGGCATGCTGGTATTCTCCGTGGCGTGGACGGCACGGAAATGGAACAGGCGACCGAGCAGAGCCGGTTGAGACGGCTCCAACTGAACCAGGGCCTATCAGAGTGATGAAGTGCGGACGGGCGGGCGAGGGGAGTGGGATCTGGGTGGGCAGTCAAGTCTCACTGCGTTTCGGCCCCCCATCCTTTGTTTAAAATAACCTTGGTGTGGAGTGTCTGTTTGTGTGTGTGTGTGTGTGTGTGTGTGTGTGTGCGTTGTGGGAGGGGGAGGTGGGGTGGCGAGGGAGGAATTTAAATAAAATTACCATGCAGGCAAATTAAGCAGAGGGACTTAATTAGAAATGCCGTAAAAATGCTAATTTCGGAACAGACTTGGAAGCCGCATGCAAATGCAACGGCATTTTACAATAATTTATACTAGGTAAGACAGACATAAAACACAGGATTTACAGCACGGCGTCATCTGGGAATTTGCCATCATAGACCTTAGACCTTACACCCCATGCAGTGTGCCCAGGTCACTGGAACGCTGTTATGGGGGAGGGGGGCGGGTGGTGGAGGGGGGCGGCTGGTGGAGGGTAGCTCAATCACAAATAACTTGGATTCATTTTGACATTCAATGCAAGCAAACTGGCGGTGAAAATGACGGTAAAATAGTTGCTTATAGTGAGTGAAAATACACCAGCGACATTTAAATAATTTTATTAAATGCTTCATTTTTTTAATCATTATAATTTTCACTTGTTACATGATTACATATCGCCAGTTAGGGTCGGGATGACTATACGTGTCTGATACATTTCCTCCGTCCCCCAGAATCCCATTGGAAAAATTCCTGAACAAACAACTGCTTCAAATTGCAACATAATTACACTCTACGCAGAATTCTGGTGTATAATTTGACCCCTGCTCTCAACAGACGCAGTGCAAACATAGCATCTAATGCCAAATTCACATATCAAAGCATGTAGACGAATGGAATTGCCTGGTATAAAACAAATAGCTGGTGTGACAAATATGCTTAATTCTCCTGCGTACTTTTCACTTCAGGTAAAATAAAATATGCTCATGCACAAAGGAATTTGTTTTGTACTGAGGCCAATCCGAGGCGTGAAATTCGAAGACCAAATTCACACGTCAACCCATGCTGTTCTGAAGCACCTCGGTATTTGTCAATATTTATTTGATGCAAAAGGTTATTTCTCACTCAGACGCCATCCTATTCCAGCGGAAGCTGGAAACAATCAATTAAAACGCCATTAAGCCAAGCTGAATTAGTCAAACGCCGTCTGGGACAGGAGGCAAGGAGAGGGACTCCGAGCCATAAATCTCACGGGATGAAAGTCGACTCTCCGGGAAGAATGAAAAGTAGAAGTCAAACTCTGGGGGTATTGGCCGGCTCTGTGGATGTGCTGCTCATTGATCTGAGCTCAGCTGCGGAGGCAATAAAAAGCACTACACAAAGCAGGTGGATTCCAGAACTCCAGCGCAATTCCATTAACACCTTCGCCACTGAGGAGGAGCAGAGACAGTGCGCTAGGTCGCTACTGCTAACATAGTCAAAGGATTACTTGCCTGTGTTATGATATATCCCTTACCTATTAATCTCTATATATATGTACATGGTAATCTTCTTTCTGACACACTTATGATTCCTTGTTGAGTTTAGCGTTTGGCCGTGTGCTTAAATGGCTTGGCTTCACTGAAGGGAAACATGGTGAAAAGGACCAGATAAACATTGAATGTGTGCATGGCAGGACCATGCCTCCTCACATTAAAAATCAAAAAAAGCAGTTGACATTTTAGCTTGGTATTATTATCCATAATAATAATAACTTGGTATTGTTATACATTTAAGCAGCAATTTCTAAGTGAGAATTAATTAATATCAAAAACATAGCACAAAGTGACAATACGATATATGGCAGGCTCTCTTCACCTGTAAGCGCCAGTCACAGGGTGGAGTCGTGCCTTACGCAATGGGCATGCTCAAAGCAAACCAATCACTGAGCTTCATAAAAAGAGAAAAAAAAGGGGGAGGAGTTAGTACACTACTAAATCATACGTGTGGCAGTGAATATGCCCGTTGCGCACACAGTCATAATGGCCACTCCCACCATTTATAGAGCACAAAGGAGAAGCCATTAGAGGCTTGACCTATTATGCTAACATGATGGAATGGTGGCAACATGAGTGCTTTATGAGTTTATGCCACTAATGAATCTGCAAGCAATTTATGTGCAGGAATGTTTATTAATCCAGCCCGTGGTGTAAGGAGGTGGCTGTGGTACCAGGGCTATGGTGCTAAATAGACAGAGAGTGATTGTTCATTATTTCCAGTTCATGGGGACAATTAAGTTCTGTTTCAGGTTTTTTCCAGAACCATTCCCCTGCATAAATGAAGCAACAGCAGTGCTGTTGTAAAAAATAATGGGACAGAATATGATGTGGGGGTTTAATTACCCCAAAACTGTTGAATATGCAACATACCAGGAAATTTAAATGGAGGGTTAAAGTAAAAAAAATAAAATAAATAAAAGAAACCGCTTTTGTTCCCGCTCACATTCTTTTACGGTTACAATGCGTTTAGCAGATGGGTCTTTGCTAGCCAGAGCACGCGAAAAGGTTAGGTAAAGAGCAGGGAGCGTGCCCAGATGTCACTGTTACAACCGATAGCAGTTATCCATTACATCAACCTGCAAAAGGAGGCTAAGTGCTTCAGAAGGAGCAGGAGGGAGATGGTGCTTGTAGTGCTTCGCGGTTACGTTACTCTCTTCTCAGACGTCCGCTGGGCCTGGCGTGGCTCGTCCACCGAGCATTGCCGAAGGGTCCGCCTACAGTTAAGCTGTGTTTTTTTGTTTGTTTGTTTTTGTCCTTTTTTTCCGTGCTTGCCTCAGAAGGGAGGGAGCACGGTGCCAGCTCGGGGAGCGTGCCATCTGTTGGGCACCGTCCGCCATTTCACCGCCCCTCCCCTCGCCCCGTTCTCCTCGGTCACGCGTAAAAAAACCCACGGTCGCCTCGCCGCTGACCGGCGCGGGAACGGCCCGCTGAAACACGGCCCTGTTCCCGCGTTCCTATGATGCGACGCAGAGCCCGAAGGCTCTTAACAGTGGCCTTGTAGATGGCTCCGTTTCTGAGCTGGTTAAGTATTTATGCAGATGCGGTTTGGTCTCGTAGAAAATCTGGGGGGTTGGGGGGTACAGACTGTAGGCAGGAGAACTATTCTGTCACAGTGAAAGCACACCACAGTCCTGAGAGAGAGAGAGAGAGAGAGAGAGAGAGAGAGAGAGAGAGAGAGAGAGAGAGAGAGAGAGAGAGAGAGAGAGAGAGAGAGAGAGAGAGAGAGAGAGAGAGAGAGAGAGAGAGAGAGAGAGAGAGAGAGAGAGAGAGAGAGAGAGAGAGAGAGAGAGAGAGAGAGAAAGAGAGAGAGAGAGAGAGAGAGAGAGAGAGAGATGGAGGGGTAAAAAAAACCCTTTTGATAAATACGTATTTTTAAAGAATCTCAGTCGTCTCTTTTTGGACTCGCTCTCTGGCTTTGGTGTCTCTTCTAAACCTCTGGGCGCTGGTAAGAACCGTCCCTCAGTCAGTACCTGTCAATGTTCCCAGTCCCCAGTCTCACGGTCAATTTGCTTTGGCTTTGATGATATAAACCAACACAGCTGTTAAAAATATTATATCAGAGCAGCTGTTGTGACAGAGAGAGAGGCTGTATATGGCATTTTAATAGGGCCAAAAGCACAACTGTTTACTACTTATCGCAGCTGTGTCTAAATTAACGGGGGTAATGCTTGTGACTCTGTTTGAAAGACAATTAGCATTTTTTTATCAATGTTATCAAAAAACACTTATCCAAGATATCGCCAAAAAAATAAAAACTCTGAGCAAAGATTATTGGCCTTGATTTAATTGATTCTTAATTGATACTTAAGATATTTAGTGTCTGCCGTTATATCTCTGAATCTGCTGCATTAAACTGCGCTTTACAACTGTAACTGGTGTTCCACTATCATCACATCAAAATGAGCAAATAAGTCCAAGTGAAAACAGTGAAACGGCAGATGGCTTGTAAAAGCAAAAAAGACCAGCTGAACCTTGCAATCATGAGGTATGTGCGCTTTTTTCAATCCTCTGTCATCGCCAAGAAATACATCTTCCAGCACAACAAAAACCATTTGTTAGAAGAGCATGCGTTGCAGGAAAATATTACTTTTTCAACACATTTTTCAGCCTTGACTATCGATTTCACTTCAAGGTCCTCTGAGATGCCTTGGCTTGAAAACAATCTCAAATCCAAACTGTTGGTGCTAAAAATAATATTTTTATAGATTATAATTAATCTTACTGAAAATCAAAGCTAGCCCTCACTACACTTGGTGTCTTCAAGACACTAAATGGAGTTTCTACTCAAGATAGTATATCCCAAGAGATTCTCTCCGATTTTATTTGTATTTTTTAAATATTAGCCCACTCGTAGATTGTATAAAGCCAAAAGCCAGATTGTTCTTCACTTTATAGACAGTATTACTTAATCTTTTCTGTTCTCATCCATTCTGGTTATTAGAGATGTCCTGTGTCAGTGAATAAGAGGGTGTGCGTGTGTGTGTGTGTGTGTGTGTGTGTGTGTGAGTGAGAGAGAGACAGAGAGAGAGATGTTAACACAGTGTGTGAGAGAGATGGGGAATGAGTAAGTGTAGAAAGTGTAGCATGTGTCAGAGAGAGACAGAGAGAGGGAGTGAAAAGTGGGCAGAAAGAGTGATAGAGACAGATAGACCAACATAGAGGGAGTGAAAAGTGTGCAGAAAGAGTGAGAGAGGCAGAGAGAGCTAGAGAGAGAGAGTTAAAAATGGGCAGAACGAGTGAGAGAGACAGATAGAGAAAATGAAAAGTGGGCAAAAAGAGTAAGAGAGACAGAGAGAGATAGAGAG
>CM056376.1:133367843-133579481 GCA_029718625.1 Synaphobranchus kaupii
GAGTAGTCTACGGGATCATCATGGGCATGAGCTGCTAATCCGTTGCGCAGGCCAAACACACCACAGAGAGAAGGAGCGTGCGATCCCTTAAGAACAGTTGCTCGTGGGAACATATTACCATATACTGTTTAATGAACTCTGGCACCATTAGAGCGTGTCTCCAAATAGCTCCGTTTCCTCAGCTACAGCGTAAATTCCGCTCTCTATTTTAACCTTTACCGTTTGCATGCCGCCGTTAGGAGGACGACAGGCGAGGCGCTTTTGACGGCAGTGCAGTCAAACAAATGCAATTATCTCCTCGGTACAGAGGCGCTGTAATTCACATAGCCAAGAATGCTGCGTTTATGAGCGCAAACATCATTAAAAGAGCCTGATAATGCCCTTAAATGAAACAGTCTTTCGCCTGGCTATTTATCTGCTCATGGGAAAAAAAGAAAAAGTTCTAGAGCACAATCAGTGGGGCAGACACAGACAAAGCAGCTCATTTCCACTGCCCAGCCCCTCTCTTCCACACACACACACACACACACACACACACACACACACGCACTGCCCAGCCCCTCTCTTCCACACATACACACACACACACACACACACACTGCCCAGCCCCTCTTTCGTCCACACACACACACACACACACTGCCCAGCCCCTCTCTCTTCCACACACACACACGCACGCACACACACTGCCCAGCCCCTCTCTCTTCCACACACACACACACACACACACACACACACACACACACTGCCCAGCCCGTCTCTCTTCCACACACACACACACAGCCCAGCCCCTTTCTCTTCCCCACACTCGCACGCACGCACGCACACACACACTGCCCAGCCCCTTCCACACACACACACACACTGCCCAGCCCCTATCTCTTTCACACACACACACACACACGCACACACACACATACACACACAAGCAAACGTACACGTACACACACACACACACACACACACCCACACTCCACAGCCACCCAGCTTTAAATGCAGGAATAGGCTGAGGAAACACAGGTCCCAGTGACACTCTGCTCGTGTCGTGTCTCTGGGACATGGACACAGGCAGTGTTCTCCGAGCTGGAGAGAGAATCCAGTCAGAGGGACCATAATCCCCCTGTTCCAAACAGGCGCTGTTTGTACAGTATGATTCACCTGAGTGCAAACAGGGAGGATGGAGGGCCTTAACGGAGCCAATGGGAACACTGAAGGTCAAAGCCTTTTTTATTCCACAACATAAAATTTTACCTCTTTTAAAAGAGTATTTTTCAGCATTTTTATAAACAGCATTACCCCATTTGTGTTGGATAAAACCCCTCCCTTGCTATTTCCACGGGGTAGCATGGCATTGCATAGAGTCAGAGTGCTGCAGTACCCCCCTGCGACACACACACACACACACACACACACACACACACACACACACACACACACACACACACACACACACACACACACACACACACACACACACACACACACACACACACACACACACACACACACACACACACCAACCCCCACTCATCTCATGCTGATTCTGAAAAACAAAGCCATCTGTATACGTTACAGCCTCAAAGAAGCAGTCACTCCTCGGCACACTGATATCATCAAATATGCAACCAAGCAGTGCCTTCCATTAATGGAACTATTTTGGCCTTGTGAAGAACCACCTTGTAGAAACAGTGGGAGAATGAGAGAGCGAGAGAGAGGCTGAGGGAGAGTGAGAGAGAGAGTGAGAGAGCGAGAGAGAGGCTGAGGGAGAGCGAGAGAGAGGCTGAGGGAGAGTGAGAGAGAGAGAGAGAGAGAGAATAAACGATAGAATCACCAGAAAAGGGTTCGAAGAGGCTCTCACCACTGACCGACGAAGGCATTTCTGCAGATCGATCCTCGCCGGGTTAGCGCTTGCCCCGCGACGCCGTGCTAAAGCTAACGGCGGCAGTGAGAGAACGTTCCGCTACGCCGCGCCCGCTGCCCGTCATCCTCGCCTCGCCCTGACAGCCGTGTTTGTGTGCGCGCGCGGGTTGCACGAGGCGGCCCATATGCGGCGAGGGGCTGGAGTGGGCAGGACCTGGCGTACCGCCGCTCCGCGGAGCCCGGAGGCCACGCTACGAGGGGAGGCGCCAGCTTGCGCCACGCTGGGGGCGGATGCCAGCCAAGGGAGGCCAGGATTCAGAGCTGGCACCCACTGAGCTCTGACACCACATACAAGGGCCACAATCTGTGCCATACATTACCCACACACACATACAACACACTGACATTTATTATTATCATTATCATTATTATTATTATTATTACTACTATTATTATTCGTACTATTATTAATTATTATTATTATTATTATTATTATTAGTACTGTTATTATTATTATTATTATTATTATTATTATTATTATTATTATTATTATTATTATTAGTACCGTTATTATTATTATTATTATTAGTACTATTATTATTATAAACATAGTGCAGTATTTTTGCAAACATACTGCAATATCTTAAAATGGAAATATTTTGTATATTTCCTCATGTATTTTGCGTTGATTACGGCGTGCATTCGCTGTGGCATTGTTTCGACAACCTTATGCAACGTCACAACATTTATTTCCGTCCAGAGTTGCATTCATTTTTGGCCAAGATCTTGTATTGACGACGGGAGAGTCGAACTACTCTGTAAAGTCTTCTCCAGCACAGCCCAAAGACTTTCAATGGGGTTAAGGTTAGGAGTCTGGTGGCCAATTCATGTGTGAAAATTATTCCTCATGTTCCCTGAACCACTCTTTCACAATTTGAGCCCAATGAATCTTGGCATTGTCGTCTTGGAATATGCCCATTGATGGGATAACCTGGTCATTCAGTACATTCAGGTACTCAGCTGACTTAATTTTATTGCTTAATTATTATAGACCTGACCAATTGAAGCAACCCCAGATCATAACACTGCCTCCAGAGGCTTGTACAGTGGGCACTATGCATGACGGGTGCAACGGCGGAGGACAAGCAGTATCATGATGTCATTATGATGTCACCATGACGTGTCTCCAAGGTTACACATCATGAGTGTAAGGCTTCCCTCAACAGAAAATGAATAAATCGATCTACGAAATCATTTTTACGCACAAGTCCAGCTTTGCTGTTTCTGGCACGGATCACAGACCGGTTTTCTAAATGCATCTTACCAAAGGGAACGCATTTCATATTTTCCCCTTACCGCTGAATGAGTTAGTTTATTAAAGAATGATTCAGTGTGGTACACTGTTTAAGCAGCCTTTGGTGTTGGCCTTTCAGTCACGTGCCAATCAGACCGTTCCATTTAGCCACTCAGCCGAGCTTAAGGACACGCTGTACTCTGAGTGAACGCTGGCCCCGCCTCTGACCCCGAGCCTCATCCCAACGCCGTAGGCAGGGGGGAGGAGCTCCCCGCAGTTGCCGCGGCCTTCCGCCACGCCTCCACGTTCCAAGGGCTATGCTTTTCATTCTGCAGTCCGGCAAATGTGCCAGATAATGACCTGTAATGTCCTGTCCCCCCGGGCCCCGGTGTTGACCTTTTCCCGCAGCCCGAGCTGGGGAAACTTTCTGGCACGGTCGGAAGATTGCATTTCCTCGCTGATCCGATCTCGCAGTCTGGGCGCTGCTGAGAGTCATTCCTGAGTCTAAGGTTCGGACCTCAATCCAAAGAAAATAATAAAGGAATTCTGCTCACACGAAGAACGCGTGAAACTAATTTGGTTCACGCCGGCAACTTCACATTTACAGACTTGTTTTAGTAGTAGTAGTAGTATAGTAGTAGTATAGTAGTAGTTCTTTTTTGAAGACACATTTTAAGACACATTTCCTTCTGGGATAAAAACACAGAAAAGTCAGAGACTTATTTCCATTTCTGCTTGACAGCCGAATTGCTCAGTTCTTCCCGTGGCTCAGCATCCCTACCAAAATCATCGCTGCACGATATGCAACTATCTCCGCAGTCATCTTCACACACAAACATCTTCACTCTGAGCCAGTGATCAGAGTTTAAATGAGATCCGTATACTCATTATCCTGTATCTCTTTGACTCCTGGAAATAGGCTATCAAGGTAAAGTAGGCCTACATTTTTTTAAGCGCCCTACAAAACAGCAGTACGTACTATCTAGATCTGCGGAAACTACACAAGTCAATTCAAATGCACGCAGTGCGCATCTCTCAAAAAAGATCCGCGCCCGCAATCAAAAGGACGCGGTGATGTAAATGCTCTGCGAGAACGCCGCGGTTCCCCGAAACGCACGAGCGCGTACGTGAAGGAGCGAAACGGAGGAGGAGAGCGCTAACGGTCCGCCCGCCGCCTCGGCCCCGTCCCGCCCTGCCTAGAGCAGCTTTACAGCGCGGGGGGTCAAAGCGGCGCTCCTCAGAGGAGGCGAAACACATTCCCCCGCGCGCCCCCTTGACCCGCCCGCTTCATTAACAACGACATTTACATTAACGGGGTGAAAGAGCAGCAAAACCCCACTCGGGGGACCCCGGCCTGCTTTAGAAATGTCACTCAATTTAAATAAGGCTGTCTGGGGCACGACAGGCCTACTGAACGCTTTCCGCTTCTCCGCAACGGGCTTGGTCAGGGCCGCCGGCTACGCCTAGCGCCCGCGTGACGCGTGCCCTCGTCTTTTATCTCACTTTTTACTCTTGGCGGTGTGATTTAACAATGCCGTGGGGGTCATTTCTCACACGTTGCGCCAGATCAGTCGACACGTTTAATAACAACTCGGTAGCTTTGGTAAGCCATGCCCTGAAGTGCGGAATCCAAATTAAAGCCTGTAATAACTACGGCTTATTTTTTTTCCCCGTCTCTCTCTCTCTTTCTCACTGTTTCCACAGCTCAACACCTACAAACGTATTTCACAGTCTTTCAGAACATCAAGGATGGCCTATAAATCGGCACACTCACTCTCTCTCTCTCTTACTCAACCTGGGAAGAACCAATGTTTCATATGAATCTGTCATAGTTTAATAATACAATAAATGAATGAGAATAATGTGATGTAGGCTAATATGTTACGCCCATCTGTACTCTTCTCAGTCAGGCAGCAATCCTCTTTAGCCGTATTTACTCTAGCGCTCAACTCAAACCCGAACATCCCAAACGGCCTTAATTTAAAGGCAGTTCCTGAGTTCAGTTTCTCCCGTGAACTTTAAAGGTCTCCCTCGGCTCACAGCTTGCTGGGATTATCATCTATTCATTTAACCACCAAGTGTCCCCCTAACCAGCACCATAAATTTTGCTAACCGTCATTCAAGCCCTGCACCAAGCGTGCTTTTACAGCCAGCTCAGCAGTACAGGGGTTTACACACACGCTGTTAAGTCTTGGTGCACACACGCACATCACACACACACACACACACACACACACACACACACACACACACACACACACACACACACACACACACACACACACACACACACGCTGTTTAGTCTTCATATTCCCACATTTACTCACAGCCTGACAGAACGTGTGGAAAGGACAGATGGAAAGAAAGAAAGAAAGATGAAAACAAACGTTATTACTGTCAAGGCTGCTCTTTAGGTTTGGAGCTGTTTACTTACAGCTGAACAAGCACATGTGTGGCACCCCAGATTCCCACATTTACCCAATGGAAACTATCTCTCTCTCCCTCCATCTCTCTCCCTCTCTCCCTCCCTCCACTTTTCCTCTGTTCCACTATGCCCGTCTTTCTCTCTTATTTCCTACTCTCCCCCGTCCTCCCCACACACACACACACACGTACACAAATGCGCGTACACACACACACACACACACACACACACACACACACACACACACACACACACACACACACACACACACACACACACACACACACACACACACACACACACACACACACACACACACACACACACACACACAGCCCCCCTTGTGGCAGCTGTTGAGTTCAGATAAATGTCCCAGCACCTGGCCCTGGCTCCTGTCTTGGTGAATGATTATTCCAGTGTCCTGTTGAGTTTAGACATCCTGGCAGAAACTCAGCCACAAGGTTAAACAGCGCGGGTTATGGTTTCAGCGATACAGGAAAATAACTGGCCTACTGTATATTCTTAAACCGCACGTGCAACGTTTCAGTGGAAAATGTCATGGCACGACGCTGGAATTAAAAACGGCAAGAAACCTGTTTCAGGTTACGGCGGTTTTAATAGCATAACATTTACAATGGGCAAGCGATCTGGTATTCACTGTCACAGCCAAGGGAAGCCATATTAAAACAGAAAGTTTTTTTCTTTAAAAGAAAAAGAAAAAAGTGTTATGTCTTCAGTGGCTGTGTAAGCCATTTAAATGTTGTCTTGTATTTTTCAAACATTCCTGTTGGGACATCGGTTTTGTTGTCATGGCGGATGAAATTGATCCCCGTCCGCTGAGAGGCAGCGAACGCTCTCCCTGGGAGAAAGGGCACGGCGGAATAGGTGCCCCGTGTCAATGAAACCCAATTCAGTGTGGATGTATTGAATTAAAAAGTGCCTAACGTGCTAAAACAGTGAACTGAGATGGTGGAGATTGAATTTATGCTGCGTGACCAGGGATTTGATAATGGGGAGGCTAAATCATGTTACATATCAAAGAGGGAGGGGGTGGGGGGGGGGGGCGAGGACTCGCCGCCAGGTTTCCCCCGCCCTGTGTTCCGTGTCCTTGTGGCAGAGGTAGGAGGGCTGGGAAATGAAGCAGCCAGAGGCGTTCCTGCATTTCGGATTTCGGCATACCGGGGGGCTCTCACACGGAACACTAGGTCCGACGGGATTCCGAACGCAGAGTCCGGGCCCCCAGTCCTGCCCACTATCGCCAGGGCAACAAATTAATGATCTTTTGCCGGGACGGGTGTTCTGATTTTGTCGCAGCTCAACGGTCTCATCACCATAGGAATATCTCTCTCAGCCACAAGCTGCTGAACGGCTCATTGGGTTAAGGCGTCACGCTGTGCTGAACGGCTCATTGGGTTAAGGCGTCACGCTGTGGTGCGCGGATGAGCCTCATGGCCTCGGATCGAATCCGGACCGCGCCGGTGCCGACTGTGGCCGGTAGCTCCATAGGGCGGTGCACAATTGCTGATTGCCTCGCCCAAGGAATGGGAGGCTTCAGATGGATAGGGCTCTGTGTGCAATGCTCTTTAGAGACCCCTGCTGGTCAATCGGACGCCCGTGAGGTCCCTCCTCCGACTCCGCTCCACGCAAGTTTAGCTGTAGTCTTGGGTGTGAAAAGCCGCAGCTGGTGACACCGCGTGTTTTAGAGGAGTACCGTGAACGTCTACACTCACTACACTCGAATCGGCAGTGGGGTTAGCACAATGTAGGCAGCTGTGGTTGCAAACGACTGTTCATTCCAAAATGGGGTGGGAATGGGATATGCTCAGCCCCATGTTGGGCACCACATTTATAAAAGTAAAAAAATAAAAATAAAAGATCTTTTGGTTGTCCATTTCATACACTGCCCAAAATAATTACAGGTAGGGAAAACCTTCCATTATCATGAGTAAAACTTATTTTAAAAAGCAAAATCAGAATACATCATAGCTTTTCATAAAAGCTACCCAAATATTACAGCAGATCTCCTGAAGTGAAGAAAAAGTATAACGCTTCGTCTCCAACGTCCATATGCAGCGGCTTCCCCCTTTCTCATATAAATAAAATGAATACAAGTGGAAATCAGTGAAATTAAGAAAATAAAGCCTTCCATTCCTCAATGACCTGAGCAAGCTTCATTGCAATGGAGACCTGCTTTGTGTGATTTAAACCGTTCTCATGTCAGACAGGGGGTGCTGACAGCCAGTGGACAGTGGTACATTTTAATACAGACAGGCCATGCCACAGATATTAAAACTACGGGGAAAATAAATTGTTAAACATTACTTTCTGACAAAAACAATACATATATTTCTCTGTTTATTGAAAGCTCATTCTCCAGTGAACAGATTTGCATGACAAAAGTTTTATTACATTTTCTTTTGGCAGTTCTTGGCGGCGAGCTGCACTACTCATTTTCCCTTTAATGCGACCAATTCATCATTTACCACTTGGATGCTGAGGGCCTTTCCACTTGGAAAATTGCAACCACTGTTTTGGGAGGGTAATGCTTTAAAAAAAAAAGTACATGAAGTATGCCTCAGGCATAAACGGCCCCCTGAAAGGCTAATGCTAGAATTAAAATGCCAAACGTCTCCTATTATCTATGAATGCTAATTTAATGTCATATCGCCTGAGCTGAACAACAGAAATGTATTTCCACATTATATCCTCAGAAAGTAGTGAAATCACTGCTGGGATTTGAGCTCTTCCATTAACCACAGAGAGCGATTGTTTTTTGGGGGGAGGGCACTTGAGAGTTACACAAGGTGAGCAGGCTGACTGTCTCAAGAGGGGTTTGTGGGTAATGGAGTTTATTTTATTTTATTTTTGCATGGTTGAGTGTGTAGGATTTACAGGCCACCGAGGTAGAGCTCATTGTCTTCACTGTCTGTGTAATCAACCTGGGCAATCTTCACTTAGAGCAGCATATGGAGAGCAGCAACGATGACAGTCATATGGGGCCTTGTGCCTGAAATCATCTAATAAGCTGATGATCTACAGCATATCCTATGCATATATAACACCTTATTAAAATAACCGCACCTACAGAGAATATCAGTAATATCACATTCGGCTGTGCCTACAGAGCACTTTAAATCACACGGAAAACGGGGTGAAATTGTACAATTCCGAACACGACATAGAGCAAGACGTGTAAAATGCACCCTTCCAAAATATATATTTTCTAGAACATTAACTGTTTTTGCCACCTTAGATTAGTCATTTGAAAAACAAGTCAAATACTAAACCCCATGCCCGATTAAGCACACGACTGTGACTGCATTTATCCTGCTTTCGCAGCACTGTTAATGGCCATGTTCTCATGCTGAGAGCGGTCCGAGAACCAGCACATGAAATCAGCTTGTTCTGTTCAGTTTCTGCTTGACAGACAAAATACACGTCAATAAGCAGTGAATACAGAGAAGTTATGGGTATGAATTTGTTCTTCCAGGCTACACATTTAATTGCCCATTAATTGCAAAGTACAAGTATTAATGTCATTCATTTCTCACTGACCCAAAATGTCACTGCCAGCCTAGGGGAATGATCACATGACCTTACCACATGACCACTCGTAAAACCAATGTAGATAAAATGTAACGGCCATACGACCGTCGTCAGGCTAACGTCACCTCCGCCCCCTCACAAGACACAGCTACAGGGAGCTGCGGGGAAGCCGCTCTCGTTCCTACACTCTTAATGAGCTGTGTTTAATAACAAGCACTCACAAATACACACACTTAACCTTTTAGCGGCGTTTGGTTTGCCGCCGCAGATGTAAGCGCTGCGCTGCGCTGAGCCGCGGTCTTGGCTCGATGTTGCGGCTGCCGCTCCTTCGCCCCGCGATTGCAAACTGTTCTCCAGCGTCCCAATCAAAGAGCCGCTGTGAAAGTGTTTTCAGGGAGTCCAACACAAATGGAGAGAAATTACTCTCAACAAATGAAATTTCCATTAGCAGAAAATTTCCACCTGCTTGCTGCGCCGGTCTCCTCCGAGCGAGGCTCGACTGAGGAGAGAAATGAAGCTCCGTCTCGAACCTTGCGGCAACAAGCACCAATTCACTGACAGAATTAGAGATACCATTCATTCCATACCATCTGGGTAGTCTTTAAGAAGATATATCGACATCAGAGGCATATGGTCAAGCTCTATGATTCTATTATCTCTTTATCACTTGCTTGCTGTCTTTTCTGTTTATGTGTGTGTGTGTGTGTGTGTGTGTGTGTGTGTGCGTATGTGTGAGTATGTGTGTGTGTGTCTGTGTATATATGAGTATGAGTGTGCGTGCGTGTGTGTGTGTGTGTGTGTGTTTGCGTGTGTGTGTGTGCATCTGGTGTCTGTGCATGCATGTGAGTGTACGTGTGTGTGTGCGTGTGTCTGTGTATATATGAATGTGCGTGTGTGTGTGTGTGTGTACATATATATATATATATATATATATATAGGAGTGTGTGTGTGCATCTGGTGTCTGTGCATGCATGTGAGAGTGTATGTGTGTGTGTGTGTGTGTGTGTGTGTGCATGTCTGTGTGCATGTGACCACGTGTGCATGCCTGGAATTTTTCATGGCTTATGAGGAACTTCCACCCACACCGACAGAGAGCAACACTGCCAGAGAGCACGGAAGCCCTGAAGAGCCCATCGCTCCGTTACCTCAGCCTCTCCACTCTGTCAATGTTGACAGGACTGGAGAGGTCGTAGCAGGGAGGCCACAGGTCAGCGGGGAATGGTCATTCTGGACTCCAGGAGCACCCGTGACCACAACGGCCGCTAAACGCTAACAACCCTCTCCGCACGGCGAGCTGAAAGAAAGGTTGAGGCGATATTTCCCCAACTGCCACCGGAACTTTACAACGGCCCTCCGCTCATTGTCCATAAAGAGTTTATTAATGGGACTGCCAATAGCATTTTAAAAGAGCTGTAATCGGGAGCTCTGCGCTTCTATTGGCTGGCGCTGGCTGCGATCCACGAGCCGATGTGCCGTCTAAAAGAGAGACTGCTCCGATCAGGGGGAATAAACAGTGTGTAATTACCTATTTAAAGATCGTAATTGAGCGTTTCATTAAGCGGTTGACAATATATTCCGCAACAATACCGCTAGGGGTGAACGTACGTCAGGGGACTCGCAGTCGACAGCCGACGCAATTTGTCTCCGGGAAACATCACGAATTGCAAAAACGGCTTTGACTTTGCCCGGTCTCCTCTGACGGCTTGGCGGGAGAGTGGGCGGGAGAGTGGGGGGCGGGAGAGTGGGGGGGGGGGGGCCCGCGTACACGCAGCTTATCTTCAAACGCACGCCTAAAACGCGCGCCCAGAGAACCGGGGCGTAAGGGCACAAACAAGGGGGGGGGGGGTGCTGTTATCGAACGCAAGGCCCGCTCGTACCCACGCTGACAACGCGCAGACACAAACGCGGCCGAGTCACGTTTTTTGGGAGTAACGCGCGGTTATGTGTTACGCACGAGGGGACTGTGCGCGTGACTCTGCACGCACAAACAGCGCAGCTGCAACAGCAGTACAGCTGCAACCTCCCTGAGAATAACTTTTATTTGTGTTTGCTAAACGTGTTTCCTCCAGACGGTGCAAACCTATAATTAATGGGCTGCACGCCGTCCGCGAAATAACGCTGTTTTCATTGTGATGCATTGCCTTTCAACTTTCCCTTTGTTTTGCTTCAGAAAAGGCATCGTTTTGTGTTCAGTCCTTTAGAGCACGGAGCACGCTGCGCAGCGGCGCCAATTAGTAGAACAAACTTTACTTTCGCTATCGTAGCGATGCTAATTTTGTTCTACTTTCACACCTTTAACTGCAGTCAACTTCCCAAGTGTGTATCCTGACCAAAAGCTGAACTTTCCTCAAAGAGAAACAGAACGTGACGGCGGCACGAAGACGTCGTGCGTTGCGGCGCTTCGCTCTCATCGCTCTCTTGCGCTAATCCTCGAAGGAGCACGATGCACGCTTGTTTTTTTTTCCTTCTTCTCCAAAACATGCCTCTCAGGTCACCTCGAACATGAAAAATTAACAAGCGGGGAGCAAAATAGCTGCTTCTGAAGAGGAAGAATCGTCAAAACAAGCAGAGTCTGAGCTGCAATTACAAGATGGCGTCGCATACCAAGAATATGATCGCTTTGCTTGCTGTGTGCGACAGAAGAGCAGTGTCAGTAGCTAATTAATCAACTGTCAACGTCATCCACTGAAGCTACTGATCTCACAGAAGTGAAACACAAAGGCAAAGCCTCAACCATAAATATAATATATTTATCCAACCGGAACGGCGCAGTGGCATGCTACTCTGATGTCCCCCGTCCCTGAAACAGAAAAAAAAAGGTTCGCCGTAAAAGAAAACTGTTTCCTAGGGTGAGGCCACCGCGTTTTGACCCTTCCCCCTTTATTTTCCCTTTCCCTCGACGGCACGTCGACCTTGAAAACGGCCGAGGACTCGGGGAGGAGGGAGGAGAGGAGGCGCCGCCCGGTCTTTTCCCGGCTCCGCTGTATTATCATTGAGAAGATACACAGAGTCTGCAGTTTGCTCGTGAACAATTTGACCCGATTTCAGGCATGGCTGCTCTCGAGTCACTTCTACAGACCCCTCCGGAGCAGGCTCCACACCGATCCCGGCCCGCTGCGGCGCTCTCTCTGGAGACCGGGAGGCCACAGCGGAGTCACTGACCATTTAGTGGCGCCTGATTGAGGTGTCAGTCAGCAGCTTTACAAGCAGGGCTACGGTTCCCGCGGAGAGCGGGAAAAACCATCGCCGTTTGCACTTTGGCGACGGGGAGTAGCCCCGGGCAACCTGCGGCTAAGTTCATGAAATTTGCACGAACGCAGCGATAAAAATGTCGAAGAAACACTTTTTTTTCTTCCCCTTTACACACACACACACACACACACACACACACACACACACACACACACACACACACACACACACACACACACACACACACACACACACACACACACACACACACACACACACACACACACACACACAAAAACAGAAAACATCTCAGTGAGATTTCTGACAGTTTCTAAGGCTCCATCTTAAGGGTCGTCATCCAAAGGCTCAAATGCGATAACGTACCAAACAAGAACACGCTGTTCTCGTTTAGCGGTTCGATAACAAACCACAAAAGCGCACACTGACAAAAGTGGCTTCATTAAATATTGCTCAATAACGGCCATCTTCTCCTGAGCTGTAAATTGAATCTCAGGGAGGAGGTGTTAAAATCCAGCCTGCCGGTCTCTGGGGAATATCGGATCCGAGGGCCACACCGTCAAACAGGGATGCACGGCTCGCAGACACGGTCGCAAAAAAAAGAGAGAGAGAGAGAGGTTAATGGGAAATCCAGCACGACCGACGGAAGGGGGATGCCTGTGGCACAGTATCCGGAAAGTTCTCAGATTTCTGTGTGGTCGTGTGCCCTTCTGCTCGTTCTCTTATAATCTTTTCTGCAGATTTTGGAACCTTCTTGAAGAGGCAGGGATTTGTGGCGGATTTAATGACGCTGAAACCATTTGCCATCTTAAAGTGAATGTTTGCCCAAGGTCAAATCTATTCCGACGCCATGGCCAATTTGACTGGGGACTGTCACTTTCACTGTGACAATAGCTCCTGTCACACTCTCACTAACAAAGAGACCTGGCTACCATCCTGATCATTCATAATATCCGCTGTAACTGAAAGACTTTAAACCATACAGACAAAGGCACCTTGTGATACGTGCGCACACACACACACACACACACACACACACACACATATGCACGCCCCATATGCACACACACACACACACACACACACACACAAACTTACTCCATTAATGGTTGACTTCTGCAAATTCACAGATACGCACACACACAGACGAACACAAGCCGTTTACAGCATTAAAGGATTATAGGGCAAACATCTCATATAAATAGGCAATACCGTGGAATGACGTCACCACTTGTATGACAGAAGAATAAGAGAGGCACAGATGGCTAGAAATCATGCTAATTTGTGCATCGTGTGTACGTATCGTGTTTGATATTCACCTTCCTGCCAAATGCATAATCTCACCATTGTGTAGCAGCAAGGCTGAAAGCCTCCATTTTACATTTGTTTGTTTCAGTGCGGGCGTAAAGTATAATATTGTGAGCCGTCTGTCACCTAGTGCACATCCTCTGTCTACGGTCTGACAGAGATGGCATTCAGTCCGTGAATAGAGCTAGTGGAAGGAATTCAGCTCTGCATACTGTGAGAAACAGTGTCTGCATTATGAACACGTACTCTATTCCTGTCCAGATAACATGAGGTTGAGATACTGTCTAGATACTGAAGTCCATTTTTAAAAAAGAAAAGATATTTGAATTGTTTACAGTGTTTTACAGTGAATGACTGACACGACACGGCAATAATTGCCTCTGCGTTTTGAAAAACAGTTTGATTTAAGAACAGCGCAAACCTGCTGTTAATGCGTGATGGGTACTGTCCCACACTGGGCACATCTGTGGATAGGGGCGCAAACCCATGTAGAAAATCTGCCATAGACCGGCACTGAAGGCAGACTTCGCGTTCGCCAAACTGTGAGAACATGTCGGCCTGGCACGGTGGGGCGGTAGACAGTGGAGATAAGCCCCGCCCCAGTCACATTCGATTGAGCCGACCCAGCGGCTGCGCTCTCCCGGCAAAATGATTGGCCGGTTCCCTGACGACATCACTTCCTGTTCCTGCCTCGGCCAAAAAAAAACAGGCACAGGCGGAGTCCTCCACACAGATCTGGTCGAAGGGCCTATGGATTGAGACACTGGGTTCATTCCAATCGCTTATTTTATCCGTCCTCGTCTCCTCTGTCCTCGGTCCTCGCCTGACCTGGAAATCGATCGAGGTCCGCCATCTTTAAGGTCATTACAAACCAATAAATGGACTGGGGAACGAGGAGGCTCCCGGAGGATGCTTCAGTGAGGAAACACAAGTGTAGCCTTTGCGGAAGCCTTTTCTCTGAACGTGTGATCTGTATAAATTATCCACCACACTCCACGTCGCAGGAACACCCCTATACAAATGCAATTTTACCGTTCCTTTCCATTTATTATAAAGCACTAATCCATAATGACACTCATTCTTTATAATTAATGGAAGCAACATTTATTCATGAAAAAATGCATTATAGTTAAGCATGTAAGCATAATATGACGCTGACGCTTGATTGAGCAAGGACGTTCCATTTGCCTAATGAATGTTACCTCGATTACTCCGTCCTCATATCTGATCCTTGCATCCTTTCCTCGCGTCCTCCATTGGGCGGAGCTAAGGAGCGAGGAAAGGACGCGAGGAAAGGATGTCCCGGTTCTCAGTGATGTCCAGTGCAGTCCTGTTCAGGACTGTCTCCTTGCTCCAACTGCAGTGACATTTCTGATTGTGTCAAACCTTTATCTGTACCATGTACATTCCTCATTTTTCTCCAGACCTGTATTTGATCACAACAGCCTTTTTGTCCTGCTTAAGTCTGTAACTGGCTTTTTGGGCCCTGCTTAAGTCTAATGGGCCTTTTGGGTCCTGCTTAAGTCTGTAATGGGCTGTTTGGGCCCTGCTTAAGTCTGTAATTGGCTTTTTGGGCCCTGCTTAAGTCTAATGGGCCTTTTGGGCCCTGCTTAAGTCTGTAATGGGCTTTTTGGGCTCTGCTTAAGTCTGTAATAGGCTTTTTGGGCCCTGCTTAAGTCTGTAATGGGTTTTTTTGGGCCCTGCTTAAGTCTGTAATGGGCTTCTTGGGCCCTGCTTAAGTCTGGAATGGGCTTTTTGGGCCCTGCTTAAGTCTGTAATGGGCTTCTTGGGCCCTGCTTAAGTCTGTAATGGGCTTTTTGTGCCCTGTTTAAGTCTGTAATGGGCTTTTTGGGCCCTGCTTAAGTCTGTAATGGGCTTTTTGGGCCCTGCTTAAGTCTGTAATGGGCTTTTTGGGCCCTGCTTAAGTCTGTAATGGGCTTTTGGGGCCCTGCTTAAGTCTGTAATGGGTTTTTTGGGCCCTGCTTAAGTCTGTAATGGGCTTTTGGGGCCCTGTTTAAGTCTGTAAAATGAGCTTTTTGGGCCCTGCATTCCTCTGCAGTATATTTTTCTCCTCAGGAAATCACATTTTTTAACACAGTCACTTGTTGTGAACCTTTTTCCAGACAAGAAACATAACATTCATTGCGGTTATGTTTGTGGTTAAATAAATACATAAATACATCACTTAGGAAAAGACAAATCTAGACAAATAAAAATAAATGTTTGATTATTGCGCTCTTTGTACAACAAACATACTGACTTAAGCTATTAGCCTGCATAACCATAAACATCTCTTGGGTAAGTGATGAACAACCATAGAGCACTTTGAATCCTGGTTCCATTTAGGCTTGTCTTCCATTTAGGCAGAAACATCTGGTCATCCACTTTGTTTTAGACATAAACAAACAAAACCATGCATGATAAATTATTGTTAGTCGTGAAGCATTAGGATGTGAGATCAAAACAAATAGCCTACAACTTTATAATTTCAAAATTACAGGTAGGCCTACATCACTTGCATAATTTCAGTATAAATAAATGGCTAGGCTATTTCAGTGGCTCAATGGTTATCTTGCATTCTACTATGAGTCAAACAGAGAAAATTTGTAGGACATGTCGGAACATAATCCAGCTGCAGGGCATTAACTGAACCGCATTACCCAGCATTCACCTCTCACCTCCCACTGCTGCCCACACCGAAGTAAACTCATCCATTGGCCCAGGCCCTATGGGGCCCACAGTATCCCACAGTCCCTTGCAGGTCTCTACTTCCCAGTCAAAATCCATCATCCATATGCAGACATTGATGCTGCGGAATGTCATATCGTGGTAATTAGCATCGTCTTGTCCCAGTGCTAGTATTAAAGTGCACCAATTACAAATCTCCAAAGCTTTATACGTGCACAATTAAAAGACCTTTCTGTAATTAAACGTCCTTCCAACCGTAGCACCAAGGATTAAGATGCCCTTACCAACTTCTAAAGGGACTCCCGACGATGCGGTGATAGATTTAAAGAGCGGCTTTGACTTAAGCTTGCTGGCCAGGTGAGAGCCGCTGACTCGAGGACAATCTCTCCTCCGCACTTTCTATCTACCATCTACACAGGGAGCATCTATCTTGATTTCTGCTGAGAGAAAAAAAAAAAGAAAAAAAAGAAAAAAGAAATAAAAAAAGGAGGAGTGGGAGAAAAGAGGGCAGATAAACTGAAGCCGAGTCCCGAGATCGCCCGGCGGAATGGACCTCCATCTTTACCCAATTACAGCACAGGAGGGAGGGAGGGAGGGAGGGAGGAGATAGTGTTTACGACTCTGGCGTGAATTACGCTCACCACCACACCATGGGTGGGGGGGGTTCTCATCTCGGCCAGAGGTAACTGGGGGGGGGGGGGGGCATAAAAGAGTGAGATGTATTCAGATTAGAAAGGTGTCGTGTTACTCTCTATGAGATGATAAATATGTGGTTATGATGGGCCCCCGCCACCTCTCTACCGGGGCGCCTGGATGGCGGTAATGGGGCTCAACCCCTGCACCCAGGAGGTGATCAGGTCTAATCCCCTTTCAGATGAGACTCTGCAGATTGTCCCATCTGTCAGGGCCCTGAGAGTGTGCATAACGGGGCCAGCTGTGTGTGTGTGTGTGTGTGTGTGTTTGCACGTGTGTGTGTTTGTATGTGTGTGTGTGTGTGCTGTGCGAGCATGTGTGTATGTGTGCCCAAATATGTGCACATGTGCCCGCGTATATGTGTGCCAAGTGTGTGTGTGTGTGTGTCTGTGCATGTGTGCGTATACGTTTTGTTTCCACGGCGTGGAACGTGACATGACTCATGCGGCCGGTGGAGGAAGTTTAGCTACACATTAGCCTGAGTGTCCGCCCCGGTGCTATCCATTGTTCCACTAATGACTGAAACCCATAAAGCACAGGAGCTGAGGAAAGCACCGTAACTTAAGCTCTGAGCTCACAGACACACAGTCGGTGTCATCAATCCGGACACGGGCTCAGCCGCAGCTCCTCCGCGGGCGGCCCCCCAACCGCGGCCCAGGAGGAGGTCAGGGGTCAAGAGCACAGGAAATTAAATGAGATAAATGCACGCTCCGCCACTATCTGCCATCACGGCGCCCCGCTGGGCTGACAGCCTGTTTAAGTGTAAGCGGTTATGGGACTTGGACTTCAATAAACATCTTGACAACAGTTGCCGTTGGCTCGCAGTCACGTACTCTCGCTCCCCACTGCACTTGATGGTATTTAGACGTTCATGATTCAGCTTGTTCCATTACCCTGGCGTACACATTTGAAAGATGCCACTCCTGTTCTTATTGCACCGGGGTAGGAACAGGCAACTACACGTGCACCATGACAGTGGGGAGTTTGGTTAGCTATGTATTTATTCCCTCTCCCCTCGTGCTGCATTAACCCTCTGTGACTCCAACAGTGTTCTACGTTGAGTAGCCAAACGCGGGTTTACATCGAGGCGTAGTCGCGCCGCAGTCTAATACATGATTTATGTGAACGTGTATAATTATGCTTTTTTCCAGACACAACGATTTCATCCATGTTTTTAACCTAAAAAGGGCACGTCGCTAACAAACGCGAGATGTTGCCCAAAAACAACAAAGTGGTTATAATTATGCTGAAACCTAATTTCCAGATACAACGATAATTCCTGCTGTACAGAGGAAAAAGGAAATGGATGTGGGGGAAAAAAATGTCCATTCAACAATTTCATTTTATGAATCCATTTACTATGAATTCACCCATGTTTTTAACCTAAAAAAGGCATGCCGCTAACAAACCAGAGATGTTGCCCAAAAAAAAAAATCAAAAATCAAAAGTGGTTCTTGGGCATAAAACCGTTGGCAGAAACTTCTGCAGACACTACGCAAAAAAAAATTTATCCGAACTACGTAAACTACGGTCTCAAGGTCGGAAAAGTAGCCTCCATCTCCCGTTCTTCCACTTCCTTGGTGGGATCTCTCAATTTAGACGCGTCGGAATCACTACGGTATGCGCCATTAACAACAATCCTATTTTAGACTGCGACACCCAAGCACCAGTTTTAAATAACATAAATAATGTGGTTCTGACGCTCCGGTGAACCCTCTGGACGGCTGTAAAACACAACGCTGGAGAAGAAAAAGCCCCCACCCCGCGTCCCCTTAGCCCTTGGATGTTACCTCCTCTCACATTACAGTATTTATTGAATTTCTCAGCCAAATGGTGTTCTGCTCCATAAAATCTAGACAAGTGGACTCTGCCAGCCTAATAATGGCTCCATACTCTCGAAATAAACTTATTTTACTGCGGCAAACAAAAGGATATGACCTGGAAAGGTTATTTTCCACTGGATAATGGCTGTTTTTAAAGTCAGGCCTTAATTGGTGGTGCTAATTACTAGCCGGTGGCTCACGTTTTCGGTGGGTCTCTCGGGCACTTCCTAATGAATTCCACCTTTCCCTCAAGGTTTTGGGGCGAGAGAGGGGGGGGCGGACGAACGCCCGCGCTCCCTCGTGCGTCAGCTGTTGTCCCTCCCCCGCCGACACGCGGCTACGTGCCTCAGCTCCGTCCTGGCATAACTCCCCCGCCGTCTGAAATACCGCCGGCCTTAACACTTGCAGGGGGGAGCATGTGGAGGATTCGACAATGGCGGGGTCCTCTCATGCCGGCAGTCAATGAAAAAAAATACTCCACTTTTCTGAGCAGAGACAAGCAAATAAAAGATCAATAAACGCCCACACACACCTCACCTCCAGAGAGACTTCATCTCTTTGAAAGTACTGGACTGGTCTTTGGCCTGCTGTTCAAAGTGAAACCGTAGCAGTTGAGCCCTTTCTTTCAGAATTGTTGAGCAAAATTACTTTAGTTTACCAATTCTGTATACCAACTGTATTTGCAAAGATTTCTTTACATGTAAGCAGGAAAAGAGAGTTTTTGTCTTTGAACAGCCAAATAACGTAAAGTATTGTACCTCACTGACAGATAGTGACTGACAGACTGAACTTACCTGAACTACTTTCACTCACAATGGAATGCAAGCATTAATTTTCCTTTTCAGTTTGGTTAGGCGATCCCCAAAATGTATGAAGTTAATTCAAAATGTTGATTGAATCCAGAGGCAAAGCCTCCCTCAAAAGTACTAACAGTGCTTTCCCTCTACCACTCGATGGTAAATGGAGGATCCCCTAAAATAGCCATAGCAACTGAATAGTTTTATTGTTTACTGTCTGTAGGTCCTCATAAGCCATCCTCAACTGGATCACTTACATACAGTATAATAGCTCTGACACATAAACCAATGTATAAACAGACTTTATCCATGCGTCTTCTAGTACTCGTGCCAGAATACATATTTGCACAAGATGTGAGCAGACACGCTAAGCCATTAGGACTTTGAATATCACAAAGTTGCTAGATAAACCTCTTATTAAAAATGGATCCCCGCGCATGGGCCACCACTCCGGACGACTTGTCATTGGCAATCGGCATGGCAACCGGGCTCCCAAAAGCAGCACGCTTGTCAAGGTGAATCTCGTCATGTGGATTCCGTTTTTCCGAGCGTATTTATGAACGGCTAAATGGAAGTTTGGAGATTTGGAATATCGGTTTACACGGGCCTTTCCTCCTCCTCAGACCACCGGCTGGGTAATAACCGGCCCGCACAGACTCTCAGGCGACACTGCGTGTCCCAGAGACGGGGGAGGCGAACGAGCCGCGACGTTAGAGCGTTACGGATCGCGCCTCTCGTGTCATTCCTCGACCCGCTCGGCCTCGCTCTCGCCGGAGCCACGCGGGACGAGGAGCAGCCGCCGCCGCCGCCGCCCCCGTGCTGGAGCGTTCGGAATTCGGCGGCGCAAGCCTGCGGAGCGAGCGTCTGAAGTCCCCCGGGCCGACGCGCTCCGCTCCTCCGGGGTCAAAGGACCTTAATCTCCCAAACGAGGGAGGAGGAGGAGGGACTCGAACGAAGCAGCTGGAGAATCTCCGCGCCGGGACCGCCCACTGATAGCTAATAAAAGAAGCAGCCCTTGACTGTGAACAGCTGGGCTCCTGCGGTCCGGCGCTGTAAGGCTGTTAGGCCTCCGAGGGCAGCCGGCGCTCGATGTGAGCGGAATAGCCAGCGCGGGCGGAGGAGCAGGGGGGCGGGAGCAGGGGGGCGGGAGCAGGGGGGCGGAGGAGCAGGGGGGCGGGAACAGGGAGTTTCCAGCCGGCTAAAGAGGCCGTGCGGATCGAGGGCTTTGTTCTTCATCCTGCCTTCTATATGTTAACCAGTCAATCAATGCAGCATTAAGTTATCCGTCCCTTTCTTTCCTACACAAAGACGACGCTGAAGAAGCTTTTATGCGCAGGCCTGGGGGACTGGCTCGCTCACTGAGTGCTAATGCACAAACAGCCATTTAATGGGAGCAAGGCAGAAACACACACACACGCCCGCACGCCACACACGCACACACACATGCACATGCTCATTAAAGCAAGCACACAAACACGGGTACTCATGCACGAACGCACCACATGCGTGCGCGCACGCACAACACACGCACGCACACACACACATACACACACACAAAAACACTTGTTTATGAAGACATGTCAGCAAGAGGGCTCTCAGTTATTACATGCTCCACATATTGTAAAATGACTTCCTTCACTAATGACTACAGAATTCACTCCTAGCAACCGCCTCCCTATAGCGTGTGTTTACTTCAGGCTGTGAGGATATATTTTGGTTACAAGGCCTATTTTCAGCTGGGTTTTAGCAGGGATCTGACTAAAACTCTGGAATTAGTCAGGGTCACACAAGGTTCTTTGGAAAGCAACAGGCAACGGACCTATTTTGGAAATCCACCCCCAATGATTTCAAGTCTCAACATTCTTTTTTTTTTTTTTAGGTCCACAGGGAAGACTTTAATACTTTAAAAAAAAAACCTTAAAAATAAAGTCAGGGTTTCCCGAAGAGCTCCACCCTCTATGCATACGTTTCCCTGGACATATGCCAGATCTGATATCTTAACCAATCAAATCGACGCAAACACTGGCTTTTAGAGCGAGGCGCATTACCAAGTGACGTCCAACCAAATTCAAATGTTGACTGAAAACAAGGCAGGCACTCGATCCAAGGAGCCCCGAGCCGGCCCTGTCAATTTGAGAGAAGCAGGCGCTGCAATCATATTCCAAGGGAGGCGTGATGGCAATAACTCCTCTCTAATTAAAAGGACCGAGGCTAAAACAACTCTGCAGATGCTTCCCTGCTGGAAGATTCCCAGGCCGGCGGATACGACGGTGTCTGACTCATTACAAACCACCATCCCGCCATCCTGAACCTTCCCTTCCACTCGTCCTCACTCTCTTTTCTTCTCAGTTTTTATTATTTTAGATTTTATCACGTGAGTTTGAGTGCAGGCAGCACATGAGTCTCTTTGTGTTTCCACACAGAACGCTTTGATAAGAGTGGCCTTATCAGACACAGCTAATCCTGGAGCGCACAGATCGGGGGTCTGTTTCCCTGGTCCTGGACAGCCACAGGGCCGGAAAACCAGTGACCTATTCGAACCAGGAGAGGTCAGTTAAGTGCGTAATCAACCCGCTTTAACTGATAAATTAGGCTAAGCGCTGAGTAAGCGCACCCAACAGCAGTGCCAGGCTTGCAGACCCCTGATGCAGGCCACCAGATAAGAGATATGAGTCAGCAAGTTAAGAGGAGCGTCAGCTCTAACTCCTCATGAAAGTGCACTATTTATGGCTTGTTTTTTTTGTTTTTTTGTTGTCGTCTTCTAAGTCTCACTGCCCTTACCTTCTTCTTCTTCTTTAAAGTGCTGACAGGAAATAACGGGAACGAAATTCCATTAGCGTGAAATTGGAGTGCGCTAGGCAAGTAAACGGTATTTTAATTAAGACTCGGCCTTGCTCGGGTCTCTGGGAACGAGCGGGCTGAGGGCCGCCCGCGTGTTTACGCCCCTGCTCTATTTCAGGCCTGCACAACAGACGCCTCCTTATGCCTGTCGGCTGAGCCAAGCAGCAGGGTGCGCACGCGGCCAGGCATTTAGCGCTCACTGCTTCCTGCCAGAGAGGAGCTCCACCAATCACCAAGCAGATTGGTGACCACCAAGAGAACAACGGCAAAGGTGATTGGTGGATGCTGCTTCCTGCCAATACCCACGGGTAGCGAGGAAGTAGAGCCAGAAAGTATCCACCGGTAACCGCACATTGGTCGTTACCAGATTACTCTGCGTGATGACATTGTGAATGTTTTATTCCTGTTGTCTTATCCCTGGTACTGACTCCAGTCACACAGCATGCAGAGGCAATTCAGAACCACAGCCCGAAACCAGCTATTATTTCACCATCCATCGTCATGACAGCGTGCTCATAATGTGCACTGTCACGTGACAAGGGTTTAACTACGAGAAGTGGATTTGATTTAGATCTGCACTTGTGCTTGTTAGAAGCGTGCTTGCAGACCACGTGATGAGGACTATCGGCCCGGAACCCTGGAAGCCGTACGGCAGGAACGAGGCGTGGTGACTGGCACGGACTCCGGCGGGATGATATCGCCTCTGACGACTGCGGCAGATGAGCTCGCGTGGCCGTGAACGCAGCGGGGCGAGAGCGTCTTCCCGACGTCACGGCCCGGCGCAAACGCACAAAGGAGGGACGCAACCTCGTAAAATGACCAGCGGGGGGGGGGGGGGGTCTCGACAGGCTCCCTCGCGCCTATCGGCTTGTTTTCGGAGCTCGGGCTCGGTCCGGTGTTCGGACGATGCCGTCCGACGTCTGCGCTGATATTTCGCCCCGCCTGGCGCATCTGAAGCACATGCTACTCGGCCAGATGACGAGTGAAGCTGAATCATTATCTAAATGATAGCGATGCTAATGCTAATGCTGCTCTTCTACAAAGGGTGTGAATGGCATCTACACAAGGAAAGCAAGTGCATTGTATGTGGCAAGGTTACGTTACGATACTGACGATTATCTTATTCATGTTAAATACAATAGAATGTTAAATAGAAACGTATAATGCAAGCAGTTATTGCTGGGATTATAATGTTTATTGTCAATAATTACAAGCACCGTATGAAATAAATCCTATCCGGTATGTTCTGTCCCCTTCAAAGAAAAGTTCTCACAGTCCTAAATAGTGTAGATCTTCAGTGCCATTTTTAGATATGCACTGGCATTCCCCCAAAGTTGCAATCCTCCTGAGAGTGTTTGGCCTGACTTTAAACATAATGGCTCATGAAAGGAGAATAAAAAAAGAGAGTCACTGACAAATAAATCAATATCTAGCAATTTACAGTCATATTTAGTAATTATTGAGAATCTGTCAGGCCTTTTTTCACAGCCAAAACCACTCCAACTTTTCACTTTTTCACTTCTGAACACAAATGATGAATAATATGTGAAAATCGATATCAAAGCCTTTAAAGTTCACTCTACCTTGAGCGCCATTTGGCCCAGCTGCCTTCCATTTAGCAGCTGTTCTAACTTTTGACCTTCTTTTGTGTTTCTGTTCAGCGTTTCAGAATGAACCCAAACCACCTCCACGCCGAATAAACTGTACACACGCAGTTAGTGTGTACACACACACACACACACACACACACGGATGCACGCACGCACAGACATGCGCATGCACATACAAACAGCATGCTACACAAAATAACACAGGACCAAGACCTAACGGATAAGTACAAACAGCAAACTTAAATGTGGCAGTTGTTGTTTATCAGGCAGACTTCAAGCAAGCATTAGTCTACTGCTAAATTAAAAAAAATAATAAATCCAAATGCACAGAATAGAATAAATGTGATTTATAAACACCCGAGGCGACAATCTACAGATGAGAGGCTAAGTCCCGCAACCAGGCTCCTCGTGTGTGTGTGTGTGTGTGTGTGTGTGTGTGGGCATTGCGTAATAAATATCTCTGGTAGGAAAAGAAGAGGAAAAAAAGAAAAGAAAAAAAGAAAGAGGAACAAAAGTGCAATCTGCACCCACTTGTTACACAGAAGGAAAGCCGGGGCTCTACAGCCTATCATTCTCAGGTTGATTTATGGGAATTATTGAAAAGGTATGTGATTTGTAGTCAGAGACAATAAGGCTGTGGAGCACTCCTCAGATTGAAATGTTTTCAAAAATGGCACCATAAATCTGTGAACCAAGCTTATTCCGACTGTTGAAGTACCGGAGGGTCATTTGTGAGATCGCCATATTTCCAGCGAAGGATAATTTGTCCGTTGTGTGCCTGAACTTCCTATCCACACTGTGTTTTATGCCTTATGCTTAACTGGATACTGCAATATTGTTATATGGTTGTGAGTCTCGCCTGTCAAATCCCAGAACATTATAAGAAAGCTGTAGGGTCAAAAGAGATGGTGTTTGAGGACATTTTGAACTTTTATAAGCTTGGAGAGTAACAGAAAAAAACAGGTTAATAAATAAAACAACCGCTATCTTATAGTGCAAAAGGGAATGCAACTGGTGTTTGGTGTGAAAAACGTGTCTAACATGGACATGTTAGTTTTGTGTGTGTGTACATGTATTCATATGCACGCACGCGCACGCGCACACGCATACACACACACACACACACACACACACACACACACACACACACACACACACACACACACACACACACACACACACATAATTTAGCCAATTATGGTCATAGACTCAAGGTGAAATAAATACAACAACACAGAGAATTGACATTATGATAAAATAATTAGTTACAGTACATGGGTAACCATAGCCCATAGCAATCCCTGTCACTGCCGCATCACCCAACATTCAGACCTGCATTAAAGTCAACAATATTTGGCAGATGCCGTTTTTCACATCATGTAGCGGACTCCCTAGGGAACGCTATCATAGATGTGACACGCCATAAAAGACAGCACCATAAAAACCGGTGCTGGAGTCCGAGGGGCCAATCCATACGACTGCCAGATGTTTCAAAGATGGCCTGCAAGGTCAGGGTAATGGAAGTTATTTGACTAACCTTAAATATTTTCATCGTGGCAGACGCAAACTGTGAGCTATTTCAAGTAAACGGTGAGCTAATAATATTCCTTCATGTTTATTGTACTTCAGTTTTTTTGTCTTGGTTGGGTCAGCTTTAAAACAAATTTGGTGTAGCACGTTTTTTTTTAACAATGCATTTGAGACTGATTGACGTTGATGAAAGATTAAATAAAATGGCCGTAAAACCCATTTAAATGCCTAATGGCAGCTTAATGGCATACTCTAACGCACAAGGACTGAACGGAAACGGCACGTAAAACGGCCTTTGACTTCGAGGCTCGCAGTCGCACTGACTGTTTGCCTTTACCCCAACGCTCAACAGCCTGCTTGGGGAAACAAAACAAAAAAAGAGAGTCCTTCTGCTCAGGTCAGAACCTGCTGTTATGTGAACCCCGTCAATTACTCTGTTGGTGAGAAAGCTCTGACAGAGGCTGCACCGTCAGCCGCGAGGGTCAGTGGTAACTGGCTCCAGGTGGCAGAGCCCATCTTTCTAAACATTTCAGATTTCAGAGGGTTGTCTTCTGTGGAGGGAGGGAGGTAGGGAGGTAGGGAGGTAGGGAGGGAGGGGGATGGAGGGAGGTAGGGAGGGGGGAGGGAGGTAGGGAGGGGGGGAGGGAGGTAGGGGGGGGGGTAGGGAGGTGGGGGGGGGGGGGAGGTGCCAGTGAAGTGAAAAGATCTGTCCACAACACCAACACAAGTTTCAGGGCTGAGTTCAGTTTCAGGGTCGGTTTTCCGTATAATGTGGCGCAACTTTGCTTGTGGGTGAACGAGGATTGGAGCTTGTGTGTGTGTGTGTGTGCGTGTGTGTGTGCATGTGTGCGTATGTGTGTTTGCGCGGGTGTGTGTGTATTGCCGCGCGTGTCTGTGTGTTTGCGCGCGTGTGTCTGTGTGTGTGTGTGTGCATGCATGCGTGTGTGTATGTGTGTTTGCGCGGGTGTGTGTTTGTGTGTGTGTGCGTATGTGTGTTTGCGCGGGTGTGTGTGTGTGTGTGTGTGTGTGTGTGTGTTTGCGCAGGTGTGTGTGTGTGTGTGTGTGTGTGTGCGCGTGTGTGTGTATGTGTGTCTCGGTGGAAGCCAAGTTTACATGCAGAGACTGAAGCGTGAAAAACACATGGCTGACCTGTGTGACACTAACACAGGACCCAGCAGGAGCAGAAAGCCCAGAGGAATTCCAGGCTGAAAGGAGGTATTGATTATCCATAAACTCATTACACACCAAAAAGCCTCTTCAACAAAACCAACAAAACCAAACCAAAACAATGCGCTGCTTTGAAATCTCACAGATCCATTTTTTTTTTTAGTTACTACTATGAAAGCCGCTCCAGAAAAAAAAAAAGATTTTACCTGGAGAGCCTATTCACAGCAGACATACAATGCTTCACTAAATCTTAGTGGTATAGGCCTAGGTTTGAAGTGAAGAGGGCTGTGAGGATTCACAGGGATTTAACAGAGACCTGGCCAAATGAGTAACACAAACGTGTGATCAGCGTGTGTACTCTCACTTTAGGTTAGCTATTGAGCGTGTTTACTTACTTATTCCAAAATACCACGTATGTCATGTCTAATACTCTGGAGCCAAACTCTGTTGTTAGTACACTTCGATATTTGTACAGCCCCCTCATGTAATAATACAACAAAAAAAACAGATAAGAACCTCTCTGCCTTATTACCTCATCCAAAAGTGCGACAACATGCGCAGTCCAATAAAGATCGCTGTTAGAATCAGTGACAACCCGGCCCTAAATCTCTTTTACGTTCCCGTTTTGTGCCACTTCTGTTTTCTGTAAATGTTTTGCGCTTACGACGGTTTGCCCGGCTTTTGAACACACTCTGAGCAGATCCAGGGCGGTCGTTAAGGGTTACTGGCCTGGTTTACAATCTAGACCGGGGCCCAGCAGTAGCCTGTATTTACACTGGGAATTTCACCGGGGTTTTGAAATTGAAAGGCTGACGGTACAACTGTGATATACGGCGCTGCGGGAATCGCGGCTTGAGGAAACTCAGATTTCTTTTTTAAGACTCGGGTGTCGGTGATATCACTGCAGAGAACAATGTGCTGTACACAGTGTGCGATCTCTGGTGGTACACAGATTGAACAGATTGATCTTTTATCTTATCGAAGAAGAGGCTGAAAATGTAACCTATGCTGACCGCACAATATGAGGAAAAAAAAAAAAAAAAGACTTGTAACGTTAGCCGAAATCTCTATGGCTCCGATGCCATCGATTTATTAATAAGCAACCAACATTTCAGCAGCTAGCCGCTTATGCGAGAGTTTCATGACCATGCAGTATATCACAATGTTTCAGCCGCTAACACAAAACATTGGCTAACATTTCAATTTGATTGATGTGGCCAAATATTCAACGTTGATCAGAGCCTTCTGGGTGCACCATAGACCCTTAGCTATTATATACAAATATGTTACTGCAATCACAGTGCATGAGTCAGTGATGCTACATTGCACTGAGAATGAAATAGCAAAAAAAAAAAAAAAGCATGCAGGAAGCATTCTCCAGTTTGTCTACTAGACAGGGGCCAGGCATGACCTTCAGCTTACTAGAGCTAACAGGATTAAGTGAATTCAGTGGTACAAAATGGCTGTCACTGTGTGCACATTACTTCAATCCATTAACGAAAGATGCACTCGGTTTCAGAACTCGAAAATATATTTAAAAAAATATACTAATTAAAACATATCTTTGACTTATTATCTTTGACTTATTTTACCTGTTGTATTGACAGTTTTATTTTGAATCATATCACAGAAATGTAAATCACCTTCAGAGGCTGGAATTAGCTGAACAAAAAAAAAAAAAAGCATCGTAATCTAAATATGCATATTTCTGGAAAGAAAGCTTCTGTCAGCATTACTCTTCAAACACGCTTTTATGTGGATGATCTCAGAGTTGCAAATGACTCCGGCTCATCAATTATAAAAACAAAAGCCAAGTTGCGTTTAGTTCTCCCCATTCAGGCGAGTGGTGTTGGGTCTTAGGGCTAGCATATACCCCAGTGTAAGAGCGTAAAAGTGTGAGAAAGGGTAAGAACAGCGAGGAATGTGGGAAACCATGGAGAGGGGTACGGTACATGCAGCTGCAACATCTTAGACATACACGACATTCTTTAAACCACAGACTCCCAAATGTCTCAGTGTGTCGCGAAAGAAAAAAAGGACTCAATGTAGAATCATATAGAATCAGCCGCAGGAATCATAAAGGAATAACCTACTGAAAATGTATGTGTGTGTGCATGTGTGTTGGTGTACGCATGCAACTGTGTGTGCATGTAGCATTAGTGTGTGTGTGTGTGTGTGTGTGTGTGTGTGTGCGTGCATGCATGCGAGTGTGTGGACATGTAGCTGTGTCTCATGTAGATGTGTCTGTGTGTTTGTGTGCATGTAACGTATGTGTCCGTGTGTGTGTGTGTGTGTGTGTGTGTGTGTGTGTGTGTGTGTGTTCATATCATTGCCAGCTGCACCTTGGCCAATACATAAATGAAAAGGCAAAGGAAAAAAACAGGGTATTGGTTTCATATTTTAGCTCCTGTGCAGGCTGCTATGCAAATAAATGTGGCCTGCAGAGACACGGTGACTGCAGGAGGGTTCTAGGACCAGTCGATACGAGAACCTTAGACACCAGACTCCATCCGCTGTCCGCCTGGAAACCCGGAATGCGAGGACGCAGCCGGCAAGGGAGAAAAAAAATGATCCAATGGCACAATTCCACATTCTCTTTCCATTTTTTTTCTGGACGCTCCCCAACTTAACTCCATTAGCAGGGCATAAGGACTCCCCTACGCATAGCCGTTTCGTCTGAACCTGGCACGGAACGCCGTAGCTCAAAAGTGCGATTCTGGTTAACGGTCTTTCCTTTCTGACACGCAACACCTATGTAAAACAGAGGCAAATATGTTTTTATTTATGGGTATGTTAGCTTTTAATTATTTTTTTTTCCTTTTTTTTTTTCTTCTCCAAGGCACAAAAGAGCAGGTTGACTAAGAGACATGCTTCCAACTGATGTTATAAGTGTAGAGGATCAAGTAATCTTTCGTCAGCACACACACGCACGCACGCACGCACGCACACACGCACGCACACACGCACAATATAATATATGTGTTTGGAAACAGAGTGTTGAAAGATATGTAAATGTGTTGTAAAAAATTTATTCTGCCACAAGACTACAGCCCAAGAAGAAAGAGGGTCAGCAGGCAGCGTGTTCCCCACCTCATCGCACCACAGCGACCCCGCCTGGCCAGCTGGGTTCCTGCAGTCTACCTGCGCTAATCGCACAACATGTGGAACCCTCCGGCAAAATGACTGCACAGCTCACTGCAGACAGGAAAGTCAGTGCATGCTAGTCTGCCATACTGATCTAACAGGACACTACTGTGTATGTGTGTGTGTGTGTGTGACTACTGTGTGTGTGTGTGTGTGTGTGTGTATGTGGGGGGGGGGGGGGGCGGCTGAATCACAATTAAAATGACCCTCCTGGCAAGCGCCTATACCAACCAAGCCAGCAGGGAGCCTCACTCTTTAAACTTCATTCTGTCATTATAAAGGTCAACTGTGATCTGCGATGCCACAGTATTTTCAAAGCACTATTTAAAAAGTAACATAAAATATCCAAAAGGTTAATCGAACAGAACTGGTTCTATTCATGAACATTCTCTATTTTCATGAAACCTACCTTGACTGCATAAAGATAACACAGGACCCCAACAGAGAACCGTGTAAAAATGAGGGTAAAACTGTTTTGAAAAGAAATGCATTATGTCACGAGTCAACGTTAGTTACCGACAAGCACACTCACTGCTCAAGAATCAACTTATCAAATTTTCCCTGGAGTACAAGTGGGATGCCATACAAGTTTTCACGGAGTTTCCAATTTTGTGCTTTAAGAGGTCAGACGTTTCAAAGACACTTGGTGTACTTTCCCATGGATTTCCTGTCAGCAGTTATAAACATTTTATAGAACAGCACACACAGCTTGCCTAATTTAACTATGAGTTAATGGGACTCATTTAAAATAATAGGCCTAGATTGAACAGTGGCATCTGCATCCATAGGCCTCTAATGAGTCAGCCAATTTCCAAAGATGATCATGTGTCTGCTATTTATTCCTGAGTTTTTTTTTATATATAAATGCAATTATGACAAAAAAAAAACATAAATATTATGACACTCACTTTAACTCAAGTGCTTAAGCAGGATTCATATGGCAAGCGACGAGTTCTAAAGCTACGACAAAACCCTCCCTGAACCATTGTGACAAACGTGAAAGACGACGCCGGTTCAGAAGACGTTCGCTCCCGCTCTCTGCTTTCGATCGAGCTGACAGACGAAGAAAAGAGGCGAAATGCGGGAACGCTAACAGACTCGTCGTAGGGTTTGCTCGAGAACGCGAGGATCAAGGGAAGCAGTCTCACGTCTCCAGATTTGCAATGACAAAAAAATAAAATAAAATCACAGTCGGTGAAGATATGCTGAGGAGATCATATCCAAACAGGAGGAGGAGTACAGAACAGGCCACCTTGGGGGCAGTCCCTTTTTACTTTGCGAGGAAGGGGAGCGGGAGGATCTTGCGGTTATACCGACGTGGGGCGTGGTGTCATGTCGCCGTTACAGATGGCCGTAAGGGCCGGCTGGCCAGCAGCGCATTGCAAAATCACAGGAAAGGTCAAAACACCCGACTGCAATCAGGTCTTTTTTTTTTGTTTTTTGTTTTCATCCGCACTGCACAGTGCAGCTTTTTAACACGTGTCCTTTTGCCCCCTCTGTTTCTCTGCCAAACCGCTACTGCAGATCAGAGACATCAAAAGAGATATCGGCTAAACGGACAATAGGGGCCAACGGGGTGCATTCCTAGGTTTGTACAAACAGTTGGTTTTCCTTCCCTTTCCGTGAGATTCCTGCTGCCGTTTAGACAAAAGGAGGAAAGAAAAACACGGTGGAACTCCCAGGTGCCGAGAACAGGACACGGTCAGGAATGGCGGTTAGAAAAACCCACAATGCAAAGCGTGTAGAAACACCCAAAGGACCGTGTCGTCACGCCAGTGACCGGCGGAGCGTCAACCATTGAAGCAGCCAGAGCGCTAAAAATCTATTGTTATCATTTTTTCACCTGGGAGTTCCACCATGTTTGTTTTTTTGCGTTTACTTTTCTTAATGAATTTATATTTTAATTCCGCAGAAGTGTCTCCGTCAGTGCTTGAGGAAATAGACGGAGGAAATTAAATCAATTTGGAATATGAAAAAATAAAATGGTCTGAGAGAAGTGCCAGAGGCGTGCAATAAATCAGCGCTTGTCCGCTGCACGCCAAGAAACCGCGCGCAATCAACTCTCCTATGTGCCTATCATTAGCACCCTTCCCTGGGTGGGAGTCAGTTCAAAAGCTTTCGGCCTACCTTCCCGCCCCCTCTCCAAACTAAGGCCAAGTAATCTAGTTTGACACAAGCGGAGAAGCCCCTTAAGTCTCACACATAAAGACCAGGTCCTCCAGGCCATTACAAATAAAAAGGTGTGGGCAGCATCGAATAGGACTCCTGAGAAGAACCCTCTTGTTTTCCCCTTTCCATCTCCTCAGTACCTTCCCTCCTCTCTACTGCGGATGAGGCCTGTTTGGAGCGTAGGCCGCAAAGCCCGCTAAACTGCCCGTTTCTCCCAGGGCGCGCTAAATCCCTTGTTTTGATCGCCGGGAGATGGCCGGATCAGCAGGTAATTACTGCGTTTCTCCGCACGGCTCAAACTCTGGCCGTCGTACGGCGGTTTCGGGCTTGAATCGCCCGACGATGGGAGCGCTCCGGATCCTGATGCCGCCGACCGCGCAGGCGGACGACAAGGAGATCTGTCAGCAGCTGCTGTTCCGCCATCCCTGATGCGTTTAAGTAACCTCCAAACTAGTTCACGGTAAAAATGGCATGTGCCTACACTGGTCAGGCTCCCACACACTGCTTTATACAGAGCCAACACAGTTATTCAATTTCACGCTTTTGACGTTTGAATCATAGAGATTGGCCTCTCTTCTTTTTTTTTTTTTTTTTAGATCTATGAGCTGGGTAGATTCAGCACTAAATAAATAGAGAATCATTAGCAGTCTATGATTCAATCAACATTCATTAAGTGCACATATTATTGTGTATTTAATTTCAAAAAGGTTCCAGTCAGGGATGCTTTAGCACTGCGCGCAGCTTTGAAGGAAATCCAGTTCGGTACTATCCACATTAACAATGTGGAATACAATATATTTTTTTCCTTTAACAGTCATTCCATATTTACAAGAAGTGGGATCCAATAATGCTTTCATACCTCAACTCCTAATAAATATCTGGAGGCTCTCTTTGGCCTCAGAAATACAGGCTGCCTTCCTATTAATACACTAAGAGGTCATACGAGCCATATTTTCTGCACAACTATATATATATACAAGGGCTATCTATGTTATGCTATCCTTCTGACATGATGCAATCACATGAAACATGCTTGGAATATACTGTACATTATAAACGCACTGAGTAACGTCTACAATTCGGCTGGGTTCAGTTTAATAACAGAACATTTAGCTTCTATTGCATTGTTTACCGGGAATAGCTCTGAGCACTGCTGCCATGGTTCTGTGTGGCTTTATTCTGTCAGTGTACTGTGAGTGACTCAGATCACAACATCACAGCCAGCAGACAAAATCAAATTGAGGAGCTCAGCGTGAGCTGAAAAAAGGATGAATTTGGAGGACATCCAGAAGTTCGGCTCTTTAACACTCGGTCCAGTCATCCGTAAGTGTGCTGCCGTATTTTTTTCCCCCAATTTGAGCTGAAACAAAAAGGCAAGAGCTTCAATCTTTGAAAGAGAATGAGAGAGGATGAGAGACAGACAGAGGGAGAGAGAGAGAGAGAGAGAGAGAGAGAGAGAGAGAGAGAGAGAGAGAGAGAGAGAGAGAGAGAGAGAGAGAGAGAAGGAGAGAAAGGGAGAGAGGGAGAAAGTGAGTGACGGAGACAGGGGCAGGTGAGAGAGGGAGTGTGGGAGAGAAAAATAGATAAAGGGATGGAGGGAGGGAGAGAAAGAGAGAGAGGCAGACAGGCAAGGAGAGAGAGAGGGTAGGAACAAGGGAGGGAAAGAGACAGGGAGACAGAGGAGGAAGAAAGGAGGCAGGGGGAGGGAAAGAGCAAGAACAGAAAAGGCGTGGTAAATATTAAGAAAACATGCTGTGCCTGACAGAATTAGGGTTAATTAACATTCAATATATGTCACGGTAAAATAGCCTATATAACAAGCCTCTGCACCGTCTGTACAACAGCAGAGGAATTGCAGGCATTTACAGCCATAGAAATTCCCTGAGTGGCAGCGGGGGTGGAGAGAAAGAGAGAAAGAATAAGAAAAAAGGCGGGAAATCAGTGGTCCAGTTGATGGCACTCTACCACGGGCCAGTGGCAGTCCCCTAAAGAGAATATACTGCATCGAACCCTGCACATTCATCTTGTAATCCATCTTAAAGCTGCTTAGCTCCCCACCGTTTAAACGGACAGAAAACTGCAGAGGCCCGGCGACAACAGACCTAATCAAACAGAACGAGAAAATGGCACCGCGCCGCCACCGTGCAAAAAAGCCTCGCTCTCTTTGGGGATCGGTAAGGGATAGGTGGTCTGGCCAAACAACAAAGCGGAGAGAGAGAGAGAGAGAGAGAGAGAGAGAGAGAGAGAGAGAGAGAGAGAGAGAGAGAGAGAGAGAGATGCGATTTGCTGGCTGGCTGTGGCCATCTTTACTGGCCGTGGAGCTCCCTGCCCTATACCAAATGGCGATTCTTACAACGACCTCGCTTCTTCAGAGCAGCCAATTGTAATTGCTGTAAGAAAAACCAGACAAATGGAATTCAAATCGTGACTCATGACCCCGAGATGAAAATTCTGATTTCTCACCTCCAAGAAATGAATGTAAAAGAAAAGAAAAAAAAAAAAGGTATAGAGAAAGATTCCGCTCATTCATGGCCAGATTATCTCATTCATGGAGAGAAGAGTGTATTGGTTGGTTTGTGGAACCAATGAGCCAGCTGTATTTCTTTCCGCTTTGCATATGGGGCTTGTACACGCATGTCAGTGCTAGTGCATGGAATGCAGAGAGCATTAAGTATCAGCTCTGAAAGTGCAGTGCCAATGGCTAAATTTATTAGCGGAGTAAATTAGACCGAGAAGCTTGAGATCAGTTAAGGTCCAAATTTGAATTCACTTTGAGAGTGAGGTGACAACAAAAAAGGGAGGGGTTTCATTTCAGAGAAAGATTCTACACTTTTTAAGTAGTTTTACATACTTTTTTTCTTCATAGGTGGGTACACTGCTTTATTAAACTTGTGCTCAAAGATATATTCACATTCAAAAGTATACAGACAAGGAGGGAATGCATTTTAAATAAAACTGCATATACAAAATGCTTAGCGGCAAACTACAAAAGTTCAGTTGTTCAGAAAGTGTAACCAGGTAAAATGAATTCCTTCTTCAGTCACAATAGGATTATGTACTGTATATATAGACCTAATATTAAACAACTACTTTTTTTAAGTCATAAGATTGTATTACTTGCAAACGACCCTGGGTACAACCCAAAATGTTTGAGAGCAGTAATGCAAAGTTGAGAGGGAACATCAAAATAAGAACAGATGCATTCTGTGTTAAATTACTTTATTTCCACAGAAACAAATTTTAAAACTGTCACCGTTTAAATGAAATTCCCATCTCTGTGTGTCTGCTATTGTGGGGGTAATTTGATAAAGCCGCGCGATTTCAATACACAACGCCCATCAGGCCTGCTGTCTCTGTTTTCCTCAAGCTTAATATTCTGGGAAGTCAAATTATTTCTTCACTTTCAACAGTTTTCACTCAGAAGAAGAGCAGCTTAATGGCAGAGTGATATCTTAGCCTTGCATTGGGCCGCCACGGGGTATTTTTTTATTAACTACAGTAACATCGATAACACGTCTGCTTCCTCCGCGTTAAAGCCCAATGATCAACTATGTGCACCACAGTTTGGATTAAATTTTGCCATCCCCCTATCTTTTTTTCCCCAGTTTGGAATGGCCAATCGTGTATCGGCGCTCATTGCTGCGACATGAACGTGGGTCCCATCTACACTCTAGAACAGTGCCTTAACAGATATCAGACTGTGGGGCGCATTCACACACAAGAACAGTGTCTTAACAGATACCAGACCTTGGGGGCCATCCAAGCACTTGAACAACGCTTTAAAATATACTAGACCGTGGGGCCCACCCATGCCCTAGAACAATGCCTTAACAGATACCACACGGTGGGATTCCCATCCAATATGCTAGAACAGTGCCTTGACCACGGGACCCATCCATGCATTAGAACAGTGCCTTAACATGACTGTGGGGCCCATCCACATACTACAGCAGTGCCTTATATCAGACCGTGGGGCCCACCCATGCCCTGGATGAGTGCCTTAACGGATACCACACTGTGGGACCCATCCAAGCACTAGATCAGTGTCTTAAGAGGATGGCCACCAGCCATGATCCACTCATCGAGACTGGGCTCCACACTGGCCTCATTGTTGAGGACGACACTCATTTCATGGCTGTTGAGTGCCGTCAGGTAAATCCAACTGTGGGTTTTCCAAAGGGAGGGTGGGGTCACGAATTCCAAGCATTTCAACGGTGCGACTGACCCCAGTGCAATTCCACCACAGCTGGTAGCAAGCGCTGGACGTCGATCACGTCTCCTGGAACCTAATCTGCCGGTGAGGGAGGGGCAGCTGTAGGAGGCCGAAATGCAGTGGCCCCATTTTTGACATGGGGTCAATATTCCATATCTACAAGAGAGAAACGTGGAAAGAAAACACTGGAGACCCCCAAAAGAAATTCCTCTCTTGGAAAAAAAAGGAAGAATATTCCCTGGAAGACAGCACATGGAATACAGCTGGGAAACGTTGTATGACAGCAGACACAGAGAGGAATGCGTAGTAGTGAAAGTGTTTGGCCGTGGGGGGGGGGGGGGGATTGTCTGCTTATTAATCAGTAGAGATGGGGGGGGGGGGGGGGTATAACCTAATTATCAATAAAACAATAGTGTTCCTATGCAAGGAAGTCACTGCCTTGAAGCTGCATTTCCAGTCGATGAGCTTAACCAATAAGCCATATAGCCAGAAGGTCGAGACGCATGGAAGAGACCGAGTGATAAGAACTCAACTGAGCCACGTACGAGCCGTGATTACTTCATTATGCCATACACCTACTCACACTTTAAAAAAAATATAATAATAGTTTCACATTTACCATAATATATCAGCTCCACAAAAGCAATGCTACAAACACTAACAACAGATAAAAGACACAGTATATTTCATCTGAGTCCATCCATTGCATTTTAATAATCACTATTTATATGCATGTATTCATTATTTAGCCAAAATGTGAATACTTTAACTACGAATGCTTATTTGTAACTGTAATGCTGCCTACTTTGTCATGTACAGTAGGATAATATGACAGCACTGCAAAAAAGATCTGTTCTCTCAAATAACGTATGCGACTGTGAAATATCAATTATAAAATGTTTTAAATTAAAACAGTGAGAGCGTAATTCATACAGCGGTGTTACCGACATGAAAACACATCCAAGGCTTGCCTTAATAAATAGCATTACCTCACATTACACAGAAAGTGTCAGACCTTGTAATCCTTTACAACCTGCATTTCATTTTAACTGGATTCCCACAAAAAAAAACACACACTCTCGCTGAAACATCTGCTTTATTTAGCAAAACTCAATAGCTTTTTGTAATGGGAGTCCTGTGTGAACGTTAAGAAGTGAGGGTATTAACTGGTAGAGGAGGTAATCTAATTAACTACATTAGATTGCCTCCAGTGGCCTTAACTGGCTTTCTATCAGCTTCTGTAGATACAGGGATACTGGATGCTCACCCAGTGGATACCAAGAGCATTTGGACAGAAAGAAAAAATTACATGATTTAGGAAGAAAAATAATTAACAAATCTTAGTGGCACCATTGGAAATCATTTTAGGGAGTGGCTCAGTGTTTTTTTTCCAATGCACCAGGCCACACCAGTAAGTGGCTTTTGCTAGTAGCGAAAATGTGCTCAACTCCATTCTTTACAGTGCTTTTGCCCGCCCCTTCAACCAACCAATCACAATCTGAACACGCCCCCCCCCCCCCGTCGTCCTGAGAGGCGGCTTTCTGATCACATGACCTCGACCTCAGTCAGCGAATCCGCATTTAAACCGGCGACAGACTGGATCCTGGGTAGGGTTGCCCCATCCAATCAAAAATCGAATCATCCCGTTGGAGAGCGACTCAGTGTTGCCACTGTATGTCAAGTCCGGCCCGGTCGGAGTCGGAGTCTTTTGGATCACTAGGTACCTGCATCCTGCTCCACTGTATTAGAAGCTGGCATCAGCTACGATGGGTGCCAACGGACCATTAACCTCGGGTAATCACGTGGCCTTGCAGTATATTGCAGCTGGCACTACAATGAAAAAGGGCCCGATTCTATCTAACTGCAATACGTTCCCTCCTCAACATCAGTCATACGTTTAAGGAAATGCCATATTCAGTTCTTCCAAATCATAGATTCAGTGGTCACTGAAATGAACGAACATACAAATCTTGACCATAAGGAAAGACCAGGCACATTGTAACTTCACTAAATTATTTACGGTGTTCATGAGTTTTCACGTTGAAAGGATGAAGAGAAACAAACCTCTAGAATGTCTGTCAATAGGAGAAGTCAAAATGGTAAAATAACCCCGTGGCACAGCAAAATCTAAATTCTTAGAAACATTTAAATATAAGCAGTTTGAAAATGCTTTCAGCGTTGCAGTGCATGAATTATTTACAGTTTAACAAATAATGGATAAGTAACCACAGAAACAGATCATTTAAAAAAAGAAAGATTCCTATAAACCTACAGCAAAACAAGGTTCTGCATTAAAGCAAGGAAAGATATTACAATTTCCAGTGACTCTTACAATAAAATATAGTAGTACCACTTCAACTACTCCTTTTATCAATGCCAAGTTAGATTTTGGGGTGAGACTGCATCACCCTATGAGAAATAGACACCAGTTTCTATATATGAGCCAGGGAGATATAGCCTACAGCTATATAAAACCCAATAATACCATACTACCCCATTTTAAGAAGTCTCTACAGGCATTTACAACTAGGCAATTTGATATCTCTGAAAAATAGGGAAGGAACACCTGAGAAGAAACTATAAAATATTACATATATCCTCAGACGTTAACACCATACAGTTAGTGACTCAAAGATAATAACCAGACATGCCATACACATAAACATAGTGTTTGTCACCGCTCATCTTCGTGAATACTGTACGTTTGTGTGTTGTTGTTGTTATTGTTGTTCTGGCAACATCAGAATTGGGAACAGAACACAAGACAGTGGGTGAGAGAGATGGGCAGCTGTATTTGCTCCCAGTCAGGTTGGCTACCTGCTCATTGATTGTGCTGGATTGTGAAAAGGTCCATTGAATGACCGGAGGAAAGCAATGGAAGCGCTGACCGTTGCTAAACCTGAGACCGCTCGACAAACGACATGCACACTCACTTACACACCCATTACAAGAAATCAGAAAACACCCCCCCTCCCCTCTCCTCTCCCTACATAGTTTTCAACATTTTGGTGCCGTGTATTAAATGGGATCAAACATATTAAATAGTTCACTTAGTGAGCCCTGAGAGCACACAGAACAATAAAATTACATGAAATGTACAATAAAATGTTTTATTATCATGGCTGATGAAGATACCTTGGTGCCACTGAAATGATGGATTGTATAATAATAATATTATTGTTATTATTATTATTACTATTATACAATCCATTATTTCAGAGGCACCAAAGTATCTTCATCAGCCAATAACTATATAATAATAATAATAATATTAAGTCTTTATTTAGGTCAATTAATGCATGTCAGCATTTTGTAAAAGCACAATAAGTCTCCTTGTACAAATATTTGTACTCAATATAATCTGTTTGTGGCAAGATCAAAAGCAAATTTTGTCTAACTGCTTTACCTGGCCATGCACTTTGCATAATCTGTTGCATTAACCCTGCATCGGATGGAAAATTATTATATATCTTGTTTGCTAAGCAGATGATCTCATTCCAAGTGAACATAACATTTGCAAATGGTGATAGTGCCTTACTCAAGTGTAGAACAGTAAGCTAGAGAGATCAATCTTGTGACCTTCAGGTTACAAAACAGTTCATTCTCAGCATGGTGCGGTGGCTATCTAATATCTTTATCTTGTTTTATAATGAACCGTGTACTTTCGATATATGCATATTCATAAGAGCGAAATAAGAAACGTCTTCACTAATAAGAGGTATTAATTCATTGGGCAGGTAGCCCCAGTAAGATCTCTTTAAAAGTTGACAAAAGAAAAAAAGTAAAGCATGAAAGGTAAAAACATATGTAAAGTATGCATGCAGTATACCTTCCTTATATATATTTTATGCTTGTAACTACTAATAAACTGTAAAAATCTAGGCTGTTAGCGGTGGTGAATCTCTCTCTCTCTCTCTCTCTCTCTCTCTCTCTCACACGCACGCACGCACGCACGCACCATCACCACCACCAACTGTTCTCCAGTCACTACAGAGTTTGAAGGCCCCTAGCGGATCAACTTGTCCAAATACAGTACATGCACCAGCGCTGCCGCTTTGCAATGTTCTCCAGCTCAGCTTCTCTTCTAAAAAAAACAAAAAAAATAACATCCAAAAAGATCCCGAATTTCTTACAGCGGCAAATTACAAATCTGACCAACAAGCAAATTCACGTTTTTATCGAATAGTACAATTTTTCTTTAGTAGGCTACAAGTCTAATAAAAAGCCATCCATCAAAAAAAAAATTTTTTTTTAATGGAAAACTGTCCCTCAAGAGCGACATCGAAATCTTTGCGAGTCTATTTTGCACCAACATCACACTTCAGATTTTAAGTTAAAGTTATTTTCCGAGAGGACGAATGTTACATTTACAACCTACCTTTATCTTTTATCCTTCTATTCTTTATTTTCCGGATTACGAAATCCGTTTATACGTAGCCTAGCCTATACGCATTTGTTCGTCAAAGAATTATCTGTGGGACAGCAGACCAGCAAGACTAATATTAACGGGGTCGGAGATTCAGTGGCACATTGAAAGCTTCCCTACGAAACAATGACGTTGATGAGTTTAAAATGATATAGGCTATGTTTATAAACGTATAAACGACAATTATTCGCGTAGACTTTATCGTAATTAATGCATAATAGCATAGTTTGAAATGTGTTAATGCAGTAGCCTAATCAATACTATATAGACTATAGCACACACATACACGTATGTATATATATATATATATATATATATATATATATAGAGAGAGAGAGAGAGAGAGAAAGAGAGATTTAAACATATACACATACATGTATAGGCTACACTTAGCCTACTGTCTATTTAATAATCTAATACGATTGTTTTATATAACAAGAACACAGGCTACTTGTCAGTTTTACTAAACCAATGTGTTACCATAACATTAGGCTATATGTATTTTCATTTCATTTTTGTATTTTGATGTTCAACTCCGGAAGGATTTTCAATGACAGTTTGATATAAGTGCAATAGTATAGGCAATCCAGAAGTGTAGGCTACAACAATGATTACGGATGTCTTGCTTGCTACAACAATGCCTAACCTTATGCAAACGATCGCTACAAAAAAATAATAACAGGCTAAAAAAACAGTAGCCGGTCATTTCAACAATTCAGCACAACCACAGAGAAACAGAGGGGAAATAGTAGCCTAACATCACCAACCTATCGTCCTGTTAAACTCACGTTGTCAATACCACACAGTTATTGAAATAAAACGATCGGCTGCTTATTCTCCTGTCGTTAATCATTTAAATGCCCTAGGGGTAGTTCGTGGGTGTACATATGCTGTTAAGCACAGGCTCCCACGGAATGGCATGCATTGGGATCATACATAGCCAGGCTAGCAGTGCTTGTGACAGTGTATGTTTAGCTACAGCGTCCAAAATATAGGATATTTTAAAGTAGGCTAGACTAGCCTACACCGAAAAATAAATGCATAAAATGTAAACGTGAAACGCGACGTGACACTTCGCTTTATAAGTTTGTAAAATAATAATGTTGACTGATGCCATTAAGTTAGGCGAAATTCCGGTTGAATATTTTAAAAACGCGTTGAAGGAAAAGCTTCTGCACGTCTATCCATATGCTGCTTAAATCGGCAGACACTATACGCAAATATTACGGAGGAGATTCAAGTTTCTATAATTTCCGTCCACGTCTTTTCATATTAAACGGCTATGAACTAGTCTTGATTGTCTAACCATTTGGAAAACAAATGCTTACCTTAACATCGTTGTGAACATTTGGAGTCTTTAATCTCGGTTTCCCCTTGCTTGTTAGTATCGTTGCGAGTTACATCCAGTTGGAGCAGGAGCGAAATAATCCACCATCTAAGCAAACGACGGTCCTTAATTCTCTTTTTCTTTTTCGCTCTTGTGTATGAATGTTTCTTTTCTTCTTACGTCTCTAATTGAATTTGCCTTCTTCAGAACAAGAATGGAGTCAGATTAATGAGCTGCTGGATTTGGATATTTAGAAAGGAATACATTTCCCGTGCGTGAGTGTATTTAGCCTTCATAACCCGGTGTGCTGAGATGATGTAGTTGAGTGTGCAGTATAAGGCTGAGACACACACGCTCTCCTGCCGAGTCAAACACAGACTGTGCGCGTCTGCCGCCCCGCGCCGCGCACACAAACAGACAGGGGATGGAAAGGTGACGTCACTGACGGATAAACTAAGTCCCCGAGATCAACTTTCTCTCCTGTCAGTCCACTGAGAGAATATTCTCAGTCTTTGTGGTGCAAGACACCCTAACATATCGACGTCTTTCACAACAAAGCCAATTACCAAAAGTATGATATCTTATATAAAATAAAAGTGATGAACAGAGAGGATAAAAGTGATGAACCCCTGGACCCCTTTGCTTAGAGGGGCAAAAAAATGCTCCACGCATTCATCTGAAATGAATGCACATGAAACATACTAGTTATGGAATAAATAAATAAATATATAGCATATCTTATGAAACAATTTGGTTGGGACTTATTTGTGCAGTTATGCTATAAACACCTTAACAGGTGAATTTCTGAAAAAAGGCCCTCATTTGTATTAGGTTCACTCATAACCAGAGTGATTTACACAGCTTGCATTATTCTTTCCCACCCCATGAATCCATACAGCTGGATATTTAGGGAAATGATTCCGGTTAAGTACATTAATCAAGAGCACAATGGTAGAGCGCCACCTGGGAATTGAACCTACAATAGCAGGGTTGCAAGCCGAGTCCCCTAACCGTTGGGCTACACTTCCACCCATTCAGTTTACTGTCTAAGAAGATAAATGTGTGTGTATGCGTGGGAGGATAAGTGGGGAGGGGGGCAGATTATTATCCACAGTGATCAATGCATCTGTGTCGGGGGGGGGTGAAAATATACTCTAGTGAGGTGGATTGACCCGAATTAGAGTAACGTCGCTGACATCAACGATGGCCAACAGCAATAGACCTATTTAAACCCACATATTTCCACAGTAGGGATGCCGAGCTCACTGAGTAGCCGGTTGCTCCAGGGCAGAGAAAGCATCTTGCAAAAACGTCGCTGTTTCACGGCAATCTCATCCAGGTGCAGATTTATAAAGCACCAGCATTTGACCCTTTTTTTCCAGAATATTCTCAGAAAACCAACCTGAAACACTGCATATCCCTTTGCTAACAGACACTGTTTGTGTTTCAGAATCTGTTTAAATGAATTTTGCCCAATGTTAGCATTTAAGTTCAGCTTGCCTGCTCATGGAAAATAGACTGGAAAACATGATTACAATGAGTAAAAAAGGGCTTCAGGCCAACCATCTATGAACAAAAATAAAATAAAAAAATTCTACAAACTGCACAGTCAAAAAAAGGAAAATCCAAGCAGATTCCATGTCCATTCTCAACAAATAAAATTACCTCCATTCTGGATCTGCACTGACTGAAGGTAGAGAACCACACACAGCAGGTAAAAAAGAGAAGCTGTAAGTGTATAATGGGGCTGCGTTGGAAAGATGGCATGAGTTATGTAGGTTGACAAGAGTATAATGGATGAATTGACTGCTCTGCTAGTGAGCATTATGGAACAATTAGGAACGATCTAGGAGAAGAGGGCTTTTCTGTACATGACCTTAAAGCACGGATAAAACTGTAATTAATTACTGTGCTACAGGTGGACACTTGTTTTGGATGTGCTATATTACAGTATATACAGAGTTTTAAATGAGAAGTCCCAAAACCGCTACTGGGTAGAAGTTAATCTGATGATTGGATGCATCTTAGTGCTGTGAATAACATGGTTCAAAGGACAATTGGAGAAGACTGCACCTATTGACTGGAACAATAAAAGCTTTTTTTTTTTTTTGCTTAATAAAACCCTCACTAGAACCACATGCTACTTTAATATATAATAAAACTTGTAGGCTGCAGATAGAGAGATTTGCCTTGACCTCGCTCTGGGAACATAATTCGATAAGCAGAAAAATTGTAGGTTCTTTCTTGTGACATAACACTTTCTTAAATGCTCATATCACTCACTCTGCTGTAATATATATTTACCATAACCACAGAGTATTTGTCTCATCTGATCTCTCACTCGGGATTATAATAGAGAAATAAGTTCTCAATCTCCAATTTAAAAAAAAGAAAAAAAACAAGGCCACTGGATATTAAACTGAATATCTGTATCCAATTTTACTGCCTTTCAAAGTATGAAAAAAGTTTTGTGGCCTTTCAAAATGTTAGTTGTCAAGACTCAATGACTGAGTGACCGATTTGAACTAGCAGTTGGGGAAAGTGAAATGTCCTGCATTATCATCCTTATCTGCTTTCTCTAAAATACAAACCCCAATCCGCACAGCTGCCATGGGGAACCTGGTTAAACATTAAACAGGCCAATGTTTGAAAAGCTCTCTTTTAGTATTTGTTTAGTATGTTAATTATTGACTTGTACATTGTTTCTTTTAAAGGATTACAGTTGTATTGCCAGCCTCTTATCATGCACGGCTTGTACTAGCTCTCTTCCAAATCTTACGCACGTTTGTAATGTAGTCCCAAAATCGTATATTCCACTGCCTTTCTAAAACGTCTAAAAATTAATCTAAAATGCATTAATAATGTCACTGTGTCTCATTGTCTGGTGACCTCACTCTTGAACTCCATATTTCAGTGATACAATCTCTTACATAGTGATTGTGTACACCTCTGCACACCCTTGGATAATACCTCAGGGCATGTTCTAAATCTACCATCTCAAGTCAATACAACAAATATTGACCAACATAGGGAGCAGTTTATTTTCTGGTAGCCATACATGATATACTGCCTCCACTCAGCTATGATAGGACGCAGGCTAAAATCTAATCAGTAGTTTCCATATGAAGGCTATTATTACGTGAACTTAAGATGCAGTCTATTCCCATCTCTCTTTGTGTGTAGATGGACCGTCAATAGTGTGATTCATCTGTGAGGTTACATGACGGAATGTTAAACAGCAGTGAGTGTAGCACTGAAGGCACTTCATAAAGAAAAAAAACTCAGTGAAAAGCAATCATTTGATATGTTGTAGATCATCCATCAAATATGATTGAGAAACTGGTCTAAAAGTCATATAAACATCTTTTGATATACTATGGCAACCCCAAGTTTCATCAGAGAATGCATCATTTCACAGCAGTACACCATTCTAATCTGTAAAAAAAAAAAAAAAACAATTTAAAATATATAATTAAAAATAAATCCATGTAGTGTTATTCTTTGCATCATTAATGAGGCAGCAATGAAAAATGTAATTGAAAATGGTATAATTCCTCTATCAAGTAAACCATTCATTGTAAAATTAGTTTCACATCAGTCCTGTATTTAAGGAGATAGCTATCTCATAAGCGGATGAAATTTACCAAAGTGTAAAATATAACATGGTGAGATAGAGGGGAATTGGCTTGTTTGCGATGCCTGACAAGCAAAGAGGACAGAGTGTAACAGCCAGAAGGAGATAAGACCAGCACCATCTACAAGGAAGGAAAAACAAAAACCCTCCAGGTACAGACAATCTGCACGTATTTTCTGACCAAATGGCGTCGGAGTGACCAAAGTCATATTATATCACATCATGCCACAAATTGCCTGCCAGTTATATCACCACAGCGAATTAGGAATTTACTGGGATTTCAGCACTTATGTTTTAATGGTTATTCATAAAGCCCTTAAAATACCACCCACATTTTCTGGATAAGCTGATTGCGTGCAGCTCGTCCTCGCACTGTAAAATGTTCAGTGTTAATTCAACACTAACCGCGCCTTTGTGAGTCTGGCACATTTGAAAACTGTTTCAGTTATACTGAATCAGTGTAAAATGTACTCTTTCGGAGTTTATTAACACTAACCGTTTTGCGGTACGTGCACCAAGCTGCGATGCTTGTCACTCAAGGGTGGCGATTTACTCTCCGTGAGAGAAACCTGCCGTCCTATTGATGCTTGTATCACATGCTGTGGCCCTTTGTATACCAAACACATTAATTGCTTTGAAAGCTGCTTATAATGGTTTTCAATAATTGCGTAAGGCTGTACAATTCAAAGTGACTCACTGCATACATTTCATATATCATGCATACAAATCATGTTTTCCCTCACAACTACAGTACTGGGGATCATAAAGAGCTAACATGTACTTATGCTGCTTGTTTTTGTGGAAAATATATATTGTATGCACTTTAAATGGCAGGGTATAACATACTTTTAAATTATACATTATATTTCTGACATATAGAAAAATGTATTTTGTATGTTATAGGATTCAGTTATTTAATTATGAACATACATATTATTTTTGTTTCATCAAAGATTAATCTGGACTTAATCTTGGAAACCCACACACACACACACACACACACACACACACACACACACACACACACACACACACACACACACACACACACACACACAGCCTTTACAATGCAACATCATTACGTGTTCTCCTGCACACAGTAAGGCAGACAGGTCTGCATAATATAACAGCACCCCCGGTGGTGCAAGACAGTATTAGCTCAGGGTCCATTGCAGGCCTGCTGATCAAACAACGGTGTTTGGAGAAAACTCTGCTCAAATGAATGCTGGTAAACCCTCAAAATCTCCGACGGATATGAATGTGTGCAGAGGCAGTAGTTGGAGACAAATCCGGCACTGTACAATAACGTGGCACAGTTTACCTCTATACATAATGGAGCAACCCTAGACAACCCCCAGGGAGACGGTGAAGGAAAGAGGAGAATAAGGCCGTGCAAATTTAAAATGATGACCTTTCTAGTTACACAGATACTCTGAATATAAATTATTTCCCCTTCATGTTCCCTAAACATGAGCCCTGGAGTACATGAGAGCTATCAGCAAGGCCACCTACAGGAACTAATGAAACAGCAGCACGGATGATTAAAATGCAGACATCTCTTTTAGTGGCGCGTCCGTGCATTAACATGTGCTCATGAATAGGGTTGTTTTGTCCTTGTGGTATTTACCAGTCATTTGTTTTTGTGCAGCGCTAATGCTATTCTCAGAAGGTACACAAAATGCTTACTTAACAAGAGCGCTGAAGGATCACAGCTCACGCACCTGCAAACAAGGGGGGGGGGGGGGGGGGGGGGGGGGTGTATGCGAGGATAGCAACCGCATGTGGTTGAACACTAACACATACAGAGGAGAGTCATTTAACAATAGTGTTTTTATTATTATTATTTGCATTTGTTTGTATTTTTATTGTTTAAAATCTTCACTACAAATAGACAGGAAGTATACCAAAAGCACTGCTCTGTTGTATAGTATAAGGACTGGCCCGTCATTTACGACTCCCTTCTTATTTTATTAGTTACTGTTTACTCTGGAGTAAATGCCCCTTTGATATACTAGGCCTAACACAATAAGAATAGGGGATAACAAATGAGAGGGGATGGTAGGGTGAAATGTAACACAAGCATATTCTGATCAACCGATAACGTTAGCAGAATAGCAGAACTACATGTCCCACTATGCTCTGTGTTCCGAGCAGTTTATTACAGAGGAAACAAATGGCCAGTGCCAAGTATAAATATGAATTAGTTTCTACTGGGTCACTGAAATGTGTTTATGGTGAGAGACCTTCTCAGGTGCTCACAGGTCTGTGTGTTTGGCAAAGCCCGCGAAGATGAGATAGACACTGTCGCGAAAAAAACAACAAAAACAAGACGGCTTTGAGTATCGGGGCCGTGTTGTTTCCTCAGTGCAATCAGTCCAGCAGAAGAGCTGTACAGGGGGCTTATTGCTCACAGAAACGTGGCATAAATGGAACATCGCAGATGATGAACTCAGCGTAGCGTTCTCCCGCCAGTGGATTTGGCGACTGCTCGCATCGTAAACGTAACACGCATATAAGGGACCCCCGGTGCAAAGACAAAACGACATCTCAACCTTCTTCAGAAACTATATCCAATACAAAACTATAAGAGGACTAACCCCCCTCCCCCACACACACACCCCTCCACTGCCTTTGAACTTGTGAATAACTGTGGAACGGCTGATATAAGTATTAAGACTTAATCTTTATACCGAATACACCAAATAATTAGCCAATCTTTTAATCTCTGATAATTATAATAGTAATAATAAGGCATGATCCATTTTGAACAGAGCTACTTCCTGATCCAGCTAACTACATGACTACATGACCTCAGACCATATGGCTCAATAAAATTTTCAGTCACGTTTTTCCAAATTTGGACCTCAAGGCCTGTGAATAAGACACAGAATGCCATTTTCCATTCTCACTATGGAGTATGATCAGCTGTTCCTACCAGACACACTCCTTTGTCTTTGGCTTTTGTTAGCCTGCTGGAAACAATATTTCTCATTGCATATTTTGGTGATGGATTCAGAATCCTCTCATGGGCTGATTTGTATGTGAATAATTAGACTCCGCACAAGTGAAAATCAAAACCTCGTTACAAATACAGACACCTGAAATTTGGAGCTGTTCCCAGCATACCATAGTTCAAGTTCAAGTTCAATCAATGCCTTTATAAGATGCCATATCTGGCCAAAGCAAAATTATGATCAAGTGCAACCCATTTCTACATGCGTTGTGTTATTTGCTTATCTTCTCTTCAACATGTGCTTTCTGCAGTGAGAACAATAGCAGTGTATTGAATGGGAAAAGGATTAAGATTGTCTTGCAGTATGTGCACCATTTACAGGGAACAAATGAGGTATTGGCAAGCAGATTTACAATTAACATTTGAATTGTTTATTGAAAACCCTTATAGTGACAAAAGTTAAAAATTGTGTTTCGAGATAATTATGCAAGTTCAGGTTTATTTGTTTACAGAAAGGTGCAAATGATAATTTGGCACGTTTCTCTGTGTAAGACGATTTAGAGCTACAATAGCACTACCCAAAATTGGTTGTGGGAATATTGTATTACAGTCCCAGATAATTTAGATTTCACAACTTTGAGTGATATACAGTAAGGTGACTCATAAGGACATACTTACACTAAAGGCCAGTGTCCAGCCAAACAAAACTCTGACCCCACAATCTAGCAAAATGCTTCAAAATATATTTTGCTGCTTTAGTAGGACCTCTTTAAAGAAACAAAAAAGACACGTGAAATTTGTATGTGCAACATTTACAAGATGGTGCAGTAATTAAGTCATTATATAAGGTATTTTATACATTTAAAAAAAGTATTGTTGGGTCTCTCTATGTCTATCTATCTATTCAAATGTTTCTGTAAATGGGACGGATGGTTGCAAGGAAACTACACACAAGGTCACAAACTTAACTGTTTATATGAGAGTGTGGATAGCAGAGCAAAGGTGTTTAATGCTGAATTCAGCAACTATAGCGGCCCTGGAATCGGTAATAACACATTTACTGTCATGCAATAATGTTGTAATAAACCACATTTTAATGTTTCATTACAAATTAATATTTAGTAAAATGTATGTTACATGTTGAAATAATGTACACATTTCCCATCATAAAAAAAGGAGCAGATAAAAAGCCTTGGTATTAGAGTGAAATATCTGGAGCCTGATTAAAGCACAGCACTGTTTACATGTAAGCTCTTAGTACGCCAGTCCTTCCCTCGCTGTTGTACGCATTAAAAGCACACACGTGCCTTCACACTACCTGCAGAGGCAGGCCAGATGATGGTTAAAATGCAGTTCAGCGCTCGCCCTCGTGACCGTGACCCCGCGCGTCTCAGCGGCTGCCCGCTGCGATTGGAACAGCTTGTCGGGTTTTGTGTTCTCTGCGTTTAGCCGTAAGTGCACGGGGCCGAATAAAATGTTCACTTGAGCAAAAAAAAAAGAAGCCATTCCAAGGCAAATTCATTGCCGGGACCCTCAAGGAAACCGCGACGCAACTATTCAGATGAGAAGCACAAACTGCATCTTAAGCAAGGGGACAAGAAACGCAGATAAAACACTAATTTAAAATAGCAAAAGTTCAATTAAATATGACAAATCGTGTACGATTATAGATCGGTTATATTTTCTTATCAGTTCGGGCCGACGCCTTCTCTGTGGTAGACACGGTCTTTGGAGTGGCCGGCGGGTTTTTTTGTCGCATGATGTACGCCGCTTGTGTAACCGACTGACAGAACCCAAAATGGCATCCGTGATCCGCTCGATTCAGCAGTCATCCTGCACACCGGGTGTGTGCATTCACCAGAAATCTCACAGCGTGTCTGATTGATCAAAAGCATTGTGTCTGCCTCTCCCTCCATTTTACACTTCAGTGTTCATGAAAGGCCACTCTTATCGCCGATCTGTCACCTCGCACAAAGTAAGGGCATCAAATGGCATTCTGAAGCCACACCATGACCGGTTATCATTGTGTCCTATTAGAGGGAAAATCAACAGGCGTTCTAAATGTACACAGATTGATTGTCCGTTCATCAGGCTTGTGCATAGATGTGGTAACTCGAGTAACAATATTTCTGTTAAAGTATCCCATTTTATGATCCAACCTGTTTGACTTGTATACAATAAATCTGGTTAAGGTGATTGTGAAGTCATAAGTATCGTTATGACTTGTGAGAGGCGCCTTTAGGAATGCCTTATTTTAAAATGTATAATGCATAAATGTGTAGTGCAACTGACATGGCCATTACACTGCATGCAAATCTGCATCTACAGTGCACCGATCCAAAAATGGACTGTGTCTGGCCATTTGCGGGTGTGTGTCTGCTGTTGGAAATGGACATAACCTTGTGCACGGAGGAGTTCTAGTCCAAAAACAATATTGGCAATATCCGAGTCCAGAAATCCCAGATCACAGATGTGGCCTGGGAGTGTGTAGAAGTTTCTGGAAATATGTGTATCGACATGGGAAGCTGCCACTCACGACCGACACACGGCAAATCACTCAAATTGAACAGGTCAGATATCTTCCAGAAACTCCTCTTTTCATGCAGTCTTAGTCACTGTTATTTGTTTGTTTTCTTAACAGACACCTTCATCCAGGGCAACTAACTGACAGTTCATTGTGATGGCATTTTTTAACTAGAGTACCAGGGCATCAAGTTTAAAATATATATTAAAATATTGTGTTCAAGACTTTATAGTAGTACATACAAAAAGTTAATTTCAGGTACAAATAGCACCCAAGGTAAAATGTGAGGTAAATATTGGTGTAAGGTAATGCTGCAAGTGCTGCGATGTTCTGTAAGCGAACTCATGCTGAATGCTTCTGTCCCATTGCCTTGATTGGTTTACATAAATAGGGGCCATGTTTTGAAAAGCTGCCTGCCAGGGGTGAACTACCTGTCAGTCTAAATTTGTCTCAACCTCATCGCCTTCTGCACATATGGGCAGGCTTGCACACCGGCCTTGCTGGTTGCATATGTACACAGCGCAAAAACCAACTCAAGATACATTTACAAAAATATATTTTACCAAACTATAAACTTTCAAAAACAATACTGAAATTAAGATGCTTTTCTAAAAGTTGCCCAGCAGGAAATAAAAAGTACCCCACTTGTTACCAGTATATGAAGAGAGGACTTTGGTCTCTACCATAATTACATACAGAGGAATGTGCAATGTAAGACACTACAGTACATCCTTTGTCAATACTAATCTGATTTATCACTGCACAATGCTCTACATGCTGTATGTCTGGTAGTTTTGATGCTACTGTTCGATGGCAAAAAAAGTTCAAGTGTACTTGATCAAAAGTTACAGGCTTGTAATCCCATAGATATAGAAACATAGATACAACATATCACGTAATGTAATAGTCATTTGGAATTCTGAAATGGAACAATTTGGCAGTCATCTTACCTGGGTACAGCTATAATAGGAACCTATGGCAAAAGTGTCATGTACTTTCTAACCCACTGTGATGTCATAATCGGGTCTCAGAAGCCAGATAGCTGATGATTGGTTTATAGATATAAAACCATGGTTACTGGCCACCATCTTACCTTGGGATGGTCTCAAAAATTGTGCCATTAACTATGACATATGATCTATTGTTCTATATCTATGTGTAATCCTCTGTTAACTTCAGGGTTTACGATCCTTTGTCTTTAATCCTTAACATTAAATATATTCCTCTTTGTTGTTCTATGGGGCTCAAAAAATCTGGACAGTTGGAAAAAAAAATCAACTCTTGCTCATGGCTTTTGCACATGCAGTTTTACTTGACAGAAAGGGGAAAATAATTGATGAAAGCTGGTAAAATGGAAAAATGCTGAACACACACACACACACAAAAAAAAAAAAAAAAAAAAAAAAACTGCTAATAACAAATGAACAACACTGGCTTCTGGGAAGAATGTTGCTTCCACGCAATACGTTTTCTGGCCCCCTGTAGTTTTCATGGTTAAGCAGTGTATTTCGATAGAACCCATTTCTGCATCAAATGTATTCTAATTTAAAAGAACCTTTCCTTTAGATTAATCTCGGCCTTCCTGTTATTCTCTGAGACCGGAACGAGCAGCACTGGTTGGTTTTCCATAACAGTCATTAGATGATACTTTGTTTCACCATTATGTTTTCAGACATTACATCCATGAAAGATTCACACTTTTTATATAACCATGGATCTAAAGGTTTCCAACATGTATTCGTACAGCTTTAGTCAGTGAACAATGGTAAACGTCAACACAGGTGTTAAAGTTAATTAGGGTGTAATTGCTGAGCAGTGCCTCTATTTTCAATAAGGCTATTAGCAAGTTCATAGCTTGTTATATAAAATCCAGTCCTAATTCATCATCTGCCATGTTGGATACGTAACGGTTTCATTCAACAAGAGGAAAAATAAATAAATAGTCTCCACCTTATCGCATTCACATATAGAAGTAAATAAATAGATCTGTGAACGAGATATTCACACTATTCAATATGCCCATGCAATAAACATATTAATGTGTTTTCAGCCCCTGAAAAGCCCTGTTCTTGAGATGGGCACAAGAAAACATGCTGGTGGGCTTCCTCCCCCAGAACCCAAATAATGATTTCATGGGCAATTTAGTCCAGGCAATTAACCCAACCTGCATGGTAATAGGTCAAGAGTGCTCAACTGCAGTCCACAACACAATGAGGCTTCCAGCCAGCAGGGCATGTGGGTGTCTCTCAGCGCTTGGCAGACATTTTATAATTACATATTTCTATTAATAATTCAGTCAATCTGGTCTAGCGGTACTGGAACTCTGTATCCTGGGAGTGGAATGCCCAAAAATGTTGATGCATTAGCCTCTAAAACAGCAGAATTACAGATAGTCTGATAAACGACGGTGTAAACATTAAGCTTTCTCTGGTTTGGTATGTACCACCGTACATGGTGCTAAAAAAAGGTCATTTTTATGAAGTCCAGACACTGGTAGCTTTCATCCCTTAGCGTTTCTGTACAGAGTTGTTCTTTAAAAAAAAAAAGATGGCAGGGAGAAAAGTGAATATTCGTTGATATTCAGAACTTGTCGTGTCACATCAGCCAGGACCGTCCCCGCTGAGGCTCCACAGCCTCTGAAGGCTTTCCTCAGCTTAACTGTGACATCATCAGACCGCGGCTGACTTCCCCAACAACAACCTTGGTTTGTAACCACGGTAACGCCCAACTGTATTCCACACGTGCCATTTTACGGTCTTTGAAAAAATCTAATATGCCAGTAACATTTAATGCGATTCAAAAACATTTTCTCCTGCAACTGACTACATTATAGACGTCCTAATTAAAAGGGAGCCTCTTACCGATAACAGCTTGTATCCTGTAGGTACCTGGTAGGTACAATATGTGCTATTAATGGTGGGGGTAACCAAATTTAACCTCAGCCTACTTCAGCAGGGCAAACTCCCGGTGAGGCAGTTATTTTTCATTTTATTTATTAATGCTTTTTCCTCCCTTTTCTGCCAAAAAAAGTACAGAACATATTGCTGGTGTGCATTGAAATATAATAGCAAAATTTCACTACAGGTTCACCGGAATAGAGAAATTTCTCTTCCTGGATCAGTTCTCAAACTCAGTCCTTGGGGAACCCCTGTGGATGCTGCTTTTTGTTACAGCCAATCTTTTGATAAATTAAGGTTGTTAAAAATGTGTTTTAAACATTAAACATATTTTTAACACAATTTAGGTTTGGCTTCCTGCCACGCGCTTCGACTTGGTGTCCAAGCTTTCAGCAATTAGTGCCCCTCTGATCTCACCTGTCAGTCTGTAATTTAATCAATTAAAAGTAAATCTCTTCTACAGGAATCAGTTGGCGTGTAGCACATTACTGAAAATGAAGGAATTAGCTCATTTGACTGATTAAAAGTCCTGGGATCTGAATATTTGATACTTATTCATCATGTAGTGTTTGAGCCATAATCTGGCCTTAAGAGGGTAAATCATCCATCAACAGATGTTAAACATGTCTAAACACGTCTAAACAAAAACCCAACACACACACCTAGAGGAGTCCCATAGGACAGAGTTTGTGAATCCTTATGTTAGATTTTCTATATGGAGAACCTACATGGGGGATGTGCAGTATTTAGATTGAATATTCCCAAATTCAAACGTTTAATTTCATGGTTAAACTATATGAGCAGTCAACAAGTCACGCCATATGAACTATGAAGACCACTCGAAAATCAAAAGACTATTTCACGTACGCTCTTTCAACAGTGAGTAACGGAACTAGGATTATGGGTAATCACTATAGACGTGGCAAAAATCAATTAAAACATTTTCTTTGGGAAAAGAAAGAAAAGCATAAAAATGGACAAACATTGATTTGGTCCCTGTTCTCCCAAAGTAAGCCCCGTAGAGAATATCCTCAGCCTTTTCGAACCATGCAGCTCTCTGCTAGTCTTATTCTTCTGCATCCATATCTCATGGTTACGGTGTAATCCACTGACTAATCTTCTGTCATACTGTGTGCCAAGGCATTAGCCATTGTCAATGACCCTCACTCCCTCTCGCAGCGCAGGCCTACCACGCAAACGCACATACGCACGCGCGGAACGTACCGAGCGAGCCGTACACTTCTACCACAGCTTCTCTTTTTTATGCCTTCCTCCCACCTCATGCTGTTTTCTTCATAGGCGGTTCGGAACATTAAACTCAAATATAGCAAACATGCAAATGCTATTTTCAATTTTGTGTCAGACAAGAATGCACATTGTTAAAAAATGTCAAAAGAACATTAAAGATAAAAAATGTCAATTAAACATTGTAAACTGTGTCAGCTGCAACCGAAAGGTCCATATGTGTGATGTTTGGAAGACTAAACCACAAGCCCAAAAATATGAATTCACAAATCACACTTCAAACATATTCAACTATCTGCTAATGAAGGTCAATGATTGAATAGGATGAATCTGTAATAATATGATCAATTAAGTTCCTATCAAATTACAATATAAACTCAAGACCTTTCCTCTTTGCAAATGATTTCCAATTAATGCGCCAACATATTGAACAGACTAATTCAGAATATAATCAAATAATTCATTATTACCAGAAAGCATAATTGTATGTGACACCACCTATTAACAAAGAACAGTATTCTGCATAATTAATCCATCTCCCCCTTAATCCCGTCTAATAGAATAATGTCCTTTTGTCTAACCAAGAACTACAATACCCATTATGCAAAGTTGCCAAGCCTAGAGAGTGCTGTCTTCATTCACTTGGCAAGCAGCCTCAACTTACAATAGTTCCCCATAACAAATCTCAAACACATTCTATTTCTCCATTTATCTCAGGTACCCATGTTTCTGAATTTAATTTAAATGCTTTTTTTCACATATAATGTTTACATGCTTTTCATAGTATAAAAAGTATACACTAAAATGTTCAGTGTTAATTCCACTCTGAGAGGGTAGATGTTACTCTTTGAAATATTTTAGACTCTTATATACACTGTTAAAGTTGAAGGTGTCACATGAATTGCAAACATCACATTCAAAGAGGATCTTCTAAATGTGTCTGCACACTTGAACTAAACGTAGCAGGTAATTTCAACAAAATATCTACTGCTCAGATACTGAAATGTAAAGCAGATATCAGATGTCAATTTATTAAACAATATCACATGACAGGGAGTGCTCTATACTGTATATCAGCACGGCTGCGATTTGGCCAAAGATATTCACGCTGTGCTGATATAGAGTATCAGCACAACCTCAAGCATGATATTGCTTTTATTCAGCAGTTCTACTAGCCTATAAAATATATATCAAGTAATTGAGACAACATATTATGATTTTGTTGTTTATTTGGCTCCAACAACAAATATATAAACATTTAAAAATACAAGAAATGTTGACAAATAAAATATCATTATCAGTCATAAGGTGGACAATCTATTCGATGTTACGATATAGCCTTGTAAAAAAATGCATCTGCTGTATCGTATCATGGGAAATGCGTGTCTTTTTGCAACCTCTAAATTGTCTATTCATAAGACGTGTATGAGCAGTCAATAACAGCAGGCAAACTCAAAACAATATTTGATGTGATGTGTTGAGAGAATTGGAGTGTGGCTCATCCCCAGTGTGTCCAAAACATCATTATTATCATTTAATTTCATACAACAGCCACACAGAAACTGGTGCTTCTGTTTTTTTTTTTTTACAAGTTGTCCACTTTTCGAAGTCTCTCTGGCTAAGAGCATATGCTAGATGATGGTAATGTAATGTGGTGTTTAGTGGCATGTTTAGTGGAAATGGTTTAATCGTTAATATTTCTGTAATGAGAATCATCATATTGCTTACAGCCTTCTCTTTTCAGAAACAAGATTTTCATTTTTTTATTCAGGTTGACTTATGTTTACAATTCTTCATAAAAAAGGAAAGTTGTCTATGCGATATCGGTAATTTAGAAGAGAATATGAATATGTTAAGTTTGACATAACATTGAATCAGCACAGCTTTCTCTATGACTGCCACCACCCACCGTCAACACCAATGGACATCCCAACTAAGACGACATTTCCTCTAAGTTGCCACATCAATTAATATTTTGGTCAACATCTATAGGTATGGCAGAGTAATGTAGACCTTAGCAAGAGCTAAGAATTTGACTCATAAACATTCCCTGAAGCTGTGATAGGAATGAACGCACAGTTATGATTGTAGACCTTAGGCTAAGCACAACGAAATAATACATAACAACAGTAAATTTCAATTCTTCACCTGAACCCCAGAGCACTATATATACATCCCCAAACATATTTAATAAGGAAATACAAAAGCAAAGAACAAAAAATAAGTCGGTTAATGATCTCGGTTCATACCCAGAGGTTGTAGCTGAATAAATGAAAGATCACATCCAATTAAAACAGCAAACGTGTTTGTCCTCAGAGGTAAGATCACAGTAAAACAGAATTGCCAATGGTGGTCTCACCTTGTAGTGAACCATATCTAACAATTTACATTTGCAACCGCATTTTACATTTACAAACTTTGACTCAAACTGCGATGGTTCCCAAATTCTAAACGATCACACGATTCTAAATGCTAGTGTCGCCGCGCATGAAAGAAACATGTCTCATTTGATTGGACAGGACCCTTCCCATGGTAAAAAATTAATAAACACATCCAGGAAGACGACGCTTGAGCAAGTTGTTGCACAATTTCCATAAATAAATATATCCCAAAAATAAATTCCCCTAATGTGGTGAAACACGGAGCAGGTGATTCTTTGGACATATTGAATATTGAATACCAGTTATATAAATCAGTCATTTTTCTGCATAAGGAGACTATTTCCTGCTTTTGCAACTAATGCAATTATGTAGACTATTGCTAATGTTATTCATCCTAACTTTGTTGATTGCGCTGATTACTAATGTTAAAGCAAGTACCAGCATTAAATTAACTCTAACAGAGTTCAACAGTACTCTTTCAGAGTTGATTTTATACTGGAAACTTTGCTGTGTGTATGCGTGTGTGCGCGCGTGTGTGTGTGTGTGTGTGTGTGTGTGTGTGTGTGTGTGCGTGCGCGCGCGCGTGCGTGCGTGTGTGTGCGTGTGTGTATGTGTGTGTGCATGTGTGTGTGTGTGTGTGTGTGTGTGTGTGTGTGTGTGCGTGCGTGCGTGCGTGTGTGTGTGTGTGTGTGCGTGTGTGTGTGTGTGTGTGCATGTGTGTGTGTGTGTGTGTGTGTGTGCGTGCGTGCGTGCGTGCGTGCGTGTGTGTGTGTGTGTGTGTGTGTGCGTGCGTGCGTGCGTGCGTGCGTGCGTGCGTGCGTGCGTGCGTGCGTGCGTGCGTGCGTGCGTGCGTGTGTGCGCGTGTGTATGCATTCAACTGGGAAATCCCATAAACAGGCTGCACCACATTCAATGAATCACCTTCAAAAATATTTGCTGTCATATCCAGGGTTACAGCAGCACTATGCAATGGGTATAGAAAGAGAGATTGTATGTTTTTGTTTTAACTTTAATTGGCATATCCAAATAATGGAAGTGAACATAATTTATGATCCAAAGGTTGCATGCACCGGAGAAAGTTGAGAAACCGCTTATCATGACAAAGGCTGAACTGCTAGCTGTACTTTGGTTTCGAGGCATAAACTTTCAAACTATTGTGATGCACTGTTGCCTGGGTTACTGGCTGGAAGAGTCATGGTATGCTTGGCTTTCAGGAAATCTAGGGATCGATCCACCCTTTTATAGAATAAAACCTATTTAAGAGGAAAATTATAGTATCTGAATGTGATCCCTCTTTGACTAATCAGTAGGGGTGTCCCGTTCTGTGCATACCAACAATATATCTGTGTACAAATATTTTATTATTACACTTAATGGAAACAAGCCAATGCTTATTGCCAACTCATTATAAAAGCAATTTTGGTTTGTTTCACAGACAGTAAAGTATAATGTCTCATTTGAAATTGTATTATTAGTTTTCTTATTTTTCAGCATTTTTGCCCCCAGACATATTTCAGCTAACATTTGGACACAAAACTTTAAAAGAACAATATTAGGCTGATTGTACAATTGAAAAGGTGTATCATTATTATTCATTATTAATTATTATTATTATTATTATTCAAATATCAAATGTGATTATTAAAGAAAGACACAAATTCCAAGAAAAAAAACATTGTAAAGGGTGAATCCATTTTTGGCCTCTTAATAATTCTGTTATTAAGACCTGCTGCAGCTGAAAGCCTAGGTCATTAAAACCCAAACAAAAGGCTTGTCTCTATGACCCCCAATACACCTTTCTGTCAATGCACTTTCAAAATAGTTTATTTTTTCTGCGCTCTGGTACATACACTACTCACAAAAAGTTAGGGATATTTGGCTTTCGGGTGAAATTTATGGAAAATGTAAGTTCACGCTACAGTGATATTATATGTATCATGAAAGTAGGGCATTTAAGTAGAAGCATGCAATGGTGATTTCCTCATCTCAAACAATTTATTGAAACAAAAGCCAACAACAGTGGTGGGTATACCACAACAAAAATGTCAATGTCTCAATAACTTGTCATGTGCCCTTGAGCATCAATTACAGCTTGACAACGACGTCTCATGCTGTTCACAAGTCGACTTATTGTCTGCTGAGGCATGGCATCCCACTCTTCTTGAAGGGCGGCCCTCAGGTCATTGAGGTTCTGGGGTACAGAGTTACGAGCCTCTACACGGTGAGTCAGCTGATCCCATAGGTTTTCTATGGGATTCAGGTCTGGAGAAAGTGCAGGCCACTCCATTTGAGGTACCCCAGTCTCCAGCAGCCTTTCCCTAATGATGCGACCCTCGATGAGCTGGAGCATTGTCGTCCATGAAGATGAAATTAGGCCTGTGTTGTTCATGCAGGGGCACAATGACTGGATTAATGATGTTATTCAGGTAGTATGGGCTTGTCACTGTACCATTCACAAAGTGTAGGGCAGTTCTGTATTGACTAGACACACCTGCCCACACTGTAACACCGCCACCACCAAAGGGTCGTCTGGTGACAACAGTGGCTGATGCATAGCGCTCTCCTTGACGTCTCCAACATCGTTGGCGGCCATCATTTCTGCTCAACGTGAATCGACTTTCATCAGAGAACAGCACTGAGGCCCACTGGTCCCTCGTCCAGCGTAAATGCTCCCTGGCCCATGCAAGACGATGACGCCTGTGCCTGGTGGTGTGGTCAGGTACCCTTGCAGGTCGTCTAGCACGCAGACCACGCTGATGTAAACGGTTTCGAATGGTCTGACGTGACACTTGGGTGCCTCTCACCTCCCTTAAATGTGCCTGGAGTTGAGTGGCATTCTCATCCGGTTCCGCAGGGCACTGTTCACAATGAAGCGGTCATCAGTGTGGGATGTGGCCAAAGGACGTCCACTTCTATGCCTTTCTGTGACTCTTCCAGTCTCTCTGTATCTCTGTTGCAACCTGCTAATGACACTCTGTGACACTCTAAGCTCAGTGGCCACTTCCCTCTGAGAACATCCTGTTTGAAGCCTCGCAATGGCGAGGTACTGTTGATCAATTGTTAGGTGTCGTCTTGGTCTCATGATGTCAAAATGTGAACAGCATGATGAAGAGGACTGTTTAAATACCAATTCTAATTGAACCAGGAAATTTATTGGTCGATTCATGGATCAAACACCTGTTGTGAATTTTGCCGTTCAGCTCCTTGTTAGAGAACAGCAAGTTGTGCAAAAAGTACTGAAACATTGAATAGTTGGACATGTGCATTCAAAAGTTTAGAGAAGGTCAAATTAATTTCACCTGTAAAGGTTATAGTGCATTTTAGGTTCATCCTGAAATTTCACCCGAAAGCCGAATATCCCTAACTTTTTGTGAGTAGTGTATATCTTACATGAGCTCGCAGCACACCCCGTTGCTTCTGATATCTCTCCTCGCCAAGAGAATGACATTTCCAATTAGTTAGCCTATTCTCTGGTGTTAGACAAAGGGAAATCACGTAGCGATCACCACTGCTTACAAACGGCATCAGTATCTCCCTCTTGTACGGCAGGAATCTATTTCCCCGTTATCTATTTATCCGTTCATTCATTTTGCTGTCACAATGGTCTTTGACCGAAAACAAGAGCGCTGATTTATATCAATAATAACACCGTATGTCTATTCTCTATGCTTCTGTCATTTCTCATTTTCTGGCGTTTGGCCAGGTGATATGCGGATCCCAGCTGGGACCTATAGTCTCGCCATTGCAGGTTCAAGCCTGACTATGTTATTACCTGCCTATCAGTTAGTATCCACAGAAGCAGGGCGCAACTGGCGTCACCACACAACATGGCTTCACTTCCTGGGATTTTAAATATGATTTCAGTTTTAGTGTATTTTAGTTCCATAGTTTAACGGTTCTGATATTTAACGGTTAACGGTATAACGACACGTAGGGTGTATGCAGCACAAGGCAGCATAGGGACGTAACAGTGGTCTAAACCAAGAAAACACACTTCAAGGCAACTTTGTACACTGACATTATCTGTCCATAGCCTGTACATATGAACAGATACATTTTATAGTGTTTTGTTTACAATAATAAACATAAATATAGTTTTTTCTTTATAATGTGTGAGTCTTTTCCTTCATCATAGTGATCTCATGTGACATGAGCCAAGGTAAATAGGTCCAACTGAAAGTAATGTCATTTTTTGAAGTATAATCAGGTTATATACATACATACAACCCCTGGAGACATAAAGCCACTGTAAAGGATGCTTTGGAGTTACTTCAAATGTATTTTCTTGCGTTAGACTACAAACCCCATAATGCCCCTAACCGGTCATTGTTGGCAAGTCGTGAGAATCGTCTGTAAATATCTAAAATATCGTTCATCGTAGACAAAAAAAAGCCTGGGCCAATCAAAAACATCAAAAAACAGAAATCAAACCATTAATTTAAGAAGCGACACCACAGCCTGTCCAGAGAAAGTGTTACTACAACTATTGTGGTTTTTATTGATATGTTGTGCACCAAAAACCCCTCATTGACATCATTTTGTAATTAATTATTGACTGGGGCTCCCTTGAAAAATGGATTTTTTTTTTAACCCAACTTGACTTGATAAATAAAGGATCATTTAAAAAATAATAATAAATAAAAGTAAAATAATTCATTACGGTTGAGTTTTCAGTTCATTGTGCAGATCAATCCTCATGCATGCTGTGATCTAAATGCCATTGACCAGTTGAAATGGAGTGCACATGTCTACCGTAATTGTCGATCACGAGACACGAAAATCTAAAGAAATATGCAGCTTGTTTTTTAGTAGATCAAGATAATTAAAACATAATTGAAAACGCTGAACTGCTCCAGGTAAAATCCTGAGCTGTCCCATGAAATTGATTCTCCCTCATACTTTACAACACCCCTACTGATTTGTAAGCAATAAATTATAAGAGGCTATAAATAAAATCGATATTAAACAATCCGGCAGCGTGTTCCCAAACAGCCGCCTACACCGTATTATTACGGGGCCAAACACAGAAGGTGCATAGACAACGTTCTGTTATTGTTCAGACGTCTTGCCGCCTCTGTTGTCTGTCACTTTTGAAAAACGGCTATAAAACTGACACTGTTGCATGACTTTGAATGATTATAGAGAGGGAGGTCTGGAGAACATACCCAGAGGTTATATTTTTTAACCGTAAAATACAACATGGCTATCACACCCTCTCATTACAATAAAATATTGCCACATAATTTCAGGATAATAAATTTTTTGGGATCGGCTTGGTCTAGTTCCACCATGTTTTTCCACCATGTTATGCATTCATTAGCTCTAGAGTTTTCAAAGCAAAACCTTCTCAGTAAAAAAAAAACAAACAAACAGCTACTTCAAGTAATCTTTTCAAACGTCTGCTATGCAAATTCAAATGAGCTAAACTCATTCAGCATTGCATGTATACAAATATCGGACAGCAAAATTATTTTTCTTTCAAGTTTGAATGAAACCATATATAAAAAAACACACTAAATAAAACATGAGCAAATAATTGATACATAGTTAAACAACCTTATTATTAGAGTGAATTTAATACAACAGAGTGAATTTAATACAATTATGAAATAAATAGTGTTCTGCACTGGAAATGGAAGATGACAGACTGACAAACTGACTAACAAGAATACAATTAATTGAAATAAAGAATATTTTATCTCAGTCTTGACTTTAAATTCACTGCCATCTGAAACCTGTGTTTAAAAGGTGACAAAGTATTCAAAATCAGTACCAAGCATGTGACAGCATTGCGATAACACCCCTAGTTACTTCTTATCACATGCACCACCGCCCGGAAGCAACAACCATCACAACCTTCCAGATCTGCTAAAATGTAGACTGTGTTCCCTTACATTCTCATTCTCATCAAATGATAGAAGCGCATTCCCTACAGCTGTGAGATGTGGAGATTATACAGCGCTCGTGGGCAGCGGGATGTACCTGGCTACTGTAGGTCCCCACAGCTGTACCTCAGAGCCTCAAACCTGGACAGGGCTTTAGATGTTCTACCGCCCTAGGCAAGATTGCGGACCTGGGTGGGAGGTGGGAGGAGATTACGATAGTGGACCCGGGCGAGAGGGATTGTGATATCGCACCTGGGGCCACATGTATAAACAGCGCTGAGCAGAAAAATACCATCAGAAAGCCACGTAAAGGGAGATTCCACGCATAAATTCAGATGCATAAAATGATACGCGCTGTGAGAATCTGTGAAATCTCTGCACACACTGGACACCATTACGTACGCAATGTTTGGAGTCAGTGAGATATGGCGACCGAACCGTGACCGAAAGGCAGAGGTGGAAAATGCAAAACTTTTTTTAAAGCAGATTTCCGACTTTCACCCTGAGCGTTCTTTTACGCATTCTTTTACTCAGAATTTTATACATGTGGCCACAGCAATTGGTGATTGTTAAGGGGGAGGGGAGGTAGTGATTGTGGGCTGGGGGAGGGACTGGGGGGGGGGGGGGGGGGGGGGGGGGCACAATCACTATTTATTTATTTTCCTTCGTTTAGCGTCCCCCCCTGACTGATGGCACACTAGACTAATGCCCTTGTCACCTATGCCTAGAGCCAACCCTGCTCAAACCCTCTTTCAAAATCATAACTCCTCTTGGAGTGACAATGGTTATACTTGTGCAACTACCACTGTTGCCTTTGGCTTGCTCTTGTGGGGGGTTTAGGCTGGGTTTTGCTGTGAAGTGCATTGTGACAACTAGTTGTGAAATGCACTATATAAATAAATATTGATTTGAACTACTGAATACCTGTAAAGCAGACCTCCCTGCCCCTCCCACACAAAAAAAAACGAAATAAATAAAATAAATGTCCTGAATTCACTAAAATGGAGAGATAAACAGAGGATCAGTATATACAACACTGAGACAAGGGCTGACAGCATAAAAAGAAAAAAAAAATGGAAAAAAAGTTTAATAACCTACTTAACAGGATCTGACAAATCCCTGGCATCTATCTAATTATGCTCCCAAACCACCGCCCGGGTTTTCAGTAGATTACTCTGATTCAAAGTGAAAGCACACAGAGGACTCCACAAATGTATGCAAAATATGTTACTCCGTTTTCTATCTTTAATTCCTATTTGATACTTAATCTTCTGAATTTTCAACACAAAAGCAGACACAAAACCTTATTTAGATCTGTGGACTATGATATTGGATGAAGTCAAGACGTGTCAACATACGGTGCCTCAGGCTAAACACAGCCGGTTGCCTGATTTAGGTATGCACACATGTGTAAAGGTTGAAGAATCAGTGCACAAACCATTTTATGGATTCATATAAACCAGCTAACAACAATATATTCGACAATAACAATGTCTCCAAAAGTATTTTGGCAATGCAGACATTTTTATAACACTAAAATTGGGAAACTGTGTATACACAAAGCATGTTTAGACTAGCATATTTCATGCTGTGATTCCATGTTTTTAATGAATTGGTTGAGAGCCTGTTCCAAGTCACACTGGTCTCCGTACAGTACCAGCATGCTCCACTCTGTTGCCACAGTAACAGGCAATGGTCATTGCAAAATACCGCCACAGTGCCATTAATCACTGTCAGATGTGGCTGAGCAGAAGTTCTGATTGGCTGGGCAGAACGCAGGCTCTGCTAAAGGAGCACCAGGCTCTCTCCTACAATAATAACAAAAGTAGGTTTCTGCTAGAAACAGCACAAATTCAGCATGCAACTAATAGCATAGAGACGCTAATCACAGCACCATGCATAACACCTGTTTTAGTTGACATAGTTACAAAGTTTAGAAGATGAAAATATTGCTTTATGAAAAACATTTTCAACCGCAAAGCTGTGCTAAACCTAAACAAACCATTTTCTCCCAAAAAAGGTCTTATTAGATCACATTCACTTGCCTCAGTCTTTTCACCAGGCAAGTTGTTGTTTATCTTTAATATAACTAGTGTAAATATGTTGGGCACCACAATAATTGCAACAAACATCAAGAAATGAAAAAGAAAACAAATCTAACCAAAGCAGAGAGCTAGTGAAGATGAAAGGGAAATTGTATTACATATTCACTGCTTGAACAATTCAACAATTTTCGCCACTTCGATGAGTTTGCTTTTATAGTACTTCACGGTGAATTTAACAAGATAAAATTAAATCAAGAAAGACATCAGTACAGATGAGACCAGACATGCACAAACCAGTATTTCATATAGCCATAAATATTGTCATTTTATCACCCCAAGCAAATAAAGTTTATTTTAGAAAACACAGGGCCTACCTTTACACACCCCAATAACTGTCCCAACGGTTCAAGTGCTGAAAGGCAATCCAAAAATGCATTAGGTCATTTTATGAGAATATTATCATACGTCAGTACACAATTGCAAAAATAATGTTACATTGCAACATTTTATATGGAAAGTTCTGATCACAAACAGAATATATTTGGCAAGGATAGCTGTGCAATAATTCCTAAGAAATGAGCATTTCTGACAAACACTAAAGGGGTTGTTTCATCCTATTACAAAGCAATGCGTCCTTAACTTTGAGTTTGGCATTGAATTAAGCATTTTGATGGTTAGAAAAAAATGATGAAAAATATATTATTCATAATTAGGTGATTTGCGTGCCAGTCTGCAATCCTTACTTGGATTTCTTATTGAGTACAGTTGAATACATGAGGTTAGCTTAAATATGTCTCTGGTTATTTATTTATTTATTTTTTATTCATTTATTGTTGAAAATTAGCATAGACCTAAACATTAATGCATGTGTGTGGTTTAATTTAGATCTAATGAAGAATATCATAAAAAAACATATCTGATTTCATCTTTGCATGTAGATTGAATTCTGCTGTAGAAGTATCCATACTAATTGGTTAATGTTTACATTGAGGCAAAGATTTGCGCTGAGCCGTATCAGAAAATGCTCTTTCCCAAGGCATAACAGTACGTATCTACCATCTGTGTCTTGGAGAAAAGTTCAGTGAACAATGGAAGACGGTGTTTAACAGAAACTGAGACGTTTTATTTGAAATCATGGACCACAGTATAAAGGTTAGGGACTTCCGGCTTCACCTTGGCACTGGCTGTCAGCGTGTGACATTCAGGCCCTATGGATTCATGCAGTTCATTCTCAGAGATAAGCAGGATGAATGGTTTTTGAGATAGACAGCATGTGATTGCCTTTTTCCCCCCTTATTCCGTTTTGTTAACAAATGATTATGCACAGCGCGACACAACCGCGTGGTTTCTATTACGGCAGAGACTCAGAGATAGAAACCTCACAGTTATTGAGTGATCAACCAAACAGCGGATGAAACCAGAAGCATGCATAACTACGCCTTCTCAGTATCAATCCATTTATTATCACTAGTAAAAAAAAGTAAGCATTACACACACAAGAGTCACCCGTTCCATTCATACAACAGAGGCAAACTATCAAAATTAGACAAAAGGGAAAGCCTTGGTACAATTTATGAATTATTAATAATTTCATACTTCCAAATGGCCTATATTCTCAACGTGTACAACAACAACAACAGCAACAATAATAACAATAACACTAATAATAATAATAACAATAATGTTTTGAACATGGGAGATGGTTCATATGATCTGTAAATGAGAACATATTGCATATAAGTGATACAACATGCATTTTTAAACCAGTATAGCTATAAAATGCCTGTGACTGTGCAGACGTTTAGGTCTATATAAAACACTGAGTACTCTAATAGCTAGATGGAAAATATGGCCTTACACAGGATAACCACAGTGAAAATGGATCATTTTATATGAGTGCTCTAGGATCTCATACATATTAACCAAAATGTTTTTATGGGCAGCACGGGTTGCCAATGATATATAGGCTTATTGCTTCCAAAGACTTCTAAATTTATTGCTCAATCCATTGAAGATAATGATCTGGCATGCATGCTCATATGAAAACAAGTCTGTTGCTCAGGCAATATGCTTAGTGCTCCCTACTCTAAAACATGCTTAAAGTCTGACTTCAACTGAGTTCCTCGATAAAAATGTGACACATATTTTTTTTTCAGTTTTTCTTTTTGTATACTTTTGAATGTATATATTTTTTTTATGAATACGTATGACTATCAATATTACTCTGATACTGTGTCTGTATTTATTGAGATGAAGCAACTGAAGAAAATGTGCATAGTACTTAAAAATGGAAAAAGTGCAAATGTAAAAAAATATAAATAAATAAAAATCATTCACTTCATGAGTGTGCGTGCGTGCGTGTATACAGTATGTGTGTGTGTGTGTGTGTGTGTGTATGTGTGCGTGCACACCTAGTTGTACGCTTCTTTTTGGACACATAGCTCACGCATACGGCAGTGTATAATATCATATCATGCTGGTGGGAATTTCAGGGAATTGTATGGGTTGACATTACAGTTCTGCCACAATTTTCCACGAAAACAACAAGTTCTGGCACCAGTTGCCGAGAGCTGTCAGTTAGGATTACAGTACATATGGATAGCTATGCTTGAGTGATCACTAGCAGATGACGACTTATAATTCCGAACTACATCCAATGTTCATACTCGATGGTTGGACATACGTGGGAAGTCTGGAGCATAGCTGGGAACATGGTGCGCTCCAACTCTGAGACACAAATAAGTCCACTTCCTGCTGCAGATATACGATGACGGAGGGACTCGATAAAACTCATCTTCTATTTCCTGACCGTCGCGAACCCGAGACTCACTGCCATGTAGAGATTCTCACTGAAATAGCCACTGATCATTTTTAAAACACTACCGGCCGCCTAATACTGGCTTGTAAGTATCTGACTGCCTTAAAGACTGAGCGTAAACTATTCATGGGTATCAGTGTTTCAATCATTTTGTATAGTATTCAATGCAACGTAGATACCGTTTATGCTAGCTATTTAGGGAAAATAAATTAATCGCAATTTTTGGACAAGCATAAATTTGTTAGCACACGTAAGTCACATATTTTGCAGATACTGTATATACAGATTTTAAAAAATCACTTGTGTCCCATGCTTAATGATTAGTTACAATCACATGTAACCATTAGAGTAGTGTACATTTCTATTAACAGGATTGGAGCGATCCGTTACACACACTGAAGTTAAATTAAAACCCCTGGCTGACGCATGCTGTTGCATCACCGTTTGAGTGATAATACTTATTCGGGAGCACAGATATAGGTATAGCACAGATATAAGTATAGCACACAGGACCGGTTCAAGGCCTACGCAACATATTCGATCGCCCAGAGCACCATCCGTCTGGGCAGCAGAAAGGCCAGGTCTGTGCATGGTAAAATAGAGATCGTGCGGCATACAAGGGATCGAAACATCGCACGATTCAGTTAGTTTACACTAGTATAGCGAGAACATTGCACAACAAGTTATTCTGCAAAGGAATTACTGTACCTAATAAACATGGCATTTGAGAATGCCACATAGTCTCACTGTCAACAATACCTGGTTATACACAAACTAAGGTGTCTAGTGACACATTGACTGAGAAAGGAGGCTTGATGGTGCCCTTAAAATTCAGCTGTTATAGGAATAAAAGGCACAAAGCAGTACATCGAAAACACCTTTTTGCTTGCAAAGCTTCTACAAAACTGAAAAATGGTATCGTTATTGAGATGCACAGAACTATGCAGTTGTTTAGATAACTCAAGATAGATGTTTAAGGGAACCCAGGAATAAAAAAAATATATACGTATGAATGTAGGACATAATAAATTATAAATCTTCACTGTAGATCACGGACAGTGCAACCGCATCAATTAATTGATATTATGTAGGCACATTTGGTCATTCTGATGACTTGAATTTGTTTTGAAACATTACTCATATCCTTTGGCTGATTTAGGAAATGGAAACTGTTTTTCCATTGTCAAGATCCACTTGATTACTGGTTATTTATTTATTTATTTTTTTAAATGCGTTTTCCACACTTTATTCATCCCCCATCTCAGGCTCAGTCGACTTTTTCCCATGATGCACCACTCTCTCCTTCCTCGCTGCTACAAGCTACAGAAACACTGGACATGCCCCACTGTCAGCCACTCATCAAAGGAAGTGCAATTTAAAAGCCTTCAACAGCTACCATTACACAGAATCCAACTTCAGTCTTTCTGCCAAATCGAGTACAAGACGTCTACTTCATTTGAAGCCTGAGAAACACAGTTTGGTCATAGCTGGTAGTCCCCATTAACAATAGTTAAAATTAACAGATACAATTGTTAGATTTACAAACCCATTAATATCATTCATGAAACACTTGCTATGAGTGACACTGAACATATATCAAATGTTCACATGTTCACAAAATTAAATAAGGGGTGTGATTAATTGTGACACACATCTTTTTGTAAAAAAATAAATAAATAAAAATAAAAAAAATAAAAAAGGAAATGAAAATCACTTCTCTGAGCTGTATTAGTACAAAATAATAGTAATTTTTTTAAACATAAGTTTTGCTCTTTTTTCTTTATCGAGGGTGTGAATTCATATTGGAGGGTATTGTGTGTATACATGTGCAATTTCCCTGGTCTTGGTTTAAGCTGATTGGCAGTGTGTACCGTCTTTGTGCCACTGAACGCATCAGTGAGCCCAGGGTTTGTGGCCTGCTGCTTGGCAGTTTACTCACTCATACGTCTTTGTGGAATATCTGCGGTGAGCCGAACGAGAGATGCAATCTCTCCAACTGGTGTTTTCCCCAGTGCCCATTTTGCACAAAACAAGAGGACTGCTAACTGCCAGATCTATAACATTGTGAAATACAACAACTGGTCACCAGCATGCTGATAGACCCTCTGGACGCTGTAGCGGTAGCTTTTTTTGTGTTGTTGTTGTGTGTTTGTTTTATGGCAGCCGGGCCTGATGGAACCAGGCTCGTATATAAAGAGCTGGATGTGTGCACTAGCATCAGGGAAAAACCATTAACATAACTCCCCTGTTTCAAAACATTTTAGAGTCCATTGTGGGAAATGGCTTCTGTGATCACTCTCCTACAGAAATATACTTTGTGTACTTTTTTCTTCTCAATTTTAGTTAAACAAAATTGTGTATATCAGCAGTAGCTTTCCTAAAGTGCTGTGTCTTTATGGATATTGCATCCCACTCTTAACAACTGTAAAGGGCCCATCAGAGCCGGCCCCTGGCGTAAACACTGTGCGGTTGTTTAGGGCCACAACCATTCCTAGGCCGCACAATTAGAGTTTTTGTTTTGTAATGTGATGCAGTGATGTATGTTGGAGCACTTTGGGGCCACAACAGCATTCTTGTTCAGGGCCACCAAAACCCTAAGGGCCGTATCTGGGCCAATCTGACTTTCTCTTGTCATAAGCCACTCTCTGGTGCAGCTATCGGTATTAAATTAATCAGTGTGTGTGTGTGTGTGTGTGTGTGTGTGTGTGTGTGTGTGTGTGTGTGCGTGTGTGTTTTGGGCATGAAGTTTGCCCTGTGAAGTTCTTCAGTCCGCTTACGTAACGTCATTCAACAAACCAAACTACACACATTGCTTAGCGAAGGTCTGAAATATTCCGATTGATGTTGTGAGCGATGCGGGAAACCAGTTAGGAAGGGGTCCCAATTTTACACCTCTTGTCACCGGGGTAACTGGGTTAAAGTCTCAACCAGTATAATTCCCAGCATGGTCTCCCCCAGGAGATTATGTTTCACAGGGTCCCTCTGCCGTAGCCTACGGAATGACCGTTTCCAGAACAGCTCTCTTCTCCTTAACGCTTCCCCCTCTATAAATGTTGGCACTGGGTCCTGGGAACACAGTGGCCCAACACAGCTATCCCTGGCACAGAGGTTGGCAGGACGGACATGCCATTGGCAGCCGCGGAGATGGCGGAACCTGCGGAGGGCTGGAACGGTAGGCAGCGCTCTCCTCCACACCTGCTGAGGACCCCTGGTGGTCCAACTGAACCGGAGTAGAGAATTAACGGCGGTATTAGTCCAACAGTGCTGTGGTCAGTGAAGATCCTCAGGGCGGAGTCACGCAGCGTGAAATGGAGTCTCAGCTCTCTGACTCAGTTCTCTGACTCCCGGTTTCTCCTTCCTTGTGGTGCACCAGTATTATATTAGCATGAACACCGACGAAAGACCGAATGCGTGAGTCTGCTAGCAGACGTTGACGATACCACGTGGACACTGTCATTATATGGAATTTAGAATTGCAAAAACAACGAAACTGAAAGCTACGATGAACGGTAAAGTTGAATAAACTATCGAAAGGTAAGAGGATTGACTTTGCGTACTGATTCATGTCACTGAACTTGTGCCTGCTCACCCAGTTGCGTGAAAATGAATGCATACTCGAGCCAAATGACATGTCATAATCACGTAGTCACGTAGTAGAAGAACAAAGTGTTGCTCCACGTCCCTACAAGCAGCTGTCCTGCCTGACATAGAGGCAGCCACAGCAGTTATCACTAAGGCCCCGTGGGCCCTTCATCTGCGCCCAGACAAACTTCCCTGGTTACTTAGTAATAATCCTGTTCCCCCGAAGCTCACAGAAACATTGTCGTTCAACTTGCTACCTCCAGGCAACATCTGGGCAACCTTAACAGCCAGTTTGTAATCTTCTCACTTCACAACAAAGCACTGTGGAGTTGTGTGTGTGTGCGTGTGTGTGTGTCATACAGAGGCTAGGAAAAAAGGGTCTCCTTGTTTTCTCTTTCTCTCCCTCTCTCTCTCTCTACACAAAAAATGACTGACTTAACAAGTGTGTTACTGTTGTAATGAGACTTAAAATTGTATTATTTTTCTCTCAAGTAGTAAATATTAACTTGTTTTAAGTTACCTTTTGGCTGGACAAGTGAAATTATCTTAGCCCATTGGCAAATCTTGAAATGAGTAAAACTCTCGCCTCATTGGCTTTTTGCAAAAAAGTAATAGAAATAAGTTTAAGTCTAAAATTCTTGCTAAGATTGACTTATTTTTTGGTTTTTGCAGTGTAACACACACATGCACACACACAGACACACACGCGTGCACGCACACACTATGTAATGGAATAATTATATATGGGTTTCTGTTGAACACTTGCTGGATTAAGTGAGTCATCAAGAAACAATAATGTAAATCACAGAATTTCAGAAACTTCTACAGCCTCAGCAGAAACAAGACTGTGAAAGTTAAGAACTCAATTGAATTAGCATAAGGTCATCCATTTTCCATCATAAGGAGTATTTCTGCTTAAAGAAATAAAATAAAAAAATAGAACCATTTCTCAGGAAGGCCTTTATAAATGGAACAGAGATGGTATCCTTAGATTTGTGAAGAAAATTCTGGTTAATCGGGCGAGGAGAGGTTTCGCTAGTCACAAAATGTCCCTCGAGGGCTGCCTCTAATTTACTGTTCATGCTGAAATATTGTGGTATGAGAGAGAGATAGGAATAATACCACATTCGATCGCTTCTCGACAAAATGACAAAATAAGTATTGTCCTTTTTACCTTTTCTCAAATGACTAGTGAGCAGCGCAGTATTGATTGTAGTGGGATGTATAAAGGCTAAAAGCTGATCACATGACTGTGGTTATGGGTCAGATCATGGTAGTGGGATGTATAAAGGCTAAAAGCTGATCACATGACTGTGGTTATGGGTCAGATCATGGCTGGGTTGTAGAAGCCCTGGCATTCTTCCCTGACTGACACATTATTTCCACAGTGCCTTCCAATCTATTTTCTGCCTCGCTAAGCTTATGAAAGTGCATATTTTCTCTCTCCAACTGCTCAGAAATCCGGCAAACGCATTGTCTTTGTGTTTACTCCTTTAGCCAACAAATGGCTAAATGTTGGGGTTCAGAAAACATTTATTTGTGTGAAAAATGGAGGAAAATATGAGAAAATGTGGCAAGCGATCAGGTGTGCGTGAAAACTGCAAGAACAGTCATTTCCATGCTGGAAATAGAGGGAACATTGGCCTAAAGTGGAAAAATTTGGCTCTGAAGGAAATATGAGGATATACATAAAGAGAAATGCCATTTCATAAGATGCATAAATAGAATATAATTCATATATATATATATATATATATATATATATATATATATATATATATATATATATATATATAATTTCATTCATGCTGATGGTAGGTATACATCTTATGAAATGCCATTTCTTTCGAATATACTGTACATAGCCTATATTTGAAATGTAAATGGAAAGCGAAGTGAAAAATTGTTATTCAGTGCCAGTGTGTACATTCATATCAGTGCAGCATGACCACATAATAGACAGGACACTATGTACGGTGTGCAGTCACCTTTACCCCACGGATACTTGGCACGTTTGCATTTACAATCCAAGGATTTGATGGCTCTTTTGTTCAAATTTCCCCCATGGATTTCATTCCTTGTTAAATATCTCCGGCATTTTAATTGTGTACAATTTCCCAGCTCGGCTACTCTGATACTCTGCCAATGTTATAAAATTGCATCTTTTAATTTGATGGACCGTTAATTCTGACACTTCATTTCCGCTATGCAATACTGATAAAAAGTTTGCTTGGTATTTTATTTGAAGTGCTTCTGAAGATATCCTCTTCTCTGTGGACCGGACAGCATAATACGCTGTGGAAACCATTATAAAAAATAAAAAAAACTATTAAAGAGAGAACAAAGAGCATAAATATTCTTCCAAAAATATTCTGTCCATATTCATAACTTCCATATTTATTTGCTTTCATTTAAAAAAAAGGGACACTTTTGTCATGCAAAGGCATTTTCCACACTGGGCCTTACTACGGCAGAGTTTAGAGGGGAAGGCTGTAGCCGAGACATGAGTTAGCATGAGCTGAATGTCTGCTACAAAATGTGACATCACTCCTGGAGAGACAATAAGAGTGTGATTAGCACAGATATAGAACCATAGATGTGACATACGTCATAGTTTAGTGGCACAATTTTTGAAAACCCAGGTAAGATGGCTGCCAAATTGTTCCATTTCAGAACACCAAGTTACTATTACATCACATGATATGTCACATCTATGGTTCTATATCTATGGTGATTAGTTACCGTGGCGTGTAACCTTTTGGTTACTATGGCAAGACTGACTCTTGGCTATAGTCATTAGTGGACTATAACTGTGAGCTGACAATAATGGGACATTGTTGGCATTACATTGTTGGGTAGGTTTAGGTTGGGTAGAGTTTCTTATGTTGCCACTGCATTGTAACAAATAAGCACCTCGGAGTTTAACCAAAAACAAGCTGTGATTGGTAGTTCCTCCCTAATTGACTTGCACACTGCGCACTGTAGAATTAGCCATATAAAACTACCATCAGCATACAACATTATTTTACTGATGAAGGCAAAATGCTAAGACATTTTATGCTTAACTTAAAAAATGCGTGGATGTGTCCTGCATGTAGTTACTGAATTATTTATGGCTAGACACTTCTATTTAACCCAAAAGGGATGGAAGAAGAGCACAGACCTTTGCTAATTAAAATGCATACCACTGTATTTAAGAACATAAGAATGTGTAATGAAGAGAAAGCCATTCTGCTTTCTAACAAGAGAATATCCAGCACTGCATCAAGCCTTAACTTTACTAACTTGCGGGTCTCTGCCTCAACTGGTGAGCTGTTCCACACATAGACTCTCTGCGTAAAAATAAATACTTCTGGGTATCAGTGTGGAATTGAAATTTTGCTTAATTTAATCTATACCCCCCTAATTCTCATCTGTGTAAAATGTTACTCTGGCCTCATCAGTGCGAGCGTTCTATATGACCTGGAAGCTTGTAGAGTCGCCATCTTGCAGACAGGATCTTAAAACTTATTTTGCATGTGCTGGCGACACAGGGATGGCTTGAAAACTATAGGAAAACACTTTCTGTATTAGAGCACAGAGCACAGCAAAATATCAACTTATATCACGAAGATAAGTAACAGTGATTGAGATTTATGGCACATTTTTGGGAACACAAATCTCTGAAAATGCATTAATGTTTTAATTAATGAGGTCTGATAAATATCACTGCAGCACAGCACATATTGATAAATATAATGTTAATTTATGACAACGGTGCCTGTGTGAGGACAGCAAAGCAACACATGGAAAGTGCTTCATTAACCTGTGAAGGAGCTGTTGAATGAACAACTGAAGGCAGTTACTATTACAAAAAAGGCAGTTGCTAATACAGAACAAACCAAAAAAAAAAAAACACTGCAGAGCCTAGAAATGATGCAATAGACATTTGATTAAAAAATGAAAAGCTACAGCAAAAACAGCTCTTGACCGAAACAGTTAGAAAAGGATGATGGTAGTGCTGGTTTGTGGACCATGTTTTGAATGGCTGTGCAAGGTGCTGCCTTCGCTCCAGGGTTGTGGTTGGAGTCCTGACAACCCCTGCCAGCCTAAGGGCCCTCCCTGTTCTTTTCATTTTAATGGCTGTTTCAACCTGACATTTTCCCACAGTACCTTCCGGATTAAACACAGCCGATGCAGATCAGTCATCCTAGGATTCATATATTTTTGGCAAACAAAAAATGCATATTGTGTATGCCTCCAGACAGTCACACGCACACACGCACACGCACGCACACACGCACGCGCGCCCGCACATTAAATTTCCATAGATGTGTTCCTACTGTGTCATTTTGTTCATAACTTGAAAGAAAACTTTTATTTATTTATTTATTTTTTTTAACTCTTTTTACACTTTTCTCCCAATTTGGAACACCCAATCATATTAACTTCTGCAACCTATCAGATCATGAGAGTGCAGACAAACACCCACTGTCATGTGATATCAAGCAGCTACATCTTTTAAAACTGCAGATCATCTACATGGGGCATGCGGGAGTCGGGACCACTGTCTGTGGTACTTCTAAAAGTTCTTGGAGATTTACATTAGCTACCATTGATAGCTAGCTAGTTAGCATTTTTAATTCATACATACTAAGTTGCTGGTGACCAGGCAACAGATGACTGAGGGGAATGTAATTGTTTCAACTTCTCTGGGGGGCTGCCTTTGCAACAGATTTTGGCCACAGGAGACTCCTTCTAGATTTTTAACACAACAACCGCAAAAAATTGCATGTTTTAAAAAAAAATTAAAAATAAAAGAAAGCGGACAGTACTGAGTAGTTTGTGTTGTGTTCATTTGTTTTAGTACTGGATATTTGATTCAAAGAATATTTAATTAAATTCATATTTGATTAATTCAGCCCTGTGGAAATTTAAATTTCCCCCAAAATGTGCAATCCCAGATGTTGCGGGCAATAACCGTAACCACAGAGATTTAAACCGAACCATTGTTGTCCCTCCCAGCATAGCCTGAAATAAGCCACCTGTTCTTACACCGAGGTTGGCTTACCTCTGCCCCCTGTCTTCATTCAATAAATAAAAGCACTGACCTGTTCCTCGGGTTTATTGTCAGACACAATGATCCTCAGCAATATTGGTGTGCAGCAGATGAGTGTCTCAGAAAATTAATTTAGAAAGAGGAGAGGAACTGTCTTGCGGAGAGAGGCACCAGAGAATTATGGATTGTGATGTGTGGCGTGAACCATGCACATTAAAGTCTTCAGAACTTCTAAAAGTGCAATCGTCTGAAACCAATTACCATTTAAATAGGAGGCACTAGATAGAGTGCAGGATGCCAGACAATGTAAGACTAGAGTACGGCATTGTTTCACAATTCCTACCTCTGGATGTTCTACAAATTAATGTGAGGCATTATTTAGGCATCATGATATATCCTTACCTATGGTTCATACATACGTACATACAGGACTAATGATATGCAGTATATATTAACATTAATAAATAACAACAATAATCAATAGCAATATTTTATGACATATTTTTTAAAATACATTACAACATAAGCACAAATTCAAAATAAATGTGTTGGCTACATAGACTGGCGTCTTGGTCTCATTATGTATAAACAAAAAAATAAAAAAAATAAAAAAATGTCATTATATTTTATTGATGCTGCATTTGTGAAGTCAACATGCTACCTTAATGCCAGGCTTTTCATAGTGTTGTGTGCATAACTGATGCATGAAGGTAAATTGCGTTGTTAAAAGGTTGCATGTAGCTCCTAGCATGAATTTTATGTATTCCTTTCATTGCCTGCCATGTCACTACGTAATTGCCCCTAAGCAATTGAATGTGAGCGTTAAGGAGATGGAATTATCACTCCTGATCAGAATAACAACACCCTAAAATCGTCCAGAAAACAAAAACAGCACACAGGACATTGCATTTTTATTTATCTTGAGTCCACAATCATCTTTGACTTATACACCACCAACATGCCATTACATGGTCACCATGGTGAATGATATGAACAAAGCCGTCCCCAAAGCATTATATAACAGTTGAGACAATGACAAATTTAAAATTTCAAAATGTCATTCCTGTTTTTGGAACCCTTACAAAAATATAGGCCTTCTGGCAAATTTGTGTCAAACCTTTGGCGTTGTAGCAGCAGGTTTGCGGCAAGCTCATATTTTCACATGCAAATTAGCTTCTTGGGAACTGCCATTCACTTCTGGCAAAGTTTTTAGTTCACCGCTACTGGCAAATTCCGACGAACCTCTGGCAGCATTTTGTGGTAAACAATTTAGTTTGTGGCAAATGCGCTACATATTCCCAATTCCTTAAAACCACGAACGGTTAAAAAAAATACATAAACAAAGGGGCTATACTGGCAGCATTTGTAGTGAACAACGGTAAGCACACAAGGTAATGCAGATAATGCATTTGTGTTATAAGAAGATCAGAACAGAATAAATCCTGCTTGCTGTAATCCTTAATAACTGCGCTGTATTCAAGCTGTTTGTCAATTGCATTTCATAACTGTGTGGCATATATGAACATGACAAGTGATTATATTTCAGCCCCGTCCCTTTTGAAATTAGGCTTTCAATTAAATGTCAAGAATGACAAGTGCCATTTTTATTTATGTATTGTGACCTACGTGTTTAACAGAAGGCTGCGCGGAACAATATGTTAGCGTTAGCTCAGTTCATGGAGTGAGTTAATAAAGTGGCAAATGTTAATTAACTTACGTGTAGAGTGAAATGAAAAGCACTATCATGGCCTGCACTGTGCATCTTTTAAAAGTGACAAGATGCCGTGTGAGCTAAAGAGAGGTGTCATTATATTTGAACGTGTCTCTAGATGGCTGTTGCCATGCCTGTTACTATGAAGCTGCGCTTTCATGGTATATATAATTTATCAGCAGTTTGGAAATGAATCATGGGAGGGCATTTGTTAAAAAAAAACATATTAATTTGCCTGTAAAGCAGGTGGCCAGCCTGACTTTAAATGGACAAATTGATCACGAGATATCAGTACCGAGGAGAGAGAGGGATTAGCCCATTATAATGTGTTTGCAGACGACCAATGTGCTATTGATTTAAAGGCCGGTTCATTCATTCAGATGTCGAGCATGGTCTCCGGGTGGGTGATCGAGTTAGATTCAAGTAAACCAGATAATACGTAAGGCATACATATGCTCTCAAATAATGACAGAAACCAAGAATTATTTCTTTAACTTTAATTAGTCTACATGTTGTGTTTAAAGTGAGCATACAACAAAGTAGTCAAGTTATCTAAAATAGTCTTTTGGCCAGATAACAGTGACACATATTTATTTGGTGTTCACCATGTTCTAGAGAACACACGTAAGTCAATGCAGCTCACTTCAAATTAGTTTTATATTTGATATATTAAGAAATGAATTAATTATTACTTCACTTTGTCTGTTGCTATAAATTGGCCATGTGATGAGTAGGTTTCTCCTGCCATAATTTCCACACAGAATGTGATTTGTGGAGCAGTCTCTGGCACTTCCGTTGTTAAGAGCGGTACATCAAACAATATTTTGACTGCCTTTTTACTGACATTTTGAAAACGGCCATAGTGGGTCCGTTTAAAAAAAAATTAGTATCACACCCCACTGCACTCTGAATGAGCCCTGATTGTACGGTTGACCTTTTCAGCACAGGGAGATCGGGTCTGAGCAGAAAGCACCAGTTTGGTGCACTGTTGATGTGGCCACATTGCACAAGGCAGTCCACTTCATATCGCAATGCAGATTCAGCAGCTACTGAAAAGTGCAATCAGATGCTGTCAGCATATTTCCGAACCGGCGCTGTCGTTTCAGTCAAAAAATAGCGGGGAAACAAACAAACAAACAAAAAAAAGCTTGTTGGTGTCAAACATTGTGTGGTGTGTGTGTGTGTGTGTGTGTGTGTGTGCGTGAGAGAGAGAGAGAAAGAAAAAGAGAGAGAGAGAGAGAGAGAGAAAGAGAAAGAAAGATAGTGTGAGTGAGAAAGAGAGAGGAAGTGAGAGAGGCAGAGCATACTCAATCAGTATTTGCATAACTTGTAAGCTTCTCTTGCACATAATTATATTCTCAAAGCTTCCTAGCTCTGACACACACTTAAAGACTGTCTTAAATCTAGCATTGCTTTATCTTGTGCCAAATTGGACCCATGACGCGATATCTGAAATTAGCCATGGGCACCCTGATGTTATTAAAACATCCCTTGATGAATTTTCCATACAAACTGTACATGTACCCATTACTATTAATAACGTTTGAATGAAACCTGAAGTAAACACCCTGAAGGATAGTGAAATATATATGTTCTCTGGCACGCAATCACATTGAAGCGCACACGTGCATATCTTATTAGTACGTCTTATTAGCGTGTTTTTTGCGTGTATTCAAACAAATGGCAGTTCTCAGTAAGAGACACGTCAACCAGACCAGCTATAACATATACAATATCCAATGTCTGCGCTGAAAAGGACAAATACATAAATAATATGCATTTGCAAAGTATCTACAGCCACTAATACCTTCAATTATAATCCGGACATATCCGCTCCTCTGTGCATTAGATTTTTGAACTATCACCAAATTCCATAAGCTTTCCATTACAAATCTCCAAAGGCAATTAATAATTAGGCTAAGCTGGCTTGTAAAATCAATTAGGCATCATTGTGTGACGCAGGTATACAGTATGTAGTGCTCACTTACTGCCTGTGAAACATTCAGTGATATAATTAATATAATAAAGTATTGTGCCCCCCCCCCAATAAAAAACTGTTGAAATTATATAATAAATATAAAAGAGTATTTATTTATAGAGAACATCCCACTGTGACACTTCAAATGTGAATTTGTGAATTGGTCTGGAGGGCTTTTTCATAGAATGTAGGAAAATGTCTCTCAGAACAACAGACATTGTATAAGTGTTTTCCCTTGAAATCTCGGTTTAATCTTACCTCAGCTCTTTGCATCACCCCATGTCGAGCTTAAATGCTGCGCTTAAACCATTACACATTTGAAGCAATGCTAAACATGATGGACAGAACCATCGCTTGATATGTGTGGTTTGCCAGAAACTCTAGCTCCACAATACCACACTGTTATAGTGAACAGGTAAGACATAATGCAGAATTGCCTAAGTACGTATTTTTAAATGCCAAATGCATATAATACGTGTATACGTGTGTTGTGTGTGTGCGTGTGCGCTGAGATACAGTATATGTGTTGATTAATACTAACCTTCGTCTTCCATAGACTTGGAATATAATGAATATATATTATTATATTACAACCGAACTCAATTCCATTGTTTGAGTAAAACTAAGGGGTGGCAGTAGATTACAGCTTAATCTCACAATCCCCATATTCACATCCCTCTTCAGTATATGCTAAATCAAGATAATCTGAAAATATACAGTCGTGGCACATCGAGTATTATCACAAGTGCATCTCAGCACCTAAACTGTATGTACTAATACAGCCTGTAGGCGTGTCTTAATAACATCCAGAGATATATTCTCAAAGCTCCGGTTTACAACACTGTGCTACTGCTTTTGCACCATTGTCTTACCTGTTCTTATAACACATCTCCCCAGCTCTCAAAATGGATGAACACAAAAGTCACACTTCAAAGTGACATTGCACTGAGAAGTCAGAAACTAGCACCGTGCCATTAGGCATGTATAGGCTCTTTATAAACAGAGGCGGTGCGGGGAAAAAAAGCCATTTGAAGTCATCCCTTTGCACACTCCATAATTGAAAAACACTATTTCCCATGCTCCCTTGTAGCAGTCCACAGTGCATGCCATCTTAAAGCAAAATGTATCTCTTGATTAACTTGGGATCCTAATGCTAAGGCTGGAAAATTCAGAACTAGACAGAAGTAGACAGGGCTTGCAAATGAAAATTCTCACATGAATTATGAATGATTATTTTTCTTATTTTAATTATTATAATGCATAGCCAATTTATTGGTTCATGGACAGAGGAAGAAGTCTCATACTCGATCTGGTCTCTTTGCAATGCTCACTCACCATCAACAGGTGTATTTCCAATCTGATTAAACACTGTAGTAAGAATGGTAAAACTTTAAAGTGATATATTATGGTATGCACATTCAGTTTTCACTGACCACTATACTACACTACTGGAATGAGACAAATCATATGAGTTTAAGAAAAAAGAAAAATCAAACACAAACATCATCTAGATTTGTGAAAGATAAGAACAAGAAAAAAACAGCCACATTAGTTTTTGGAAGCCGTTTACTGTGATAGAAGTGTACACATTTCAGCAACGATGAGCCTTAATGCAGGGTCCAGCAAATGTTGTCCTTTGTTCTTATTTCTCACTTCAGAGAACAGACATATTGAATTTCCGTTTGAACTGATGCAGCCATTTGTAAACAACTTTAGCGCAGTAAACAGCCCTGGATCTTTGCATAAAACAGCCGTTTTAAAGCGTTCTCCTTTCCCTGAAAACCAGCTGATTTTCACTGGCTGTTAAATAAATGCCCACCGCTTCATCTCTCAAACTGTCTTCATTGCAAAGCACTTTACGTTTGTGAAGATGCATCAACGCATCAAAACAAGCGGACATAACAATCTGTATGTGTCATGTCTACATAGTTCAGGTTTTGCTACTGGCGCGGCTCATGCTAAAATGCCATTAAACAGTCAGAGGAAACAAATGCACTGCCGTTACATGTGCATTTTTTAAGCATTATCATGTTGAAGATTCACTGCACTGTGACACATAGTCTAACTAATTAAGCAGCAAAGGTCACAATAACAAGCCTGGTGCACACTTTCACAACTTTAAATAACCTTTTCCAAAAAGCAAAACACTGACAGCGTAGCCCAAGCAGTATGCATTTCTTGCAACGTTTTTAGAAATGTTTCCGATAAGAGAGGGACACCCATTGGCCATTTGAATCTGGAAGAATGTAATGCACGAAGGTTGAGCGGACTGAAATGGCACCCACATTGAAAACATGAGCATTTGGAGAGAAGTTGTTGTGACAATGTGAGGATTTTTCAATGTATTCAATGCCAACATGAAAATAAATAGTGTCATGGAACATACCATAGCACCTGTTGAACAATGGTGCCAACTGCACACCCTGAGACTGCATCAAAAACAAAACAAAACAAAAAAATAAATAAAAGAAAAGGCTTACTGAGACACTCAGCCGACATAATGATGATACGAGCTTGTTGCAGATGTACTTGTGTCTTTTCTTCCAGCCTTAAGAGATGTGATAGAGTGCTAACAGCTTTCACGTGACGGAATTCGGCTTCTGTGAAAATGGGTTTTGTGAAAAGCCGCAGCGGCCGTGCAGATGCGCAAGCTTTTCCATGTGAGCTTTCACTCATCATTTCTAAAGTCTAACAGTGTTAAGGAATCGATGTGTCATGCAGCTGGGTCGACACGCGGTTGCACTGTCTTCAGAGTCATTATTGTACACTTCTGGAAATCAGGGACCCCTATGAGACTCGTAATGAAAAGCAAGCTGAGCGTAATTTCCAGAGAAATAATTAGCACAATAATGTAGCAAGAAAAACTCAGGGAAATCAACTGTTAACAAACATCTGAGACCGCACAAGCCGAGCTGGAACATACAGTATGTTCCCTCCGTGAGAAACCGCGGCTCAGTATTGCAGGGCCGAGGCCTATTTTTATCGCCCGAACTTTATCGCCGGCGTCTCGAGATGTAAGGACGCTGGAGATGCAGAGATCGGCGGTTTGCGTACGACGCATAATCCCGACTTTCCTCAGTTGTTGCCATTAATTAACAATGTCCTGGATTGTTGAATTTACAAACTTCATCACAAGAAAAAAAAATGAAAGCTCTGACTTCAAGTTTGAGTTTAAATGATAATAATAATAATAATGAAGAACAACTGGGAGCAAGACCATACAGTTTTCATTAGGCTCAGATATGCATTAGGCTCAGATAGCTTACGTGTTAAAATTACACATGAAAAATGTCAACATGCTGTCAACAAATGTCAACAAAACAGTCAACATGCTACCATAGAATGTATGTAGTCCTTCACATAGCGGATCCAAGCCTGTTTATGTTCCATAAGATGCTAAAGCTCTATAGTCAGTCTATAGTCAGTCTCACTGTGCCTTTGTCCTGGGGTCACGTCTGCCCCCCCTTACTAACTTTTAATGCTTGAGGGGCTACAGGGGCATGTCCTTTACATTTAATCTGAGGTACATAAGAAGGCTTGGGGTCTGAGTGTCTGTAACATGGCTGTTTAAAGCGGACAAACGCTTTCCTCCCCGTGCCCGCTTCTAATGAGACGAATGGGAGCTGACAGGGTGTGGAGCCTTCCCAAGCAGCCGGTGTGGAAAAAGCGCATCCGTGTACAAAAGCTGATTAGCCACGCACAATGGTAGCCGTGCCGTGCGAAGGTGCGGCACGGTTCAGCGCCTTTTCTCAATCTGAAGGCCATTTGCGGTCTCAGCTGTAAAGTCTATCGCAATGCCACGGCTGTTGTCACACCAAGCTGTGGGCTGGGCCACTGCAGTGGGGGTGTGTGTGTGTGTGTGTGTGTGTGTGGGGAGGGGTTGAAGAATATCCTGACGGTGAAGAGAGCGCTTCCACCGTACGGGCCTTAGAGAGGGATCTGGAGATTGTGTTCGGAGAGAATGGGAAGGCTCCAGCCTATAATCAAGGAGATTGGAGGGTATCTCGGAGTAATTACTTAGACCAGTCCTCCCACATCTCCTGTTTCTAATGGAGCTCATTATCGCAGCCTAGTTACATGGCGTATTTATTCATGAAATGAAGTAGCAATTAAATTGGTCAAGCTTTGAAGGTGATTATGTTTATTTGCCGGGGGTATTCAGAACTCCCTTTCTCTTTTTTTTATATGAAAACTTGTGTTTAATGCATTACACCTCTCTTTCAGGTCGTGCTACATATGTATAGAACAAATATGAAGCACTGTAACAAGACAATGTCTTTTTTTCCATTAGTGCCTACTAGGCAATGTATTGTGGATTGTACAGTGGATTGTAAATATGTACTCAACTTTTAACATCTTTAGATGCTGTGATCCTTTGTTCTGTCAACAAGTTGCCAGAATATCAATAAGTATAAAATACTACTATAAACCGTAATGTAGCAGGGACCAAGAACCCAGACGGTACATTTATTAATATATCTATGAAGGGGGGGGGGGGGGGGGTTAGTAAAAAAATAACAGAACCCCTTCATTGCTGGGAGGGTGTGATCCTTATTTCAGGCAGATTGCAAGGACCCGAATGGACATAGCTGTCCGGAACGTGCCCGCTATTCGACGAGCGGGGACGTCACGACTGCTACAGCTGTCGGAACACAGCTGTTGCCTTTCCCGCTGACTGATCGCCATTGCTGTTGCCCTGCAGCTAGTGTTGTGATTCCGACAGGGTCCAGCGGAGACCGCGGGCCTCTGCCTCGCTCCGAACACAGCGACGGATCCAAGAAAACGTCCCGGCAAACTGTGCCCAGCGCTTCCGCCTGACATCATCCCACTTGAGAAATAAACAGACTCTATTGCTTTAGGAGGATGGGCTCTGAGAAGCACAATTTTGCATTCAAGAAGTTGCATTCTTGATTTACTATTCTGTATCCATTTATACTATCAAAATTCTATGCTGATATGTTTTAGGCATCGGTTTGAAAAGGACACATGCAGTCCGTATTCAAATCCAACATCCCCATTTATCAAAATCAGGGGTAAAAAAATAAAGGTAATGGATTTGGAGGCCTACATCGTAGAGCCTGTCCATTAGATAATGGTTGTAATGAAACACAGAGGCTCTCATGAATCAATGATCTTTGTATTTGTTATAATTAACGCTTAGCTAACTAGATGATGAATGTTGGTCATTCCCGTAATGGATACAAGCTCTGTAAAAGAAAATATGAAGGCAAACTGCATTATTGAATAGGCTTGCTTTTTTTTGCACAATGCCGAAGTTCATTGCCGTGGAGATAACCTGTGCTAGCAGCGCATGGAACCGAATCGGTAGTCAATAGTCATCTTGGCCAAGTCAGGTCTATTTAAAAACATTTTTTTACTCTTCTGCCTATCATATATGAAGCTTTTAAAACGGATTATGGTGGAAAATGCATACATAGGAATAAATAAATGTACACACCGAAAGAAAATAATAAATATTTGATGACTGATTACTCGCAAGTCACATTTACAAAAAGCAACGTACTCCATAACCTCACAATCGGACCCCAGCCAGTAGGATGAACAAGCTGTGTCTGAACAGGGGGGTCCGTTCTGAGAACATTTTAATGCACGCGTCTAAAATCCTGGCATAAGTAATAACAGCTTGCAGGGTTTATAGGGGCAATAATGCAGATCAAGGGTACACTACCTGTAATTTGATGAGAGAAAGAACACAAGCAGCCCACCCATTGCCATTAAAGATCAAAACTTCACTTATACCGTGTTTTATTGCTTCAGATGCAGTTCACCTGAGTTCCAGTTCAATCCCTTACGAGCTCAAGATCATTTCTCCCAAAGATTAATGTATCAACCCTTGGGAACTTGCCCTTGTATGTCACTTTGATATAAACTGGGTGTCAAAATCTCCATCCTGTCTGTAATATCATTATCATATAGTCTGCAAACATGCACTGACCTACTGTTGACCTAGCCCCTTGTCAGCAGACAAAAACAAACTTATACTGTGTGAGCGAGTCTCTTCACAAAGACGCGGAGCTGACGGGCACTGTCAGTTGCACTGGCGTCTCGCAGTTTGAAGTGACAAACGTGAGAGGTTCTTTAAATTACCCCTCTGTGTCTCCACCCCCACCCCCCCACCAACACCACAGACACACAAAATACTACAAAAAGGCCTTCATCCGCATTCATTACCCAGAGGCCATTATGGTCAAGCAGAGGGCACAGGGAATAAACTGTAGTTTCCTGGGTATCTGGAGTGCGGCAGCAGTGAATGATGGTGCCCGTGGAGCAGATGCTTGATCCTGATTGGCTACCGAAGTCACAGCAGAGTAAATCTGCTTTCAGTCACCGCAGTCCCTCCCCCTTCCCAGCCCAGCGCCGTCACTGCCAGGCGAAACCGCCACTCCAAATTAATCTCGGCAAATATGCTGAACATTTTAATGACTTAATGTGGCTAGCAAGAGTGCTAACAGCCTTGTGCAATTATTCTCTCAGCGGCTCAATACAAAACACATCTTTCAAAATAACACAGGGAATTACTCACCTAATGTTTTTTCTTTTCTTTTGGCGAACAAGATACAATCTAGATGTTCTGTATTTGCTAATGTACTCATTATTATTATTATTTGTATTATTATTATTTAGTAGTAGTATTAGTAGTAGCAGCAGTGGTGGTATAAACTTTAAATAAGTATTACATTTCATTTGGTTAAAAACAATGAAGTTCCTTTGAATTCTGTATAAATTAAGCCGGCATTGAGAAGGAAAATTGAAAAAAAAAAGTTATTGTGCTCAGTTTCATTAACCGCATTGTGTAGCTCGCATAATATGTTCGCAATTATGCCAATTTCTAAAATTACACTTTCACATCATAATACTAGCCCCTCCCCCTTCCCCACAAAGCAACAAATGACACGACCACTGCGAGCTGTCAGCTCAGCCGGTATCTTCCGAGCCATCTGACAGATGATATATAGCTACCTTTCTTTCCTCCATGTGCTCTTGCATGAAGTTCCTGCCTCCAGGGGACTCCATTTTTTTCTCCCCTCTCCCTCAGCAAGATAATTTCCCGCAGACTTCATTGTCAATAGAAAATATAGCTGTCAAAAAAAAAAAGCCTTTTATCAAATGCTTAGAATGCCTACACTGGAATGGATCCTTACTGGCTCTTCTGGCCCGTGTGTGTTTGTGTGTGTTTGTGTGTGTTTGTGTTTGTGTGTGTGTGTGTGTGTGTGTGTGTGTGTTTGTTTGTGTTTGTGAATATAAAACAATCACTTTGACACAACACCGCTATGGTTGAGTTATGCCATGCGGGGGCCTGCCCAAGAAACATCACCGAAATACACACACTGAGCACCTATGTGTGTGTGTGTGCGTGTGTGTGTGTGTGTGTGTGTGTGTGTGTGTAAGATAGGCAGGGAAAAAATTTAAGGGGCGAGCCTTTGGGGGGGGGGGGGGGGGGGGGGTTGGCCGGACATTTGAGCTCCATCACGCCCGTGACGGACTCATGCGCAGCAGTGACGCATCACAGCGTCACAGAGAAACGAGAAGGGACAAGTTGTCTCGATCTCTCTGCGCAGACACTGTTCCCGGACACCAACGCGGACAGCAGCGCACGGTCTGCTCACTGAGGTTCAGGCCCCGGGAAACAAAGTGACAAGTGTGAAGAAGTTCCAAGCAGGGGATTAGAGATGTTGTCCTTGTCTATGGGAACAGCTAGTATGATTTGCAAAAAAATAGATTAGAAAATAAATAATGTCTCCTGGTCTGTGTGTTATACTGCGTGTTACTTGGACTTCAATGTGACGTTCTCCATGGTGACACATTTTATGGTTTTGTTCATAGACCCCATGAAACAAACACTGGCTTAGAATAGAATAGAATAACTTTTATTTTCCCATGAGGGAACGTCAGTTATCAAATTGCTTTGCATTCAAATGTAATGTACACCTGGCTACCCTCCCCTTCTACAAAGGTGCAGTGAATTGTGGAACTTTTATACATAAAAAAACATCATATGCATGAGGAACAACTACCTACAAGGAAATGTTCTTGAGGAAACATGATACAAATATATAGGGAAACAAGCCAACAAAATACTCTATATTTGTAGATCGATTCTAATGTTTAAATACAACATTTACAACGTAACAAAATAAAATTAAAATGCAAATTTATATTTCCCATGTTCAACTTTTAAATATTGTTTGGTACTTAATGCACATAACCAGTACACTATGCACAAATGTCTATTGAATATACTTATATACTGTATACTTTTTAGCCTTTGGGGGGGGGGCATCAAGTTGAGTCTCTTGTGCTTTGGACTGTGCTAGTGCTGACTGTCCGAGATGGAATGTGTACAAATCGCCCATTGGGAGGAGGGGGGGGGGGGTGTTCAGTTGGCAGGGTACCCCACATTGTACAATAGCAACTTCTCTGGTTGATCAAGTGCCCGTGATCTGCAGTAGCCTGCTGTGTCAATTGTGTGGTTCACTGGTGCAGTATGTTCACAGCTCGGCTGATGCATTGCAGAGGGCCAAGAAGCAGTAGCTCATTGCTCCGGAAGATGGATGTGCTACCGTCGTGCTCTTTCATGAATTTTCAGATGACACACCGCAGCAAAACGATGGGAAATATTTTCAGATGTCTCACGTTGTGGGTTTTTAAAACTCTCCATATTTTAATTTTGAAAAGGTCACTTTCATGAAAGACACGTGTTTCGTGAGGTAACTAATATGTGCTCCTGCTATCACCATGGTTGATATCACAGTACACATTAAATGATGGCCTAAAGAAATGCCTGTACAATACTGTCAGGGACATCTATACGATCACATTTGTAAGCGCATTGTTATCCATAGGCCATCTTGTTGTTGTGCGTTAATAGCATCTGGCATCTATTACAAAGAAGCAATATTCTGTACAGAAGTATGATGTCGTGAACGAGCCCACGCTAAATCTCTTTGATCTCAACGAAAAACGTGTGTCTATTTACGTGGATCGTGTGCTGCTTGGAGATGGCCACGGAAAACTATAGTGAAAGATCCCTGGGAGACTTCATTTTTAGTGTTCTATAGGCTTATGATTAGTTGCCTTGCTCACAGATCACAATTCTCCGATTTAGGAGTTAGGAGATTTGTAAACGCTTGTGATGAATGAAGTCTGACCCCTCTGTTGACCCACAGACTGTGGAGTCATCGTCGCATTAGGACAGCCTTTCTAATTAAATCTCCTGACTTTGATTGGGACTTGCCTTGAAACAACAGAGCAATTAATTTTGTCAACGAACCCCAGGGGAACAATGCGTACATCTCGGCAACAGCCAAGGCAGGAAACAACAGACACCCCTCAAATTGAGAACAGAAGCACTTTGAACATCTGGTATTCTCCATCATACACAGGCTAAACATATTTCAATCGCAATGCCACCAAGGAGCGCAAAGTCTGTTTCACAATGGTTTGTTACGAATGACTGCTTTGCATAATGGTGTTGGGTTTTTTTTTTAGGCCCGGGAAATGAAATATAATATCATTAAATAGAGATGTGCCGAACAAAGCCGCAACATATCCATCTTCACCATGTTTACACTTTCTGTTTCTGTAATGCTGCTGTTGTCAGATCTGACTTATCATGGAGATGTTTGCTGTCGGAAATGGCGGGGCTTTCTCATTGATCACTCTGCGAGTCTTTGTCAAAAATAAACAGATTGGCATTAGAAAAGTTAGGCGTGCGCAGAATGTGAGGCGCGCACACTGTTTCTAAACCCTTCTAAACTGTTTCCCCCTCCTCACACAGTGACTACGTGAAGCTTCCCTTAGACGGAATTTAAAAGAGCTAAACTCACCAATGACCAGGACTGACTGATGTAAAAGTACATTTAAATAGTCTTCTGTATCATCTTAAGTACTTGGAGGACTGTTAGAGAAACTACGCAAAAACAAAAATAAAATAACTGTATATGGGCACAGCTTGATACTATATATATATATATATATACATACACATACATACATACATACATACATAGGCTACCATATATAGATGCATACACACATACATAGGCTACCATGCATACATGCATACACACATACATAGGCTACCATACATGCATACATACGTACATAGGCCACCATACATGCATGCATACACATATACCTAGGCTACCATACATACATGCATACATACATACATAGGCTATCATACATGCATGCATACATACATACATACAAACATACATAGGACACCATACATACATGCATACACACATACATAGGCTACCATATATACATGCATACACACATACATAGGCTACCATACATGCATACATACATACATACATACATACATAGGACACCATACATACATGCATACACACATACATAGGCTACCATATATACATGCATACACACATACATAGGCTACCATACATACATACATGCATACGCACATACCCAGGCTACCATACATGCATACATACATACATAAATACATACATAGGACACCATACATACATGCATACACACATACATAGGCTACCATATATATGGGCACAGCTTGATACTATATATATATATATATATATATATATATATATACATACACATACATACATACATACATAGGCTACCATATATAGATGCATACACACATACATAGGCTACCATGCATACATGCATACACACATACATAGGCTACCATACATGCATACATACGTGCATAGGCCACCATACATACATGCATACACATATACCTAGGCTACCATACATACATACATGCATACGCACATACCCAGGCTACCATACATGCATACATACATACATAAATACATACATAGGACACCATACATACATGCATACACACATACATAGGCTACCATATAGACATGCATACACACATACATAGGCCACCATATATACATGCATACGCACATACCCAGGCTACCATACATGCATACATACATACATACATACAATGTATTTCCTTTCTTTCTTTGATGGGGGATCAGAAGAGAAATGCAATAAAAAGGCTCCAGTGAGCGCACACATGAATATCCAGAGGCTCTCCTGGCTTGTGTCAGCTGTGTTGATTTAGGGGTCATTAGAGGAACAGGAATACCGATGGCCTGAGGTGATATTTTGGGCCGGGCTAGTGAATTAGGACCCTTGCGACATCCTTTATCCCGGTGACACTTCAGATGCCTTTCGAACGCGTCCCGCTCCGCTCTTCTCTAAGGGCACAGAGCCCATCTAATTAATTTTCTATGTGGTGGCCAGTCTCACTACCAAGGCAAGTGGGAACAATTAAGTGCCTGTACATCATTGGTTATGGTCAAACGCTTGACCCCTGTGTCATTTTGTTATTCCTTGCAGTGATTTTCAATCGTCAGCAAGTTGCTCTGGCGATGGGCCCAATAATCCATAACTACCTGGCAGCAACCAAATCATTAAAAGCTAAATCAGCATTGAAGCAGTATTTTAATAAATGCATCTGTTCACAATATTGCAACTTTTCTTTCAATTATTTTAATTTTAAATGTGTGTACCCTGTTGGCCTAACAGATACATTGTTACTTTTATGATGCTTTCAACTCCATGACTGGTCTAAAGGACTGATATTGGAAGTCTTGTTTCTTCACCAGTGTATAAACTCTTTTGCTATTAATTTGCCAGGATTCCATTTATCCTTGACTTTGACTTGCATAAGTTATTTTTTCTCCCCAAAATACAGCTTTGTGGGTTAATTTCATCACATATTATATTCCTAATATTCTGTAGAGAAAACGTGTCTCCGAACATGGTAGCATGGGGGTGTACAGTAGAGTAAATCAATATACAGTTACATGTACATTTCTGTTTCATACGTTGTAGACCCAATTGAGGAATCTTTAATGCATACATTCATAATACTCAGTACGACCACCACTGCATACAATAAAACACATTTCCATGGGCTAGTGGTCCCAAACCCTGTTCCTGGAGAACTACCTTCCTGTAGGTTTTCCCTCCAACCATAATAGGGCTGAAATGAAAACCCACAGGATAGTAGATCTCCAGGAACAGGGTTGGGGACCACTGCCAAAGGCAATTTCCCATGTGCCTACTGAAAAACAGATGAGGAGAAAAATATTTGAATCAACCATTTCTCACATGCAATGTGGCAGCCAAGGTATGTGACCCAGGCAATTCATTGAGGTGACGGCACTTATGAATATCTCAGCAAAATTCGAATAACCTCCTAAGACCCAGAATTTTTTTTGTCCCTTGTAGGGGACACAAGTCGCTGATCTTAATATCAAGAACCATACATTCTAATATGCTGAAACCTACACTACAAGGGACATTGAATAAAAATAAATAATAATTTAGAAAATATTTGCACAGCAACTTGTTTTTGTCATCCAAGAATTTGTCAAAATGTAAATACTTTAACTTTTTTTTACTGCAGGATGTCAGGAGGATAATGTGACATATCTGGGCCAATTTGAATACATTTCTCGCATCTCAGTGAGCACACGTGATTTTGTTTTTAAACACGCGTGGGGAAGAAGCCATAAAGCAGGCAGATAATGAAAAGAGATATCATTTGACCGGTACGTTTTTTCCCCTTTAAATTGGTTTATGTTTGTTTTTGTTTCATAGCTTAGTGCGGTCCGCCTGATTGTGCCACAGGGCTATTGTTTCATAGCTTAATGCGGTCCGCCTGATTGTGCCACAGAGCTACTCTGATTGATGAGCCCGAATTTGGGAAGCAACAGCTTGTTACTGGCAGCCCTGGAAAGGGGTGGCCGCAGTCAGATGAAGTCCAGGTGCTGGCGACTTATCACCCGCCGTTGTAAGCACCTACGTTCGGGCGCTCCAAATAGCTTTTGTGAAAATGTGCACCTGAGCTTGGCTCTGGCCGGCCAAGAGATGGATGAATCTGGTATCCCGCGACAGAAACGCACGCAAATAACTCCAAAGCAGCCGGTTGACACAACAGCTGCTTTGCTCTCCAACCTGGAAGAACAACAAATTGTTTGTGTTCATGACACGCGGCAGACATCTGTGGCACAGGCCGTTTTGCACATGTTTCTGATGCAAAATTGTATTAGGAACCAGAATTCACCATGTTAATTTATATAGAGAAATATGGGGAGCCATTCTACAGACATAAAGCAATATGCACAGACTGAAATATGATAATATCTACACATTACAGGTGGAAACTAGTAGCAATCTTGGATAAAATTGCATGTTCAACCAAAGTGATTCATCATCTGTAAGATTTAATCCTAGATCAAGGGTAATTTGAATGTATAAAACATCCAAAATCAGTTTGAATTACTGCTTAATTAAAAAGACTTAAATGAGAAAATAACAACATAAATTAATTTTAAAAGACCAGTTTATTATGTGGGGGTAAAACAACTGTCACTTGAATTAATGTGATGGTACTCCAATTTGTGATACCAACTTATTGTAAATTAACTATGGTATAACACTGGATGGAAGTATATCCATTTAAAAAGATGTGTAAAGCTACTGAATAAATATTAAACATTCAGAATAGCATTGTAATAATCTTATTGCAATGACTTACTAAGTCCTTTGATTTATTAAGTGACTATTTGAGAATAACAAATTCAGTCTGGCAATTTGCAAGGTGTCATTATCAGTCCTAAATCAGTTAGAAATACTTCAGAGGAAATATCTGTAGCTTAGAGAAACAATTGACTGCATACACATTTACTTTTTCCACTTTCTTATCCGCTGAAGTACACTGGCAAATGATGTTCTAAATACATTTTGAAAAATCATCCCCATTTCCATGACTAATATCACACCTCTTTGAGGAGGCATATGGGTTAAGCCAAGTCAAGAATCTTTAGGGAGAACCGAGCCTATTAGAACTACTGGAACTAGTGAGTGAAGATGTTATTTAACTACCATTAAAGGGAATTAATAGCAAAGGTGATTTGAGAAATCTCCATTCTGCCAAGAACTTCACTTAAAATAAAATAACGTGAACTTAAGACTCTTTAAGAGGAGTTGCATGAAAAGCAGTGTCAAAAAAGGGAGGTTCCCAAGGAATATTAAATATTTCACAATCCTACTTATTATACAAACATGTTCTCCCTGACCAGAATTAATTAAAGTTCACATTAGTGTAATCTTAAGAATGAGAACAAGAGAACATGAGTTCTGTAATGTTCAACTACACAATGCATTTCATCCACAACTGAACTCTCATCTCAAACATCAAACTAGAGGTTTGACATTGCACAGAACACTTGCTAAGCTATGTAATATATTGTAGACCAGGGGTAGGCAACCCTGGTCTTGTAGTGCAAGTGACGTTCCTGGTTTTCATTCGATCCAAGCTTGATCACAAGCATTAGATTGAATATTTAGAGCCTGAGAAGAATATTCATAGCCTGAATGGTGAAACAGCTGATAATTCATATTCGTTATAGGTTTGGATGGAGCAAAAACCAGGAACATCTCTGGTACTGAAGGCTAATGGTTGCCTACCCCTGTGCTAGACCATAAGCTTGTTTGCTTAACTGTCATTGGATCTTACAAAAAGTAGACTACAGATGTCCACAAAGGTGTCCCTTCTCATTATTCAATCTAAAACATGTTAATCAATCAATCACGCCTGGACTACTGCAACTCCCTGCTCGCAAGCCTACCGGCCTGCGCCATTCTGCCTCTTCAACTCATCCAGAATGCAGCTGCCCGGCTTGTGTTCAACCTCCCAAAATTTTCCCATGTAACCCCCCTGCTGAGGTCTCTCCACTGGCTGCCAGTTGCAGCCAGGATGAGGTTCAAAGTTCTGACCCTGGCCTACACTGCAGCCAATAGGACGGGCCCCGCCTACCTGCAGGACTTAATCCAGAACTATGTTCCTGCTCGACCACTTCGCTCTTCTACAGCAGGGCGACTGGCACTTCCCCCCCTCCGTGTCAAAGGCTCTCACTTGTTCCGACTGCGGAGTTTTTCCACATTAGCTCCTCAGTGGTGGAATTAACTTCCCATTCCCCTACGTTGTACTCCAACCCTGCCTGCATTCCGTCGAGGCCTGAAGACACACCTCTTCAGACTCCACCTTGACTGATATCCTCACCTAGGAATATCAGTTCCCTGTTTACTAGTTCCCTGTGTTTTCCTGTCTGTTTATTATAGTTTATACTAGTATTTGGAATGGAAGTGTGGTGTTGCTGATTTGCCCACAGCTTACTGTGAACTACAGTCGACGTTCATTGCTAGGGATAGCTGCTACATTATGCGAAGGATGTGCTTTGCCTTGTCTGTTCTGTAGATCTTGATGATGTCTCTGTACGCACTTACTGTACGCCGCTTTGGATAAAAGTGTCTGCTAAATAAATGTAATGTAATGTAATGTAATCATACTACAACTGTATTTCACCTCTAGGCAGTGAATTCCTTCAGTCTGATCAGTTGGTCAAAATGGCCCTCCTATTTAAATTGTCAGTGATTTTACGTTTCCATTTTTCTGGGAATTCTCATTGCTGCAGCCTCCGCTGACAATTCAGGATAGCATAAACAAGCGCATGCTCTCCTCAAAATCACACAAGGTTAAGCCACTGCTCCTTTCCAAATAACGGTACACAAAGCTCGAACAGACACTAGTCTGAAAAAGACACTTCTGCAGGAACCCGTTTCATTCCAGCTGACAGATTACATACCAGACCATGGGTCTCTTCCAGCAAGCCCAAAATCATTGGTGTTTAAAGACCTGTCAGTGGTACTAAACCAGAATTAAGTCAATATTACATGGGGAAAGATGACATTCGATGGGGGATGTCAAGAAAATTAGATTTTTATGTGGTGAAAAAAAAAAATAAAAAAATGAATACGTCTTTTTTTTTTTACTGTATATTGTACTTTTGAAAGAGTCAATGACACATCCCACTGGAGTTTATGTTCACATAAAACTGAAAAAGCTAATACACATGTAGACAGTCAACAAACATGTAGGCCATGTATTGATGGTCCACTGAACCACATGGTATACAGTGTTTTTTGCCTACCAGGATGCATTTTGCAATGTTTGCATTTATTAATTATATTTATCGAGTTCCCGCAAAATACCACTGAGATCTATTAATGAACCGTGTCAGAAATTATTAAATGAAACAGTAATGTTATTTACAATTTCAGCAGCCAATAGAGGATGACCTTCCCTGAGTTTTCATTCAGTGGGAAAAGACAAAAGAAGACGCACATGGACATTTCATTTGAATATAAATAAAGCTGTCAGCATATAAAAAAGAGCCTTTTCTCTAGTCCCATCTTGCCTTTTTCTCAAACGTGACACAATTACAATTGTCATTAAATTGAGGCACGCATATGAGTTATGACTGCGACGACATGCACACTTTGCTAAATACAGGCCTTCACAAAAGGCTTTGGGGCAGTAAATCAAAGTGCCACCAGATTCCGTTTACAGTACTTCATAAATGGGATTCAGAGCATTATGGGGTCTTAAATTACTTTCTCATCAAACATCTCTGGAGTTAAATATGAGGAATATTTATAGAACTGGTGCATGCCAGAATAGTAAGCTTGCTGGGTAAATTCATCATGTGGACAGGGAAAATAGATCAGGATGCAGTTCTATGCAAGTAAAAATGTAATTGAATGTAGGAGAAGCAAAATGCAGAATTGCCTTCAAGATGGAGGTCTATTACCAAGCTTGATATAAAATTGAAAGCTTCTGAAAATATCAGCAAATGCTTTCAGCATACAGAATTCATCAGCTCTCCAGAGAGCTTTATATTATTGAAAAGAAGTACGGCATGCTGAAAAAAAAAAAACGCTTCTAAAAATAAATAAGAACTAGGTGAGCAGATGTTTTATAAATGAGGCGTAAATATGTAATATTACCACATAAGAATGGACAGAACTTCGCAGGCACCATATTTATTTAAAAGAAAAATAATGTGTCATAATGCCAATGACCTAGATCTTATTTCTTAAAATGTGAAATGTCTAAACTCCATCAGAAATCCTGTTTAAAAAAAAGTCTTAAATTAAAAATAACTCACTTTTTAAAATAATTTAAAGAACATTAATAGTAAAATATATTAAAAGAACAATTAATAGTGCTGTCTAAAGGTTTTATAAGCAGGCATATTTCATGAAATACAGACATAATGAAAAGTTAGTATTGCTTATAAAATGGTTCAGTCGCTTGCAGTAAATGCCTTTGCAAGCCGTAAGAGAGTTTGTAATGAGACCGCACACAGGGTATGAATACCGCTCTGCTCTAAATAAACCTGTAGCTCCCGGTTGTTGTCAAACTAATGTCTTGAACGGAGTTAAATTTTGTTAGAAGCGTCAGCGGTATCTCCCACTGCCCGGTGCCGAATGTAATCTGCTTACACGCCGTGTATTTCACTGAAAATCCATTTTAAATCATTAATATTTGACAACGTGCACAGCACGGAATGCAGTAAGGAGGCGTCATGTATAGGTGTTACGATATTTATCACAAAGTATACAGAAAACATGGAAAGAGATGAACCCTTTTATGTACAGTATATATATATATAGACTCTTGTCATAACCAATAACCTCTTCCTGAACCAAGTAATTCATGTGTTAGTTTAATGGGGTAGTTTAACTGTCATTAAATTATGCATGTATTTGTTTAATCCAATGGCAGGCAAGCCAGTTTGGATGTAAATAGCTTCCATTAAGAAACAGAAGGAAGACTTATAGTTAAAATAAACCAGGGCTTTAGCACGGAACACCCACGATATTAGACAGCAAAGAACACCCACAGTATTAGAATAGAAGCATTGCTTTATCATTAACAAGTGAATCAATAAAGCAGTGTAATAAAACAGTACAATGTTCAAACAGTGGTCTTGTAGACATTACACAGGGGTTAGCGAGAGGGGAGTGCCAATGATAGTGGTTTGGCATCTGGCGGACTTCATTTATCAAAGTAGATTATACGTCTCTCCGTTGTGAGCCAAGGCACATTCTGCGATCTGAGTTCTATTCAGCCACTGTTTATCTCCCTCCCCAGGCCACTGTTTGAATGCCACAAGTGTGAGATAAACCTGACAGATTAACTTTTGATGTAAAAGAAAAAAAAAAAAAAGACTCTATAAAAAGAGAAAAAAGACCCAAACAACCCCCTGATCTGATTACGCACACATCATTAGAGTTTGGGGGGCATTATTATGGTGCCACTCTTACATACAGGGACATGGGACATGCTTCCCTTTCCCGCTGGGTACAGTGTACCTTAGATTATGGGTAACAAATGGGCGTCTCAGCCCATAATTACATTACGGGAAAATATATATCTCCCATTCACTTATAATTACAATTGCATTTTTGTGTTGATAATTACACAGACCCAAAAATAAATACATTTTCTGTATGTGGTCGCTAAAGAAATAGTTACATGTTATGGATCTCCATTTTAAGTTAGTTTTACAGTATACACCAAGGGTATTAACATCTGAGCCTTCAGCTGGTTTTCAACCTCCCCCTCTTATCTGGGTCCGGTTTACATCTGGAACACCAGATGAGTGGATTTTTTCGACCCACTGGTCAGAATAATAATCAATAATTTAACTATCAGGTAGAACATAAAAGCTGCTGGCCTTGAGGGCCAAATTTGAGTGTTCCTGGTGCACACGGTGACTGTTTTCCCGGAGCCATTTTATGCATTTGCAGGCGTGAATGCTAGAATGAGGAGCACAGTCGCGTATCCATAGATACTGAATACCTAATGGATTGAGGAGTGTAGGCCGGACGGCTAATCCTGACGCTGGGATAAGTTTAAGGTAGGGTTGTGGTGTCGGGTCCCTGAAGAGAGTTTGTGTTGGTGAGGGCGCTCCAATCAATCTCAGGACGTGTGCCGTTAGCAGCATGCCTACACAGGCCACATATCCAAGCCTGGCCTCGCTCAGACAGAATTCCAGGGATTAAGAGCTTATCTATCTTACTATTTACTCTCTGCCACGGCAGCTCCCGCATGCTTCCTTATCGGAAGGTTGGTGGGGTGGGGGGTGGGGGAGGGCGGGGTGTGGGGGGATGTTGTGTTATTAATAGCATGTGCTTTTAAGCAGGAATTTGTCAGCAGTGTATTTTATAAAGCAGGAGACTCCATGTCTTTAAATTTAGAATGGTGATCTTGAAGCCAACATTCTTTTTATTGGATCAATGGATCAGGGATGTTCTCCGTTTGAGCTGGTAAAACAAAGGTGGCAAAATTCAACACGTATGGATAGAAGATGGCTGACTTTTTCTTTTTTTTTCTCTCAATATATGACAGATGCTCTATGAAAGCTGCTGAGGTTTATTAGTAATCTGTGGTTGTTGGAGGTGGGTTTTGGTTTTGCTTTACCCTCTGGCTTACTTGAAAGCTGTAAAAAAATATGTTGTACAGTAAACTCTGCAATAAATAAACTAAGCCCACATGCGTGATACTTCTCGGGGACAGTGAAAAACCACTGTCCCTGTTACACTACTATAGGATACAGTGTACATTGAAGAATATTACATCACAGACAAATTCCATCAGCAAATCTGCTCTGTGGTGTTCTAAGCTACGTAAATAAAGGGAAGAAAGAAGGCCATGACATGGATAACATTAGTGCCATGTTGATTTGGTGACAGCTCCACCCTGTGGATGGAGGTGCAGTCAACATCATAAAAATGCCCCTCCCTGTAGGAGAGAAATGCTTTAACACAGAGTGAAGAAGATCACTCATCACCAATAAGTAATTACGGATATCATACTTGTCCTCAAAGGGTAACAGTTGACCCAAATCATACCAGGAAAATGTACCTCACACCTTTACGGAACCCCCAGAACCATTCAGTGTTGGAAAATGATTGTGTTTCCATATTTCATGCAATATCATTAAAGCAAGAAAGCAAACAGACAGCTCTGAGCAATCAGGCATATTTGCAGAAAGTCATTAAATTAATGGAAATGTGAAAAAAGTTAATAGCCTAACTTATTTCCACAGAGGAGATTCAAAATGTGCACTAAATAAATGTTTATTCCCAGCAGCACCATAATCTCCCAGCAGCCATCCGCTATTTCTCCTTCTAATCCAGAGATGCAGACGGCTTTGCTAACACATAACGTGAAGCCGGGGAGTGCTGTCAAGCAGGATGGTGGTGCTGACATGTTCCAATGCCCGCATGTTGCAACAGGAGAGCTTTTACCACAGGAGAGCTCTTATCATAGAGTCTGCAGTTCCACAGTGCTTTCGGGAGCCAGTGAATGCACGTGATTAGAGACTGTGCTCAAGTTACATAACATCTATGCATTCATGGTACTGATGCCCAAAACTGTGATAAATGTTCTTTGCACATCCAACACTCTTAACATTATTTATTTATGTGAACATGTCATAATTAAAACGATACATTAGCAGAAAAGCGAGAAGAGCTCTTAAAAAAAATAAAATAAAAATAAGTGTACCCACACCTGGTCAATGCTCCATCCATCCAACGCAAGACAACAAATGTGTTCAATCACGTCTCTGAGACACAGATTCAGAGATTAACCAATACAACTGTCCATTATATACTAACTATTCATAATCCCTTGACAGGCCCCATCTTTTCTCATGATTAAAATTATTGACCATTAAATTAATTATCCCATCAGTGAATGCCTCTCACCTCAGTTAGGGTGATGAAACCATCATCGCATTTCCGCCATTATACTGAGAAATCAAGCATTTAGTGTTAATCAGACAGGGAGGGCCACTCTGTTATGTGATCTTTAATCAATAGTGGACAGTGATGAAAATATTAAAATACTCTTTTCCTCAAACTCGTAGCCTTCTCTAATACATGGGGGTAGAAGAGCATTCTGGAGACACTCTACAGAAGCCCGTTTCATTTGGGGAGATAGATTTTCACATCTCTCTCTGGACCTTGAAATTAATTAATTGCTTCAATTGCTCCTTTGGGATCATGGCGTTGAAGGGTAATTGATTAGTTATCACGTTCCTTTGAAATGCATTCAGATCTTAAACGGAAACATGAGTTTAGCCCGACAGATTCCAATTTATTAAAAAGTGGAAGATTAAACCTAATTAACTATTGCTAAACCAAGTATATTTGTTCAAAAGTAGGTCTGTTAAAGCACTGTTCTAGTGTGTGGATGGGCCCCATGGTCTGGTATCTGTTAAAACACTGTTCTAATTGCATGGATGGGCCCCACAGTCTGGTATCTATGAAAACACTGTTCTAATGCATGGATGGTCCCCGCAGTCTGGTATCTGATCGGAGCAAATAAAATACGACGACAGTCTATCTGGGTTATTTTGAGTGTTTATACCATCATTTTTGAAGTCAAACTATCGTTGAATCCTTTACTTTGTGCTGACCTATATTCTCTGTGGAAGTACGGCGGCGGAGCGAACGTGGCCATTGCAACGTGTTGCTCTTCTTTGTTGTCGTAGTCAACCAGTGCCGGCAATACATTCGTAGCTAACGTAAAGTATCGCTCCCCAGATAGACTGTCATCGTATTTTATTCGCTTTGGGTACACTGTGGAGTGTTTAAGTGCGTTTGGTAGTGGATGCTACCGGTTACCTTAGAGTTGCGCTAGCATTAGCAATGTGTGTATGTCCAAAAGAAGGGACAGCATGGAATTAGCTGAAAATGGTTTCCATCAATCAACTACATCATGGGTAAGTCATAATTGAGACATTATGTCCAAAATTCCGAACTATCCCTTTAAGTAAACTCGTTCAACACATTTATTATTGAGGTTCTAGATAGACTATACATTTTCCATTTATAAATTGTTATGCAATCTGATGGCAGTCAGGCAACTTCATATTTAATAAGGAATATGGAATACAAATTTAAAATTAAAGCTTTCTAAAAAATAAATGCAATCCTGGTGCATTGTATAAAAAAAGAAAGACAGTGAATTCCACTTGTTTCCATGAGTTCCCTGGTCAAGCACGATTGTGGTATTAACACATACATTTTTAAAACCAAGTGCATTTGATATACATTTTTATGGAGAGAGTCATAAAAATGCTGCCAGAACATTGGGCTTTACATAAACAATTCCAATTTGCTAGGAGGCTTTTTGGATCCTCCTTAATTTTTCAAGGTAGGTGCCACAATTTAACAGACATTTCTATCTTGAGTTGATAAATCTCACTTTCTCATCTTTCTGCCTTGCCACAGAGAAGTAATTTATTTTTCATCTCTCCGAGGTATATTTTCAGTTAATATTTCATTTTTTTCATTCCTCTTGACAAAATATGCCACAGGGGGTGATGTAGACTCTAAAAGCTCTGCACTGCCATCACACACAAAAAAACCTTCCTTGTCTATCAAACAGATATAAAACAATTATTTATATGTCAGGAGATTAGACTTTAATGTTAATTACCATTTATTTATTTGTATGGCTCGCCATATGAATAAAAAACACTAATAAAAGTTAATAACATTTATTTTTTAAATTTTTTAAAGTAAATCTATAAGAAATAGCTGTAGGACTGTGTTACTGTAAATCACATTGATTAATATAAGGCTTATAATGCTTTGAAAGATCTCCTCTTCTCAAATTATTTTCAGAAAACAGGTTCAAACTCAGTTCAGTTAAAACTCTCTGTAGTAGCTTTCAAACACAATCAGGCCTACATTTACATATATGCTACCTTTTACGCCAATGTAATGCATCGCGTAAATGTCTACACATTTGTATGTTGACACAAACCATCATCTAAATGGAAAGATGGCATAAAGTGGTTCTGATATGTAGGTGTGACAGCAGGCTGCTCTTTTATAGAATCACGTTGCCAATCACCCCTTGACAGAAATATTTGTGTCGTCTGTATTTTCACATGGAGCGTCCATGTTCGTATTATTCACAATGGAAAGCAAGGTAATCAATACATTGCGTTCTACATTGTTTAAGATCACATTCAATGGAAGTGTGATGGCAAAATATGGAGGCTCTTCAATAAGACACTTCTTTTTATTCTGGAGAGCTCTTTCTACAACTAAGACCATCATTACTCTCTGTATCTGGAAATCACTGTCCGATATGTACATATCTGATGCTTATAGACATTAACCTCTCTTTCCCTCTTTCTCCCTATCATACACACACCTGCACGCAGGCAGGCACGCACGCACGTACACAGCAGAAATATCATCTGAGAATACATGTCCCCAAACTATTATCTTGTCATTCCCCACCACTGCCACTCTACAGCTGTATCACAACATGATGATAAACAATATTCACTATCACAAAGCCCATTGACACACACCAATTAAATAAGTATCAACACACTAGGAAATGCAATATACGCACAGAGCTCCAAGGAACAATCTGGACAGTTTCAGAATGTAGATTTTTACAAACTGATATAAAGCACACGGGATACTGTGTTTTTTTTTGTTTAATGCACAATCTCAAAATTGCGCAATTGTCAAAATATACATTCCCATTTCTCGCGTAATGCGAATATATTCGTGATTCCTGTCATTTCCTGTCAATATGCATCATTGATACGTTGTTTTACAGTATGTTATGCATGCAATAATTTTTTTTGTTTGTCTATTTAAAATTGTATTTGTAGCATAATATGACTATTTGACAGTGTTATAATTATGTATAAAGGAGAGAGCGAAGGAAGAACACATTTATTTGAAGAGGTATGAAGACTACAGAAGTCCTTATCACCCCCAAACTCCCATCTTTATGGAAGTGTAGGCTTTGTACACAGCAAAGGGAACTGTCAAAGAGATTAAATAATATGACTGGTTTTAGCAAACAACCTGAAACACCATGCAATGGTAATCTTAACATTTCTTCTGAAACCCATTGTCTTCTACTGTTGTTCATCAAAATTATACAGTATATATATATTTTGAGTATATATTTTGCTTATAAAAGGCACCACATTTATGCTCCAAATGCTTACATTTGAATGGAAGGGATCAAATCCAAATATTTTCATATTTCCTTTCCACTGTTTAAATCTGCTGGAATTCCATTGCAACTGTGTAGAATAAATTGTTAAACATTACTACATGAGACCTCTTAAACATGAGCTTTACATGTAGAGCGCCTCAAACACAACATCAGAACTAACATCAGCACTGTCATTTTATTTATTAATAAAATAAATAATATTCGTTTGTAAAACTGGTGAAAAATGAGCAAATATTTTTTCTATATATTGGATTACATTACATTGCTTTGACTTTGTATATGCTTTAATGTACAATAGCAGAAAATATTATTGCTAGTCTCAGGCACACAAGCGCCATTTATAATCCGTTAGTGAAATGTTAGCCAACCAAACAAACAGTATTAGTATTGCATATAAAAGTAATTGCCTCTACGCAGCTAAACTATCTTTACACAGCTATACCAATAACAGTATTATCCCAAACAGAGCCATTGGCATAAACACTACGCACTCGTTTGGGGCCACAACCAGCCCTGGGTCACACAATTCAAATTTAAGTGGTTTATGTTGGATTTATTTAGTCTAAGTGATTTATGTTGTGATTTATGTTGGAGCACTTTTGGGCCGCAGCAACATTCTTGTTTTAGGGCCACCAAAACCTCAGGGCTAGCTGCTATCCCAAAAGGAAATCCAAAAAGAAAGGATTAAGAGAGCTAAATAGAATCAGATGGGCCATGGAGCAGTCTTAGATGGGCCATGGAGCAGTCTTAGATGGGCCTTCAGTCTACACTGGAAGATGGGTAGGGGTTCTTCCACCACCAAGGGACCAGAACAGACAAAAGGCGTCCCTGTAACTACCTGACAGATTAGCGCCATTTAATTTGATGAGTAGCCAGTGGATGGAGATGAGAAGGGAAACATAAAACTTTTTTTTGGGGGGGGGGGGTGGTTCATGTGATCCTGCCAGCAAAGTTCTTCCAGCGCTATGAACATACAGCTTCGGTGGACAGCAGAATGAAGAGGTAGTGTTTGCCAAGAACATACCAGATAAAGGCATGCAAGCTTGTCTGTATTGTCCTGAACTGACAAACGACATCACAGTAATGAGACAAACCTACACATTATGTAGCAGAAATAGAACATTTATGGGGAAGAAATAACCATGAGAAGAACTGCTGGTAAAATCTGGTATAAAAATAAAAAAATTATAAAAAATAAATAAGTGCATTTCTGAAGAAAGTGTGATGAAAGACAGAAGAAATGTGTGTCATTTTAAAGTTTGATTTCAGAGGTGATTGCAGATATCGTCAGAGAGCTGCAAATGTGTCTTGACGTTTACCGTTTTAAGCATGTCTGATGTCATCTCACATGGGCAGAACAAAAGTTTGTCTGATGCTACCGTTATAAATACCTCCACAGATTACGACACGTTAATATATTACCTAGAATCTGTCAGTCATGTTTCCATTTGAATTCTTCCATCCCTTTAATGTAGATCACTACAGTACACCAGTATACTTGGTAATTACACTGTATATCATTATCAGTGGTCCCCAACCCTGTTCCTGGAGATCTACCGTCCTGTAGGTTTTCATTTTAACCCTATTTTGGCACACCTGATTCTACTGATTAGCAGCTCAATGAGATCTCTAGCATTTGAATAAGGAGCGCTTTGTTAGGGTTGGAGTGAAAACCTACAGGACGGTAGATCTCTAGCAGTTGAATGAGGTGTGCTTTGTTAGGGTTGGAGTGAAAACCTAAAGGACGGCAGATCTCTAGCTGTTGAATGAGGTGTGCTTTGTTAGGGTTGGAGTGAAAACCTACAGGACGGTAGATCTCTAGCTGTTGAATGAGGTGTGCTTTGTTAGGGCTGGAATGAAAACCTACAGGAAGGTAGATCTCCAGGAACAGGGTTGGGGATCACTGCTGTATATCATACAAGACTGAAATAATGCTTCAGCATTTCTTAGTCATCTGAGAGACTGCAGCTTCTTCTAGTCTTTCCCTGTCACTTGTATTTTCTCACACTATGGGCAAGTGAGAAAAGGCGCAATATTTCATGATTTATTAAACGCATACGTAAGGGGAAAACTTTCCATTTCTGCACCGTGGTTTTGTGCTTTGATAAAGCAGCTTTGTGTAAGGTAGACTTCCACAGTTGCCTTTGGAGGTTCACCCTCTGCTTTCACGGTTCCCCATTTTCTATGGGCATTTGCATAAATCACAGACAAAGAGCGCATCCAATGAGAACAGTGCTGGGGAGGTACACAGCGGGATACGCACAGAGCTGTCATTCAAACCCTCAGCTGTTCAGAGCAGCTACCATCACCTTTTATGAGCAATTGGGATAATTTGCGATGCCCTTTTCAGTGAAAATTGGTTGCCTGGAAATGTAATATTTTCCAATGGCTGTCAGTTATTTAATTCAGCAACCTGTGACCCTGACCAGAACTGGCAGAATTTAATTCTTGCAATCAAACTGGAATTAAATTACACGCGTTTGAAAATGGTCGAACAATTATTATTCCGATGTTTTCCTTTCGGCTTTGACAGTACAGCCAAAGAACAATTACTTCTTATTAATGCTGAATAATATTACTGAAGCAGTATTTGCTTCAGAGGACAGCTTGCCAGCGCTCTCCTAATTTTTTTAGAAGCTGCAGAAAAAAAACATGAGGATACAAATTCAACCATTGACTCCAGACTTGGAGAAAAAGAAGGAAGGAAAGTATGAATATAATGCTGAGTGAATACAGACGGGAAAGTAAGTGAGCAAAGATAATTTCAGCGATTACACTGTGACATCAAATTCTAAAAAAGTAGAGGCAGTGTCAAAGTTGTCCCATTAATGGCATCAACTGCCTTTTTTTTTTAACTTGTAGGAAAGTGCTCACAAGAATGAATGGCGAGCTTTTTAATGCAAAATCAATTTTAATTCTACTTCTTTGGTTCCTTTCCAGAGAAAGAAAGAAATCCAGTCAGATTGTGAGAGAACATGTACATATACGTATTAGGCCGTTTTATTAATTTCTGTTGCTTCTGTGCATTCAGACACAGGTATTGATTTTCATTTGCAGAAAATCAAGGCTGGTTTCCAACTTTAGCTGCAGATTTTTCATTTATTTTGTGTGCCTCGTTTGGTCAGTGTAGCAATTTTTACACTAAAAAAAATACAGCGACATGAAGTGCAGAAAATGATAAAATTGAGTTTTGTGTTAAATCAGCTCAAAGACCGTTAGTATAATTCTGGTGGGGATCAAATATACTCTGAGTAAAATACACTATCAGAGCTGATTTAACACTGAAGAGTGTAAAGAGGCATCAGTGAACAATGAGGTATACAATGAGATGCTGTGGCCTACACTATATTATGGGGACATACTCTAAGATCGGGCATGTCTGGCCACAATTTATATTATATGATTATATACATTTGCATGATTTAATATGGAATTATTACAATATACAAAGGAGATGGAGAAATCCACAACTTCCCTTTCTCTCAAATGTTCTTATGAAATGATCTTAAAAGGGGCAAGTGTTTGCATGATGCTTGTTGAATATTTGCATAAAATGAAAATATATATTTATCAATGTTTTTTTTAGATTTCTTGAATCCAGAGCCAGATCTAGGCATAGGCAAATTAGGCAGCTGCCTTGGGTCTAATTGCCTCAGGGGGGCCCAGACAAAAGGGTAAAAACATAAATTTTAGGGTTGTAAAAAAAATAAATATATATATATATATATATATACATATAAAATAATTTTGGATAAAACATATAAAAACCTAATCTAAAACTTATATTTCAATCAATGTAGGTTTTTTTTATTTTTTTTTAATTTTTTAAATCATGCAAAATGTAGAATAGCCAAATATCTTCTCATATACTGTAGCGGGAGGGTCTGGGAGAGGGTCTGTGCTCTGGCCTAGCTACGCACATTAAAATGTACACGAAAACGTCTTTCCAGTTTGGTGCAGGTCATGCTCAACACGCTACATTAGGCCTATCTTTGCAGCAATGCTTCGGGGGAGGGGGGGGGGTGCAATCGATCCATTTAATCTGACCCTGCTTAAATCCACTCTACTTGACTAAGCACCCACAATTTTTACTTAAGTAGACTACAACGCCATTCAGTTAAAATCCAAAAACACCAATGGATACTCTCTTTTGTTTGTCTCCCCACACAGGTTCAAGAAAATACACGTTGCAGAGATACATGCACACAACAATCTTATCTTTCTATTTTAGGAAACAGATCCACTTCAGTCAAAACTGCACGGATTAACTTGTACTATGTGGATTGACCTTAATATAGGTTGTCCACTGGAAAGAACCCTCATATGATTTAAATTCATCAGCAAAAGACACCCATCAATTTATTGAGAATTCACTATTCAAATAATGTTAGCCAACTGACAGGTAAATTGTATCAATACTTCAAGTTCCGAATCTCTTTACGAGGTCGAGTCGTCTTAAGGAAAGGTACTGCGCATTAAATTGATTTTTCCCCCCCCACTTAACATTGAGTCTGCAACGTTTAGACAAATAAGCCATTCTTTCAGTAAAGTCATTACATGGACCAAATGTTTAATTAAGCAATCTCTCTGGTGCAATCTCAATAATTCAACATCTGAATGTAGGGCCGTTATCATCTTCCTGCTTGGTAAATTCACCGTGCAGGGGGAAAGAGTAATTCAGCCGTGCTTAACTTGTTCAGATTTTAAACAGGCGGGCCAAACGAGTTTCCCAACCCCCCCTTGCTGCCCATCATATCCCTGCCAAAGTAAATTTAGCTCTTAATTGGCAATGCTTGGAATGCACTTCCTAGGGAAAAACTGTGAACAACCCAAAGGAACAACTACACACTTTTTTTTTTTTAGGACGTCAAAAAAAAAAACAAACAAAAAAAAAAACATGAAAAAATAATAACCTGTCATTTACACTCAGTAATCATCCCTTGCTCTGTGTATATTTTTAAAGACAAAAGAAAATAATTTATTCTTGTGCGTGAGAGCCATCATTGCCCACAATATACCAAACACAGACATCAATCAATGAATGATACAAGCCACAAACAAATCCCTGGTTGAATAATGCCGTTGGGCTCTTTCTAAATGTGTTTGGCCTGGATTGCCTCAAGTGTGAATCTAGCGGCATGAACGGCTATGGACTGCTTCATGTTATGAGACTGTGTGGACAAACAACCAATGAACAACAGAACAACGAAAGCCAAGCATCTCCACAGTCAGATGAAATCCAAGTATCGCCTACCTACGTACAGCTTGAGGATGTCACCTTGCCTGTCCGTTTATTTTTTCAAAGGCTGCGAAAACGTGCACTCGAAACATTCAGTTAATTAAAGATGTAGGGAGTGATTTGGAGGCGTGCGTCTGGGAATTCACAAGGTGACCTGCTTTTTACTGATGAGCACGCAGGTGTGTTTGCAATGCTTCCGATTCCAGGGCCTCCGTCCTACGACGGGGCTGACCGTTATCGTCCGTAATTCCCAGAACGGGCTGACGTCGTAGGTAATCTGCCCGAGCTTGTCGGCTCCATCAGAGGAGGCTTTATCAGGATTTCTCTCCTTACTTCAGGGGCTTCGGTCATACGGGGACAGTCAGGAGCTTGTCAAAAAAACTTGCCGTAATTGCTCCCCAGAGGCGAGTTTTGATAACTGGCCATTATCGCTTACCTCAAAAGTTAAGTTCTTCTAAGTGTCATTTGAAATCAAAGCGATATCCAATTCAAAGTCATATTCATCGTCCAATGGCAAGGCATAGCAAAACAAAGTAATCCACACTGTTTCCACAAAGATAAATTAGTTTCATGTCTTGAAATTAAATGTGCAGACTTCACTTTATGTACACAGTAACATGTTCAGTGTTACATAAACTCTTACACAGTACATATTGTTCCTTTTGGACCCATATGCACTTTGGTAGAGTAAGGAGTTGAATTAACACTGGAAACTGTGTAGAATCTCTATTTCCTACTCACTCCAAAAATCTGAGTAAAATGTATTATAGGTCTGGATGCAGTAGCATTGTCTTTAATTTTGTCTTCCAAATAAAAGCACACTATTTGTGAATTTAATTCTGGTGATTATTGAACTCACTAAAAATGTCTGTGAAGAAAAATAGTAATTAAAAGCCAAACATTTAGGAGAAAATAATTCATTTCCTAAATCTATAAAAACAGTTCTGAAAGAGTGGTGTGTATGCCTTGTAAAAAGAGGGGGAAAGGGTATGTACGGTTGAAGTGATGCTCACATATTAAAGTCTGGTACAAAATGTGTACGTCTAGCAAATGTGTACTCATTGAAAAGAAAAACAGTAGTCTGCCACAGGCCTACACGTTTTAGGCTCACCCTCCTCTTTTATTACATAAAACAAAGCTCATGTACATTTTATTTCCCAAAAGATAATGAGCTTTTTGGGACAGATTTATAAGCAGATGTGTCCACTTTGCAGGGAGGGACCCATGCAAGGGAATCCTATTATCTGAGTTGCTGAAGTCGGATTCACAGACATAATTATCATGGATGATTCAACTTGTATGGTAATTACAGTATTACAATAAATGGGAAGATGGAAGAAAGTGGACCTAAAAAAATTATTCTGGCAGAACAAAGATAAGTGTAATTTTCTGGAAACTACTTTCCTTGAGCTTTCCCCGTCCTCACTAAAGAGTGCACTGCTTCAGGAGAGAAGACGCAACACATCAAAATCCATCTTTAATCTCATGAATAATCCAGGTGCTTGTTGGAATTAACAAAATCTCATCACTCTTTGTAAACACCAAAACAGTTTCTAAAATTTTGTATGTACCCAAAAGTTATAAATCATCTAAATATTATAGTCCTGTTTGCACAAAGGTGGAAATGCATAGTTATTGCCCATTATCTGCGTGAATCACAATTGTACAGGGAACACAATACAACCAGGTGTTCCAAAAACAACGTTTTTTTGATTAAATATTTATTTACATGAATATTCAATGTAGTTGAAGGTTCTGTGCAAAGGATATACTGTGTATATACCAACCTAGTCATTATTTTTATCCACTGGCAAAATCAGCAAAGGATCTAACCAGCTCCCCAAAAAACACCATGCTAACCCCTTCCCAGAACTTCAAATATCATAGTACACTGGCACACGAGCGATAAGGGTGACATTGACTTATGCGCTTGCCTGATTCTCCATGTATAATATCTACAAAACCTGGCCATCTTTCACCAGCCAGTCTACCCACCTAATGTGGCAGAAGCTTCATCCCCCTTGGCTTAATTTGTAACTTTATTTGACCAATAGAAATCACCCAGAACAGCTGCTGGACCAGTCCCCTCTCTCTGTGCCTATTCACATTTCCTGTCTCATCTTCTCCCTCGATTTTCTGCAAATTGCAGAATTGTAGTTCCATTTCAGAATTGTAGTTCTTTAGGTACAATAACCTGACTGCGAACATCCTCTGAATCAACTCCAGGTTTAATAACCATTGGTTTATGCTGTGCTATTTGGTACTGAGGTTTTAGAGCGAGTAATACATTGCAGGCCGTTTTTAATTGCAATGCAATTAGATACGTGTCGTCTTTTCCATGCACTAAGGGGTCGATTTACTAAAGTTTTGTGTGTACAAAAACGTTTAAAACTGTTACCACCTGCAAAAAAATCATCAGAGGTGATCAACTAACGAAGTGTAAAGAGGATTGCGTGTGCTAAAATGGATAAATACATAAATTTCTCATTTTTGCGGTTTAGCCTGGATGAATAACCAAAAATGGGTGTGTCTACATTATTTCATGAAATAGTGGGAGTTGGTCATGCAAATAGATTACTTTAGCATGTGTAATGTGATTTACTAAACCCGAAAGGAAGTTTGGGAAATGTATTTACGGATGCATTTTAGTACAAATGGAAAGCAGGTATTAAAAGACACGGAATCGATACAGTGAAGGATATAATTGTAGCAAGACAGTACGGGTGTGTTTGGAATATCCATAACTGAAAATTTTGAATGATTCCATAACAATAGGGTCTAATTTTGTGTAGCGGACAACAATCAAACCATTTGATTCAACTAGTAGCGTTAGACGTCAATTTTTTCATGGGTTTGTGCTATTGGTTTCTGCGAGCTTCATCATATTAGCCTCATACCGCGATCAATAAAGGCTAACAATACACAAGCACTTACTTCTTGTAAGTTTTATCACCACTACAGTGAAGTAAAAAAAAGTCACTAAACTATGTTTTCTGTCAGAAATGTATTGTCAAGCTGACGTGCATTCACTGCTGTCTACGTTCGAAAGCTCCCAGGATAATTTGTGGAAAGCCTACATAGATGAACAATAATATATACGTATATTTTTTTAAATCATGAAGCAAATTGTGTTACAGAATACAATAGTAACTAGCATTTGAATCAAACAAACAATACAACATCCATTATAACAGTGAATAGCCTATAAGTGCCTCTCCTGTCTGATGCTCACAGGTGCGCACACAAGCATGGATACAAATATCAAGATTACATTGTGAAATAGAGATTGATATTTTTCCCAAAATTTAAACATTTTCTCTCCTGGAATAGACACACGTTGTCCCTGAAATCCAGTTTTAAAAGCATTAAACTACCATTAAGAACATGTTGGTCATATTTCCATAAGCAGGGCAATTTAAAACAAGGGTAAATATGCGTAAACCTATGGGTTCCCAACCTGACAGCTTTAGTGTATTTAGTGTCATCATTAAGGCAAAATAACGCTATTTGTGTTATTAATCGATATCAGAATGCACATAATATGAACATTGGATGAAGCTTGAATTTCACTAAGAAAAATGCATTGCCTGTGAATGAACTGACGTTTGACAATGCTTCATTGTTCATTGTATAATCAAATAAAATTTGTTAAAGGAGCTATATGTAACATTGACACCGAGCGTTTAAAATGGGTACTGCAATCCAAATTCACAAAATTGGAGAGAGTCGAGACACTGAACGAACACGAGCGCAACATTATATTTTGAGATGAGCTTATTCTATTTTGACAATGACAAGCGACGACGAGTCCTACACTGTAAGTTGATTCAGCTAATGTATAACGTTTGCAATTTGTTTATTATTTATTGTTTGCAAATTATAAACCAGCTCATGTGGATTTTTTATAACTCTGTCAATGTTAGCTAGATGCATGGCTGGCTATGTTTACGGTCCCACAGATATAAGCTAACGTTAGTGGTATGTATATATTTCAATCTTTAGCTAGCTAGCTAAATGGAAACGATGTTGAATTTAGCTTAGGCATTCGTAAATCGGCTGTCGGAGTGCCGGAGTACATGGACTCGGAGTCAAATCGGAGAATAGTGAATCACACAGGCCAACACAAATACAAACGTTCTGATCCGGAATGGAAATTTCAAAGGAGAATATACTGGCTGTAGCATTGTTGTCGGAGAAGCCAGTATTTCGACTTAGCAAATTAAACCGCACATATTTAATAGGAAATAGTTTGGTCGGAATTACCGGGAACCCATGCCGTGTTAAACCGTAATGTTTAAGATTATTATTGTGTATATAAAAATAGTTAGTCCAAATAATATTGATCCTAATATTGATCCATATATTCCTTGCTCGCACACTTTAACCTCACACAGGTTTCCCCAGGTGTAAATCGCTCTTTTTTCAGTCTTATTAAATTTGCCATTATATTACCAATCCGCCAAGGTGCAAATGCAGGTTACTTTTAAAGGGAATGGGAGATAACACTGTGATTGGTTTATTGCATGTTATGCCCAAGACACACCTATAATTAATGAAGAGGTTAAATTCAGCCCATTTGAACCTTGTGCCTTACTTTGGACTCAAAATATGCCCCCTCTAACTAGCAGTTGGACACGCCCTAAATGCACCTGTGCCATGTGTTTCAGACGATGTACTATGTCACACTCACGGCGTGAGTAGGCTTAGTGCTAGTAAGCATACTTATGATCATTTCAGTCCTGACAAACACATGTAACTCCTAGCAGAAACTAAGAGACATCCAGTGAAACCGTTCATAATAAACCGCCAGCACGTTCAATGTAACAGTAGCCTATACCTACACTGTATAAAAATTGCAACATTGCTGCCAGTCTTTTCACCGTTTTCTTACAGTATAACCCATTCCAAACTTGCAAAACCTCTCATTTAAATATGGCGGTTTGTGGCTGGAGTAATTTACATAATGACTCTTAGTTGATCACCTGCAAAGTGTGAAATGATAGCGTGTGCAAATAACACCCCTTATTTGGGATCTTAGTAAATCGAGCCCCTAAATAGTTTACATTTTAGTTAAGCTGCTGCTTTGGAATAAAATTGAGTAAAATCAAGTTACAAACTGAATGCATTCTAGAAACTTTTGCAAATAAGGAAGAAGGTTCTACAATAGGAAATGTATTATTATTTTGTTACATTTAGGGCTCAATGTGATCCCCTTTCAAGTGTAAACATTTAATTATTTCACCTCATTATGTTTAAAAATGACCCAATTATACTCCTCCATGAAAAAATACATTTTGAATAAATTTGAGGTTGAAATTCTACTTATCATGCTTCCGCAACACTAATCAAAATGTCTCGTTTAATTAAACGGTCAAAACTTCTCGGGGTATGGATTTAAAACTTGTCACATTGTCAAACTTTCTTTTGTTAAGCCCAGCAACTTGGTTCTGCTTCTTGTGGCTTTGGTTCAAATGTGGGGCCAAGCAGAAGTCGTTTGTCAACCGTGATAGAAGCGTGGATTCCTCTAAAACTGATGTATACTGTCTCTTGCTTTTGTGAATGAACGATGCCAGCAGCTTCTTCCTCAATCTAGCCAGGAATAGTGCATATCTGACTACAAATCTCTCGTAGTTCATAACATTGTCCACTTTACTTGATCTCAGAGAGGAACGGAATTCCTATGAAAAGACCCTGTTCCACAAAAGTTGTGCGTGTTATGACTTCTTCTCACACATAACTGACTTTTTTATATCTGAAGGCCAGTGAATGCTGCATTCTGAATAACATTGTGGAAAAGTCTGCAAATATTCTGCCCTCTGTACTGAAAATCTGCCTTTGAGGTGACGCATTAATCTTTGATAAATGTGATAAATACATTTGTTTACTTTTGGTTTTGCTTTCCCTATGTATTATGCAGGGAAGCCTGGTATTCTGCATTCATCTTGAATCATTTATATGACCATTTTTGCAGTTCCACACCCTCTCTGCTCATAAGATGTTGTCTTAGGTGGTGTTGCACGTAAGCACTGTTGCATAATACAGAAATAAAAGGTGGACTTACGCATACAGTATATAGACAATAAGTACATTACTGCAGTGGAACCGGACTGCTCTAGAAATAATATACCCTGTCAAGAGTAGAATTAAGGGAGTACTCTAAAGAGGCTGCCTGGCAGGTATTGCATTCACTGGTGGATAATGTATCCTATTTAATTTTAGAATGTACCATTTTCAGAGGGGAAACATAATATGCACACCTCTGGCTAACATTACAATAAGGCACATCTAAAGTAATCATTAATTTTATTCACATCAAAAGAGAGAAAAAAAAAGTGTCATATGCATAGTAATAATGCTCCAGTGAATTAATTAGCAAGCACATTTATATTATTGAACCCACGGTTGGAGTATCAGCAATTCCCATAGCATCTGAACTTATCACAATAATTTAGATCTTATTTTGCATTCATAAAATACATATTTTTAATGATGCAGTGTGAGGTGATATTTTATAATATGGAATTTATGCATGAGGAAGACTGTAGCTCCCGTTTCTTCGGCAAAATCCATTCTGAATGGCTTTCTATCATGTGTAATGTATACATGTCTACAGCCTGGTCTTCTAATCATGGCTGTAAGCAGCCAGCATTATTTTTTCATCAGATTAGGTCTTTAACATTGGTCACTGAGATCCCAGGGGAAATCCATCTCTTAGACTGGAATCACAAGGTCCCTGTAAGGTTATGGCGAATACCACAGCCATGTACCTTTAAGAATAGCACAGCCAATACCTTTAAGACATTTTCACTACAATAATCTCTGTTTTAAAACACACTGTGAAGTGCCAAATTATCTTAAACAAAATGCTAACCCAATTCCCTATTTTTCCCTATAAACAAACTAAAATGTTATCATACTTAATGCAAAATGCATTGTTGTCATTTGGAAAGGGTGATAGTTGTTTATCAGATAAAAAAAAGAACATTGATATATAAAGAAAGATACAATCTAATGCAATCAAACACTTTCTTTTCATAGAGGACCACGTATAGTTGGCAAAGATGAATTTGACTTTTGGGTTACTCTCTAAAAAGCTAAAAGCTAAGAGCCTGCTATCGCTGGTCTAATAGCCGACAAGTCTGAAATGGGTTTCCCAACTGCATCCATGAAATATAAAGTTAGTGGCTGAGTGTTGTTGGCAGGAAGTTAAAAACAACATTATATGGTGAAAGTGGCACAGTGCCGTCTGCTTTGCACTGCTGAATAAGGCCAAGGCTCCTGCGTTTCTGTTGACTCCAGCAAGATCTGGTCCCTTTGCTGCCTTCTCTCCTGTCATTGAAGTCAGAACGACTTTCCTAGCAGAGTAAATTGCAGAGTAAATCTGTCACGGAAAGGGTCAGTATTTTACATGCAGTACACTTTTAAAGTAATGTAAACTTGAATAATATATTTGGTATTATACTTATGGATTTTTTTTATTTTTTAAGATCTCGACTCATCAACTATGAGGTTTCCGAAGAGATGCATTCAAGTTGGATTTATTCAGTTTAAATGTGTGGAGTTAAAGTGAAATATTCAGTTTCAGAATTCATGAAGTGATGCGACGTATTACTTATTTACATTCTTCTTACAGATGTTCCCTTTCCTGAGACTGATAATTGCGTTGGAGAGAGACATTTTTGCTTTGTTGAGAGTCGCCGTGGATACAAATGCTTAAAAAGTGACATGACATCGATTTGGACAATTCTGTTTTCAAATCGATCCCACCCCTTATTCAAATCAGAGCTTGCGCCTCACTGAAAATATAGTGATGTCTTTCAAATTCCTGTCACCTCTTCAAATGTTCACAAACTTTAACATATTTCAGTTCTTATTGTGAACATAGTGTGTGTGTCTGTGTGTGTGTGCGTGGTACATTGTGGTGTCAGCTTCTGTGTGCACATTGCCAATGAGTAAGGTGGCATGGGAGTTTAGTCTGTCTGTGCACACAGCCCCATAATAAAATCTAAATGGAATTGTACCTATATTTGCAAATGTGTCAACAAGGACTGAAAACAAGACCATAACACATAACGGCAGTGACAGTCCGTAATACAGAAATACATAAAACATGAAAAGTAGTGGAACACTTGAGGCAGACAGATTTGACAAGATGAAATTAAACTAAACCAAAGAGGCACAGGTGACATTGTCAAAGCCTCATCAGTTTGTGGGCACACGAATGTCATCTGGATCCCCCTATGAAACACAAACTGATTGGAGTGACTGCAATGGACATTTCTTTCTGCACTGCATCTATATATTGCTCTGGCTGTGATGTGAGGCCTTGTTTAAGAATCCATTGCGCTTGTATGAGTCACTTATGTGCGTGAGTGGTATTTTGAAATAAAATGAAAATTAGTCGCATTAGTTGTGATCACATTTTACCCTGCTCGAAAGAGCAAGCTGGAAAGTTCCTAGTTTCTCTCTTTTTCTGTTAATTTAATACTTAAACTGTCACTTGCACATTGGAAGATTATTTTATCACACTCTCTAAATCCAAATAGTCCTTTATTTGATTTCAGCTCTCAATTTCATCTTAAAATGCAACCTGACCTCTTTTAATCAAATATCCAATATTAACACCTAGGAGAAGTTTCGCTAGCCTTATTTCTTTCTATCTCAATTTCTATCTCTCTCCATAAAAGATAATGCATTAGATAAAAATATATGTTTGGATGTAAGAATCACATACATACAACAGTCATGCTATTTCATGCTATATCTTGTCAATAATTGAATATGGAATATGCAATATTATCTAAATGATTATGAATCGTTGCTTGGATTTGCATTTCACGGCTCAACCATTGCAATTTCCCAGTGCTCCATACCACATCGGTAATCGTTAAGGATATTCTAGAGGGAATAACATTACTGAAATGGATTTAGCATTTAATTTAACCCTTCACCGCCCACATTGTACACAACAGTGCTGGGACTGTGGAACTATCTTTTCATCACACACACTTAAACGTATGTGGCATTCTGCATTTGAACACTCTTAACCTATCTATACCTATTTTTTTATTCTCAAAACACAAACTAATTACTCACATACAGTGGAGACCAAACGTCTGAGGACAGAACCGAGTCAAAAACCACTTTGTCAAAAAGTAATGCAGTTACGATACTCCAATTGCACTTCTTATTCAAGAATGCATTCATGAGAACAGTCACAAACCAAACTCTTAACACATTTCCGAAACGCTCATATGGAACGGGAAGCTACGCGAATATCAGGTTTGTCCACCGTAAGGTGAGCGTTTCTCTATTCATTGTCACACCCTCTATTCCATTGAAATATGAACAAATGTGTATTCCCAAAGCTCAATATGCAAATATTTGAGCTATTAACAACTAAAACCATCTAATAAGAATGAATCTGCCATTCTACAGTTAATGTTTCTACTGCCAGTGCCTTACATTATATTAGCACTTACATTATAAATAACCACACACTTTGTTTGACTTGTATTATTAAAAATAATGTATTATTGAACAAGAAGTATAAACAGATTATCATAATTGCATTAGCAAGTAATGAAGATAAATTATGAGGGGGAAAACATCTATTTGTGTTGGTAGTGTACGCAGATTGTTGGTCCTCACTATGTTTTTTAGTTGTTTCATTGTGCTATTCCCCACAGCTAAGGCAAAGTCCGGCTGGTCTACCCTGAACCACTTATTGAGGCACCTTAACAAAATGAAGACACTGAAAGACAAAAGAAAAACACAGGTAGTCCTACCCTGAGGTTGAAGGTGTGAAAATCAATGTGGCATTCTCTCTCCTGAGACCTGCAATCCAAAATAAGAGGATAAGATGAAATTGTAGGGAACCATGGGTTATTCCCTTTAAAAGAAGGCAGTTATATTCACTTAATGTCGAATAAATTACTCAGTGACAAGACAATGGTGAAGCTAAGTCAGTAGACATTTCTGGACTACCGTACTGGTAGTGAAGGTTTTATTTAATGAAGAACCAAGAGTCAATAATACGATGAAACACACGCACACGCACATACATACGTAGGTATCCTATAATTCTCCTAGATTTTTTTTCTACCCAAATATCAAACTCAAGAAAGTGACCAAACATTAAAGGAAGGTAGTTTATGTTTCTTTTATTCTGTGGAATCATTCATGAGGGCAGTACGTCGCTGTCAAAACATGAAACACCATGAAAGAACCCCACTGCACATAGTCAAAGACATTTCTGAATAAAACAAATGACATCAGTCCTCCTCAGAGAAACACAAAGACCTCGTCTCATCTATCAGAAGGTACAGTCCGTATATGCAGCTAGCCAAACACATACTCGAGCAGGTGACTCTAATAGACCACATGAAGCAATTTAACATGTGTATACAGTATATTAGTAGTAATTGTACATAAAAATTAACAGAAATATGTAAATAAGTTTGCACCCTTCAGAGGGTGTGTTAACCCATCTTCACGTAGAGATAAATAAAGCATGCAATTTCACCAGTGGTGCCAAAACATTTGCATGCCACTATATTATATATATATTCTTATATTATACAAGAAATTTAAAAAAATTATATATTTAACATGACATGCGAGGCAAACCATCACGTATAATCTTTCCCTTTATGTACTGTGTGTGTGCACATCCATGCGGGACCATGATCTCAGAGAGGAGGCTGAGACAGAACTGTGTGTGCACATCCATGCGGGACCATGATCTCAGAGAGGAGGCTGAGACAGACGCCGGGCAGATTGCAGGCTTCACTCTTCCGCTCCACATTCTGACCGCCACTTCCTATTCTTTACACGGGAAGGAACTTCAGATCAAAAACGAAGGAAAAGAAAAAAAAAAACATAAAATACACGGCTAACAGCGTGGCGCTGTCAGGATCGCACAGGGGAGTGAAAGTCTTACGATGCCCATTTCAATAAGGCTATCATTTTAATTGAAACGCTTATTTGAGGGAGCTGTTCGGCGTTGATTCCACTCTTGACTTTATGCCCCCAAGAACGCCTCCATTAAGTAACCCCTCCCTCCCCTGAAAACACTTTGCCATGCCCCTAATCTTAAACCTTCCACAATTGTTTGTTTCCCATTTCTGACCCATAGAATCTCCATAGAAACCATGCCGCCCAATCGGGTCAAGCCAGTGTTCTGCTGGCCTGGGTTTGATTGGTGCTCATTTCCCATAGGCACAACTGCAAAGGGCACGTGGTAGAACAGAATGGTCAGTCTAAAGGGCACATCCACTATTACTAGGTGCTTGTACAATAACCATCAAAGGTTCACTCTGTCCCAAATGATTCCTCAGCAAAACACGTGAAGATGCAAACATTTCAGACAACAATGCATTATTTTTTTTTGACTAGAGGCCTTCGTTTAATTCAAATAGCCAGCTGTTAGTAATAATCCATACAATGTAATGTAGCCATTATAAAGGCCATGTTTATTTGAATAATGCAACCGCTGTAACATGAAGCACAAGGGGAAAGATTCTATACCGGAGAAAAAGCACACAAAAATAAACGCACGTCGCTTTGCCCCAACATTTCTGCCTTCAAAAATCTGCAGTAGAGCAGCCCTGCGACGTTTTAGAAGAAGAATAAAAAAGATCATTATCTCCAAACAGTGTGTCACCCAGGATTAGACTGCACTCAACAAAGAACAGTGAATCCTGTGCAATTTTGTTGAGCAGGCATCCAGATTCACAAAATGTTTGAAATACAATGTCTAAATGTTTGAACATACTCAACTCTCCAAGTTGTCTAGTTTGAATAAACTCACTTGGAGAAACGAATCAAACTTTTTCTACATTTTCATGTACTGGCAGGCTGTTTAGAGCAATGCTACAATGTCCTCAAATATTGTCACAGTATAATTGTTCGAGGGGCAATTTGTAAAATACTTTTCTTTAAACAGCATGGAGCTGGTAATGTTTGTAATAATCATTATTTATCAATGATATACACACATAAATTAATAACCTAATGCAAAAAAAATACATAAATATTTCCTTGGGATCAATTCCATTTCTAAGATCTTGTCCCCTTTAAACTATGTAGCTAAAGGCTGATTTTGACCCAACAACCATGTCCACACTTTCTTACCACTATAGCCACTTTTTACATAGGATGACTTATTATAATGCTTGTTCTGACCTGTTACCAATCACTGGTGTTAAGTATTCATAAAATACTTAGGCCCACTCAGTAATTTTGGCTGCTAATAAAATGCTAAGGGCTTACAACAAGCAAAAAGACGAAGATATCGTACTATAGTATAGGAATAGTTAGCTAACATTTTGTCAAATAAATCATGCCTTGGATATGGTTTTGTCATATTGTTTTGTTGCTGTTTACAGAAAAAAAACAAAAACAAACAAACAAAAAAACTATAAGTACCATGATCCACCAAGGTAGGTAGTTGCCATGCACGTTTTTTTGATTAGCAACCGATTTTCAGTGTTCAGTGATATTCAGTGTTTTTCAGGAACATGATGACTTCACACAGCCAGCTGAAATATTGTGTACTGTACAGTAATTGCATAGTGGACCACATAGCTTTAAAAGTGCCACTGTACAAAGCATTTCATGCCCTGTGAAACAATATGAAACACAGCAGATGTGCAAAGCTGCATAAATACGATGCAACATCAGTCGCATTTGCACGCAACCAGAAACGGCAGTGTAATAAACCAAGCCTTTAACAAAATTAAGGAAAAATATCCAATCAATCTTGCCATCCAGTGCTTTATTTGACATCAGCGAGCACGAGTTAAATGCCACGTCATATAAACAGGAGCGGGTCGGCGTTTGGAATAATAATGAGACTGTATTTTGTTGTGTGAAAACAGTGGTTTTCAGGCTCTGCATTTTCCAAGCCTGAGGTGAGACACATCAGATTCTGAAGACGTCTCGAAACGGGAAGAAACGCAGCGCAGCGGAAGAAACAGATGGATATGATAATTGTTTTGGGTCCCTACAGGACAGTTTTATTTAATGCAGAAAAAGACAACATTATCGTGTCCCCTTAGTACTGCTGAAGCACATGTATAACTACAGGCTTTAAGAAGGCCTCGCCCGGCTCTGGGGTGTGGCCTTCGCCAGTGTGGACTGTGTCTGGCAGAGCCCGACAGAGGGTGGCGTGTAATTGGTTGTAGTGCCATCCAGGTCAATGGGAGGGAGGGATTGAGTTGATTACACTCGATAACACTCAGTATCTCATCACTCACCAGTGACCCCTGGTGGTCACTTGGGTGACCACAGCCCTCTGGGCATAGCCATTTCTGTGCAAGCTCAACTTGTGGACTGCATTGTGATAAAGCACCAGCTTGCACAGGTGTTCATTTTCCCAAATTGATAGTGGAGACTGCAGGGAAGAAGGTGGCTTCTGAATATTATTAAGCAATCATAATGTGGAAAAAAGCAAACATTTAGATGTTTTATATATCTCACAGCTTTATTTTTTTTAAACTTTTATACATGCATAAAAAATATTATTTTTGTATATATAGTAATGTATATATAAAATGTGTATAAAAAAAACAAAGGTTTTATACCCCATATTAAAATAATAATAGGCCATCGTGTGAACTCTGTATGAAATTGCATAGATATCAGAAAATCCAGCAGAGTTCCAACCATTTATAATTTGAACATGAAGTCTCAAACTGAAGGCTTGCATTCATTTCCACAATTCCCAGCTATAATTCCCCTTAATAATCTCCCTTCATGGTGAACAAGATGGATCTGAAGTCTAGGTGTATTGTCATGTCTGATTCTAATTACTCCATTTAGGATAATAATGCTACTAATTTGTCTGCGCAGACAATCATAGATTTTCAGTCACTGGCCCACTGTACTTTGAGGGCACAAATCCAAGGTGGATTTAATGATTAGATGTTAACAGCGAAATGAGTCCTTGGAGCCTAATGTATGAAAAGGTGCAGTTGCCTCCTGGTAGTGCTTGCCTCAGCACTTAAATCAAACATCTAAAATGCAGTCATTGAAAGCGAGGGTGTCCCCTGAGATACGGGCAGAATTCACCAGGAAAACCCAGAAGCCCTGATCATTTATCACCTTCCGCAGTCGCATCATCGTCATTGATAAACAATGCGCCCGTAACGCTGTGTAAACAAAGCACCATTCGCGCCGCAGAAATGATATCTCCGCTTCTGATATTTATCAGTACAGGACTCCCATACATCTGCGCATTAGGCGGGCTTAACACGACGTCCCGGATTTTCCTTCAAACCGAAACAGCGCTGTTCGGGGAGTTAAAAATGAACCCCTTTAGCACGGAACAACAGGTGCGTCTTCCAAAAGAAAGACAGAACCGGCAGTTACTGCATACGTGTGAAGTAGGAGTAGAAGCTTACTGAGGGGCCAGCTCAATGAACAACTGTCCCTACTCAAACTGAGAAGAGAGAAGGGGGGTTAGCGGGTGGGGGGGATTTCAATAGAAGATGGACTCTGACCGATGCAAGTGGCAGGGAAGGCTGGAGAGACTGATACCCGGAGAGTTATTTACTCTTTTTAATTGGAAATGTCCTTCACACAGTGCGGCTAAAGAAGCATGCCAGCACCCCAAACTTAAGTACTAATCACTTCAACCTCCTCTGATAAAGCCTCAGACAGGTTTAACGAGAAGGAACGAGGTCACCAAATCAGCGCAATGCTACGTGCCACGGATGTTTAACATTCAATGAGTCGTAATTCCTTAAGGAGCGGAATTATAGCTGAATAAATAGCCAAACAGGAAGAAAAAAATACATTAAAAAAACATAATTTAAATGTTAATTATGTTTCAGTCTATGAATGAGTGGGCCTTGCTGCTACTACCAAGTACGAACAAGCAAAAAATTAACCATTAGTCAGCCATTAGAAAGTATTTTAGGACCATGCTTAACCACAGGTTATACTGGGAACACTAAGCTATTTGGAATGCAATAAACTAAAGTTTCACAATAAGGTAATAAATACAATGCTAGGATTTAGAGGGTTACCTAATCCTTTTGCTTGCTAAACGTTTGTTAGCTTACAGGAAGTACAAAATTGAATACAATATATATCTTCAGTTTGGCAGATGGACATGTTAGCTCTCTATGTATCATGCAAAAAAATGGTTTTGTACATTTATGTTTTATGATGGGCTATTGATTTGCATGGAAACATACCCTCAAATGCTATGTACTACAATCTATCCAGCCTCCTGACCAGTCAGTAATCAGTAGCCTACTACAGATCAGGATTTGGCCAATTCACGTGTCATTGTTATTTCTAAATTTTAGAATTTAGAAATAAATCTCTCCGATTTTTGGAGATGATAGGCTACTACTTCAAACCATGGCTTCGTTTGAATTTAAGCCTACATCTACGGTTTCCCTTTTCGGAAACAGGAGCCAGAAATACGGTTACGGCTTTTTAAGGGAAGAGACGGGGCTCTGACGTTTCTCGCCGAGCGCTGTCAGGGACTGCGGCTTCGCCGTCTCAGCGCGAGCGAGACGGGCCTAACTGGATGGGTTTGCAGCAGAGCCAATCTGATCTTGGCTAAGCAGGACGCCACGGGGGGACTCGGGGGCTGATGATGTCACGTTGTGACAGCGGCGGTTATCTGCGCATCTGCAGATAGCTTCCGTAGGCCGCTGTGTGCTCCGCGGAGCCCTGTGTAAGCCATTGATTAGATTTCTTTCCCTCTCTTTTTTTCACAGTGTGACAGGATGAAGAGATTGTGTGAGAACGTACACACATCACAGGTAGATTTACAGCGATGGCAGAGAAGCATCAACCCCGAGTATACTGAGAACTAGGGGGAGGTGATATGGCCAGAAAATCATAACAGGGTTATGTTTGGGCGGAATCCAATACCCATCACGATACTTTGTGTTAATACAGGAAATAAACAAATAAATCATAATAACATGATTAATAAGCAAAGGTTTTTGTTAGTTTGTTTTAAAAAATGATAAATTTGATGTCAACAAGTTTTTATTTTATTTTCAACAAGTTTTTTGTTTATAATCAGGAAACAATGTGGCACATGATTTCAAAGGTTAAGGTATATGCATGCTAACGGGGGTGAAGGTTTTTGTTTATATATCCTATAGGGTATACTATGATCTTAATGGGGGGAAATGCTATGTGGTTTTACTGAAGATCTATTTCAGTTAAGTGTTGATATCTGCCACCACTGGCTGAAATATGACACTGCTTAGCAACATTGGTTAATATTACAAGAGCAATAACGCCTGGAGGGGTGATAGCAACAATTTAAATAAAAAAGGCATATCACGGCTGAAATAACCAAATTTCTCACCCCTACTGAGAACCAATTCTCAAACTAATATTAAGAATAGCATAAACATCAACAAAAATATGCGGTGTGCACTTCACATTATTGCAAAAGTAAAAAAAAAAAAAAAGCAACATTAGCTGCTATAACACGGTGGAAGTTACACTTCAACACATGCACACTCAGTATTTTTACATATTATTGGTATGGTACCGTAGTTATTGTATAGTTGTTGCACAGTACTCCTATTGTGTTACAGTATACTATGGCGAGGAGGCGGGAAAAAGAAAAAACGCCACCATGAGTTTGTGACACTATCAGGCGTTTGGTGTAAGAGGATATATTCACTGAGTCAGCCTGGATCTTTCCCAATGGGGAATCGTTAATGGCACAATATTGAAACATTAGCACATTGTCACACACAGATAACACGGATAGCAGTAGGTGTTATCACCGGGCTGGCAGTAATATTGCCATTGGTTTAACCTGCAGTGGGCTCTCCTCAGTGAAGTAAAGTATGTGGCAGAACATTGGAATCAATGTGCATTATTAATTATTATTAATTATTAATGGCTATTGGATTTTAAAGGAAGAAACAGCCAGAATCCCCACAAACTCTTCTGTGAAAGCAATCAGATTCTGGAAATTGAATTGTAATCTCCAACAGTGAACACAGACCAGATATACATGTATGAATATATAAAAAAAAAAAATATCAATAAAGTCTATTTTTATCATCACCATCATTGTTATCATTGTGATCATCACAGTTCTCATCATTACATTTACATTACATTTTAGTCATTTGGCAGACGCTCTTATCCAGAGCGACGTACATTAGTGCATTTTCCAACTTGAAACAAGTGCGTTAAAACAACCTTTTTTTTTTTTTTGGGGGGGGGGAACCACACAATATCAATCATTGGCATGTACAACAGTAAGCCAATAAGTAACCTTAAATATTAAACTAGTAGCTTGAACCACTTAAACAAGGATTCAGAAAAAAAAAAGAAAAAAAAATCATCATCACTATCATCATCAGCTAAAAAAGCAAAGATTTTATTTTATATTTATTATAGTACTGTGCCTTTTTGTTGATTTGGCTCCGTACTCCAGCACATTGGCTTTGAAATGGAACAGTGACTATGAGGTTAAAGTGCAGACTTTCAGCTTTAATTTGAGGGATTGTACATCCCTATTAGGTGAACCGTGTAGCAATTTAACCCGTTTTTAGGGAACCAAAAGTAATTGGACAAATTAACAAACTTAAATGAAGTCATCATATTTAATATTTGGTTGCATAGTCCTTGCATGCCTGATTTCTGATGTCTGTGACCCAACAACATCAAAAGACTCCTATCAATATCCTATTTTCAGGTACTCTTACAAGCGATACTATAACCTCACTGCATTTGAATGGATCTCTATGGGAATTTGGGGGTTGGAACTAGATTAAGCTGTAAATTGCAAGGGAATAGTATGGAACACATGGTTAGCTAAATGGCTGTAAGTCATAATTTTCTTTTCTCCGAGCTTCTCTTGGAAAGCCTCTTCAACGGTTAAATGCAGCTTCTGGGTATTATCAAAGATACATTTCGAAAGAGTATCTGACAGGCAGAACTGGCAGCGGTAGGATTTAACCTGTATGACAAGATCTCTCATAACTCATTCCAATGGCTATCCCTTAGTTAGATTTTACTGTGATCAAAAAACCCTACTGTAGGCAAGAGGCACTGAATGCATTTGGCTATAATGTAGCATAGTATGAGACACAATAAACATTCACAGAACTGCAGTGAGACATTAAAACAGCTCTTTCCTTTACCACTGCTCATGAAAAGTAACAGATTTGACCCTTGGCACTCTGTACTAGTTCAATATGTTGGCTATAAAGCGCAGATAAACAGTTCTGGTAATATACTACATAATGGGAATTCAATAAAATACATTCTATGTCTTTTTATGTCTTAATCTATGGTTTGGATACAGGCTTTTAGCATTAGTCTGGCACATAGCAACACTGGTCGCATGTTATTCTCATTACTTTGATTAAAAATTAAGGTTCACCTATTTAAAAATACAGTATGTGGACTTAATGCAGGTTGAGTTAGCCGAGCAGAGCACTGTGTGTTCTGTCATAGGAACAAGAAAGAAACAAAAAAAATGAATACATTAAAAACTGAATAATTGCATTCAATGTAATAAGGGATGGATCTGTCTGTTCTCGAAGGAGAAGGGACTGGAGGTGCCACAGCCCTCTGCTCTTCATGATCATATTAAACACGCCACCGTTTCTCGGGCCAAGGTGCATTCTCACACTTCTCTTCTCTTGGTATCAGTATGCTTGGTCCACACATCTCTTGCATACTGCAAGTACATACTGTGAACTCCTGGTAGCAGCACTGTTTAATTTTCCTGAAGTCTGTGACCCATGAACATCAAAAGACTCACAATCTTATTTTCAGGTACTGTTAAAAGCGATATTATAACCTCTCTGCATTTGAATTGATCTCTATGGGAATTGGGAGGTGAGACTAGATTCAGCTGTAAATTACGCTCGTACAGTATGGAACACATGACTGGCTAAATGGCTGTAAGTCATCAAGGGTCTAAGGTCAACCGAGCCCCAAACCATCACTCTGAGGCCAGATACGGAGTAGATGTGGATGGACTTTTTAAAAATGAGTCAGGAGACCCTTCAGTCTCACCCCCCAATTCCCATAGAGATCAATTCAAATGCAGAGGTTATAGTAACGCTTGTAACAGTAACTGAAAATAAGATATTGGGATTCTTTTGATGTTTATGGGTCACAGACTTCAGTAAGTAACAGCATGCAAAGGATATGCGACCAAATATTAAATATGATACTTTAAAAATACGTTAAAGCAAAGGGTATGAATACTTATGTAAATGAGAAATGTAAGTTTTTGATTTGTAATAAATTTGCAAAAATTTCTAAAAACATGTTTTCACTTTGTCATTATGGGTCATTCAGCGTAGCTTGACGGGCAAAAATGGCAATTTTATCCATTTAAAATTGAATCTACAACACAATAAAGTGTGCAAAAAGTGAAGGGGTCTGAATACTTTCAGGCACCACTGTATGATGGTCGGATTCATTTAAAAGTTGTGTCTGAACATCTCACAGACTGTTCAGACAGTTTTCCCATTTTCCTCAGGGATGCCGTGGCAATATCCTCAAGTGAATGATTACATATCTGTACATGTGCTATGGGCGTATACGGCATCACTGAAGGATCAAAGCGGCCTTATTATATAATGACTGTTTTCAGCCGATGTGAGGGCTACCTGTTCCGTCTCACCGGCGTACGGCAAAAGCTGTTGGTGAGACACAATCCAGAGAGCTTTCAAAGTTTCAAAAGCGAGAAGGCAGCGAGCCACGGGCTCGGAGGAAGGCTGGCTGAAGTCACGGCGTTCATAGACCGCCCGCCTTCATTCTGGAGGTGTGCCGTCAGAGGAAAATCCCAGACATCATTTCTCAGTCCCGTGGCACTGTGCGGAATGGACCGTGGCCTTTACTGAACGCTCTGAACCCGCGGGCCGCCCCACTTCCATACCGAGGCGCCCCGCTGAGTTTACGCTGGCTTTGAGGAACCGGGAAAGCGCTCTCCAGTGTGTACGAGGTCCTGATGAGTTAAAATCCCCTCCAAGGCACAATCCAAAACAACAACGGCTTGCTTTTACATTGGCCGGATCATAACGCATGCGGTGTAATTCACAATCTGGAGAATGGACCACACATACGGTCACGGTATTGCTTGATAAATGCACCTTTCATTTCGCTTGATCTGCCGGAAAGAACCAGTGAACTATCCCCTTGTTTTTCCCTTAATGCGAATGCAACAATGTCGCCTGGTACGTACTGCATTCAATTTTCTAGGTTGCTGACACCCACCGTAGGTTTAAACTATAATCTGGGACGCCTACAATCAATCAGAGTAATTATTAGATAATTATCACATGTGCGAAGTATACATGCTGAGAATCTCATCTTGAGCATCTGTTCCCATCTCATCACAATCACTTTTGAGAATTGTGGATACAGATGAAGACATGGGACTGCACGCAATAATCCATACCCACAACAATGTTCACAGAGAGGCAATCCCATTGGCTCAAGGAAGTAATGTGCAATCTTCCCATTATTGCTGTTCCCTGTCTAGACTCTAGAGCATAGTCTTTTCCTCTGTTAAAACTACTCAACAACTTACATAATTAAAACAAGTAGAAGATAAGTGTTGGCCAACAAACAAGTGAGATTCTATGACAGGGATCTCAAACTGCAGTCCCGTGGTTTCCTTTCAATCACCAGTCAAGCAAGACCTTGAATACAAGATGTGTGGGCCCTTTAGCCAATTGGTAAATTAAGTTAAACACTTGGGTAAACACACTGAGCTTTAGGATTTGGGTTTAAGAGCCCTGCTTTATAGACTGCAGATCTGCTTTCATGATACTAATTTAAAATGCATCAATTGTGATTACAGTGTTATTGGATTAGCGTACGCTAAGCTAAGCACCTCTTCTGGTTCTATTTAGTTAGGCAATTGTCTTTATTACATAGACAATTGACCTATCATTTTTTGTTCTCATGGTATAAAGTTCACATACTGAGCTGGCTGTATTGAACCAGAAATGTAATAGCAAATTGTTGTGTGGTACCCTGGACTTCAGAAAGCTATCCACAGGAGACTACTTTACTGTTGAAAATGTGTGAACTAATAAGCCTAAATACCAGGCCACCGATAGTGACAATAAAGATTAAGTTTTGGATCTCACATACAACCTGGTCTTTACTGTTTCTCAGTGTACTTTACTATTTCTCAATCTTGACACTCAGTGACGTTGTTCATTTGTTCGTCTGATATGATTTTACTGTCGCTCCTTTTCAGTTTCCATGACGGCAGGTCTGTAAGGTCATATCCGTGACGATGAGCCTCCTAATGAGTCAGACACTACGCGAGCGAGCGGTACTCCCGGGAACGGCCCTTTCATTAACGCACCCCAGCATATGGCATGGAAGCGGCTCGTATGCATGTTGAGCCAATTCAAGGAATTCTGGGAATTTTTAACCGTAATTAATTATAACCTATGTCCACAGGACGTGTGTTCTTCACAGTTTCACAGCATGGCTTTTCAAACATGAAGAGAGGCGCTTCATTAACATTATAACCTGTTAATTCTGTCCTTGAGAATTGCATGTGCATGGGACAGCCGTACTGCCCATTTCTCTGCTGGTAGACAGAGGATTTATACACAAGAGATTGCTCCATGAAATACCCACTCTGATAAAGTACTTTAACTCCTACATGGCTCCTATTGGACTCATATAACCTCTGTAGACTTGATTTACTGCTGAGGATTTTTTTGTTTACTGGGTGAGAATGTCCCATGTAATCCCCGGAATTAAGCACCTTTTGAACTAGGTGAACTCTGAGGAATAACATTCCAAAATAAATGGATAGTAGTTGTAAGTAATAAAAAACAAACAAACAAAAAAAAACTGTTTGATAAATTCCTTGATTCACTAATCGACTAACTAAAGGACCCAGAATTTTGCACCAGCCCATCAACATACTGGAAAGATTTTAGCTTTAAATATATTTGTTAGCTTTCATTATGATGTATAAATAGTTTATCCTCTGTTCCCTTCAAAGTCAGTAAGCACACATCATATATTGTTTTTTGTGAAATGTCTGCAACAGACAGATCGATAAAAAAGATTAATTCTGGAAATATTTCTCCTTCAGTCAGTGTATCCAGTGCATGCTACATTTATTTTCTTGTCCAAAGTTATTCACCTACAAAAATCTATATATTATTAGATATGTCTCCCCACCCCTTATAGTTTGCATTTGAACTAAAAAAAAAAGTGTCCATATTAGTGTATGTTTTATACTGCATAAATACAGAAAGTGAATTTGCATGGACAGTCCTGATGAAACCTAAAGCTATGTTTTCCATGGGGGGATCCAATTTTGATGCATCATATCTTTGTGACAATGGAAAATTGAAATCTGTCCTGGTGTGTGTGTGTGTGTGTGTGTGTGTGTGTGTGTGTGTGTGTGTGTGTGTGTGTGTGTGTGTGTGTGTGTGTGTGTGTGTGTACAGTATATATTGGCATTTAACTGCACATACCAAAGATATCAAGACATAACACTGACTTTGTTGAGAAATAGATTGCAAAATATATGAATTATTGCCACTTTGCTTTCGGTGGGCTCTATCTGAATATATGTACATACGTACACGATTAAGCAAAAACAAACAAAAATAATTACTGAGGAATATAGTGACATTTATTGAAAAGATATATGTGGATCTCTCCATATAGTGAAATGTATCATTCACTGTAGTACAGTACATTTACAGATGGCAATATATTTTGTTTAAAAAGGCCTTGTTCAGGGCCTAGCCAACTTTGATGGATCACTTTATTAGTTTGTTTACACCATGGTGGTAAAAGGAAGGCTCTGCCACTACTTCAGAGAAAGCAGCTATAGAACTCGATCAACCAGTGAATGAGCGTGTGGCAGAAGGACATATGCGTTTGGAGAAGAGTTTAGTCACAACCAACAACACGACGTTCAGTATAACACAACCGAGAAGCTTTTAGTCACAACCAACAACACATTGCATTACATTACAGTCATTTAGCAGACACTTTTATCCAAAGAGACATACAATAATAAACACAACGTCCAATACAACACAACCGAGGAGCTTTTAGTCACAATCAACAACACAACACTCAGTACAATACAACCGAGGAGCTTTTAGTCACAACCAACAACACAACGTCCAGTACAACACAACCGAGGAGCTTTTAGTCACAACCAAAACACAACATCCAATACAACGCAACGAGGAGCTTTTAGTCACAATCAACAACACAACACTCAATACAATACAACCGAGGAGCTTTTAGTCACAACCAACAACACAACGTCCAATAGAACACAACCGAGGAGCTTTTAGTCACAGCCAACAACACAACATCCAATACAACACAACCAAGGAGCTTTTAGTCACAACCAACAACACAACATCCAATACAACACAACCAAGGAGCTTTTAGCCACAACCAACAACACAACATCCAATACAACACAACCGAGGGAGCTTTTAGTCACAACCAACAACACAATGTTCGGTGCAACACAACTGAGGAGCTTTTAGTCACAACCAACAACACAACACCTAGTACAACACAACTGAGGAGCTTTTAGTCACAACCAAAAACACAACATCCAGTACAACACAACTGAGGAGCTTTTAGTCACAACCAACAACACAACACCTAGTACAACACAACTGAGGAGCTTTTAGTCAAAACCAACAACACAACATCCAGTACAACACGACCAAGGAGATTTTAGTCACAACCAACAACACAACTTCCAGTACAACACAACCAAGAAGCTTTTAGTCACAACCAACAACACAACTTCAAGTACAACACAGCCGAGGAGCTTTTAGTCACAACCAACAACACAACGTCCAGTACAGCACAACGGAAGAATATCAGGATTGTCAGAATACGAAAAGCCTTCTGCCATTAGTCTCGTTTTTTGTGTCTTTTGTGTTTTCTTTACTCTCTGTGCTAAGGAACCGCAGATTCTGAGTGCAAGTATCTTAATTATGTGCTCTGCCAAGACAGTCAGAGAAACACTGTTTTTTTTCCCCCTTGGCTCCAAAGAATATTTACTCATTCATCAGAAACATTCATTAAATTGCACTTTTGGATCATTACGAACCGTGAACCCTCAATTTACCCACTGAAAAAGAAAGCAATCAGAACTCGTAGTGACTTAAATTAAGTAAGCACATGAATTAAAATATGATATATCAAATAGGCAAGAACTATGTAAAAACATCAACAACAACTTTGTGCAATCAGAAAAGAACCATGGAAGCAACTTTTCGGTCCAGAGAAACTAATCAGCATCTGTGAACAAAAGTGCTCATTATGTATGCTTTGCTGAAAGCAATGGGCACTTATATTGATCTTAGCACTGGCTAGTCTAATCAACAACGTCCTGTCAATATTGATATCCTTTTGTTGCAACTGGACTTTTCATTCCGTTAAATAAGTTGTAAATGACATAAACCCTTTTGCAATGACAGAGGCTGTACATTTTCTGCTTAAGAAGTTAGAACAACCAATGCAATTACTTTGACATAATTGGAAGGGAAGCGTACTATATAGCTTTCAGGATACTCTTTTTGTGTATGTTTAAATACAGCTTTTATGGTATCACCAAGACTACTTGTTTGATTGAGGTAAAATGTATAATATTATAGCAAGTAATAATATCAGTCTCCTCAATTCCGTACCCCTGGCACATAGTCTAGTATCAATGCACAATACTGACTTTATTTTACCACTTCAGCTACTCCATAGTGAACAAGATGTTAGGAATAAATGCTGTTTGGCACACATGCATAGACTCCAGCTATTTTCTAAAAGATATGCGATGTTTAACCTAGGGAGGCTCAGACAGATTAACCCATCTGGTGATTTATTTTGACTACAATGAAGACCAGCGCAATTAGAAATACTGACTAACAAGCAAATGTAAGTGCAAAGAGACACCTTCCACCATTCCTGAAAGACCTCTCTTTATTTTATATCACATTCTTTTCTTCATTATTTAAACTGATTGATGACGGAGTTTACCATTTGACTACAAACAGCAAGATAAATATTCACATGGCGTATGTGCATATTGGATTTACAGTGCTCACTGTGGCCAATATTTATTTCATATGTAAACATGTCAATACATGATGAACGACCTTTTCCTTCCCCACCCTTTTTTTTGTTCTTTTCTTCCTGTGAAGCTGTACGAGTCACAACTCAAGCCTTCTGTCCGAGCCACCAGACCATGAAATTAGCTGCAGTAGCCAGGCAGTGAATGACGTGGGTGTGGTCACAGAGCATCCCGATGAGATGCGGAGAGAGAGATAAGAGATCAGAGATGAAAGATTTACAGCGGCATTATTTTAGAAAGGGGAGACGCACTATTCCTCCTCATATTTCTGGATTTTGCCAATGCATCCATTATCCCCCCCCCCCCCCATCACCCCACCTTCTCTCTAGTTTACGATGGCCAATCGCGTGCGTCCGCAGTCATGCAGCAGTCTCCGACGCGGGTGAGTGTTGATGAGCACGCACTCTCTCTTCTAGAGCACGTGATGGCACCAGCTGCTCCTTTTCACACCGCAGCTCACGAGCCGAGCTTGCACAAACACGAGTGGGAGGATCGGCCAGAGGAGGCTGCTAGAGAAGGATGAGAGGCGGAGCCGGGCTCCGACTGACCCCTCCCTAACCTTAGGTGACCCCTCCACGCGGGGTACCAGCCAAAGTTGGCACTGGCACGGACGGGACGGTGCCTTAACAGGATGAGTCTCCCTGCAGCTCCATACACCATTCATTTTAATGAAGCGAATAACAATAATAAACGAAAAGAAACAAGCTAGCAAAACAGGAAATATGAATATGATTAGTTTTATTCTGTCTCATTTGTAGCGGAAAACTTTGAAGTTGCTCAAGCTTAGCCGCCCAACTATTTTTTTTTTTTTCATTCTAATAAGCTCAGCCTCCTCCTTTCAGTTTATTCAGATATTCTATTCACCTTGCAAGCCTTTAATATTTGCCTCCTGTGTACAACTAAGATTTAATATAAGACAAGCTGGAGGCAATCATCACAGCTTTTGTCTGCAACAAAGAATATGAATGTACCTGCAGACCATCTTGACTGACATTCATGTAAACAGTTGTTGGTATTGTGCTGATGAAAAGACTCGCGTCGAACCACAAGTGTCCTGCCATGCATGCATTTGATTGCCCAAGCGATTAGCATTTTAATGATCGCTGAATCTACATGGAATTACATACGTTTATAGCCACTTTGCCGTCTCGCGACGTAGCAGACAATAGAATCGCAGGGGAGGGAAAAGTGGACTTCTTTTATGGGCTACCTACCACTACACACTTCCCCCACAATGTGCAATCAGCAGGTCGTTCCAATAACGCACCCGAATACGACTCAGGCACTAAGTAATCAGCGAGGCACTTGAAGGCATCCATGCCACACACTCTCGGGACTGTTTTCCTTCTCCAGATCAATGTCCATCGATTGTAAATGACAGAAGCTGTTGAGCCACTTCTATGGTTTAGGGATCGATTCCCTGTCCCTTCCCTTCATTCCCAGAGGAGAACTGGGTTTGTTGGCCGGTGCGGAATATTTGATGGAAAGCAGGATTCCCAAAGATCAAAGGTATGACTTACAGACCTCGCAGGCTTTCATACGATCAAATACGGATTTGAAAAACTCTTTAGTCTTTAGATGCCGTCAAAGTTTGAATACGCTCCTGCAGGTCCTTATAAATTTCTCTAATGAAACATTACTAACCATGACCATGCTTTTCATATTTAAAATGCCTCTCATTTATGTAATTATTTACAATATGGCACAATAAGAACAATGTGAACATGTGACTTTAATGGCCTGTATAGCTACTTGTGACGCGATGTTGTTTAAGAGGGTAAATAATCCCTCAAAACAGGGAAAGCATCTAATTTTAACAGCTTGTTAAAATTCTGGGATTGTAATTGTGGTTGGAGTGAAAACCAGCATGCACACAAGGGTGTCCCAGGACCGTGGTTGGGAATCACTGGCCTAGGGACTTAATCGCATTAAAGTTGCGCCGAACATCAGTGCAACATTTAGTCCTGTAAAATAAAATATAGTTGTGAGACTGGACCTGAGCGTAATGTGACTACGTTAAACCAATAAGCTATAGTCAAAGTTTACGCAGCCACCTCTGTGGAATCCACTGTCTAAAGACGGGCCTGAAAGAAACGAGGCAAAACACTCTCCAGGAACCAACCGGGCCTTCAGAATAATCCGTTAATTAACAGCGTTTGCGAGTACCTATGAAAGGAAAGTGATAACCATAAATCAGTACAATTAGACTGTCAAGGGGCGCGCCGCAATTAAATCAAACCCTCTCCACCAGATGCTCATCCAATTCTGGCCTGTTACTTTTTCAATCTTACCTGATGGCTTCCTAATAAGTTTATCATCCTGCTCTGACAGTGCCCAAGTGCCACCCGTGGACTGAGTAATAACAGGCCGAGGGATGTTTCTCATCAAGGGTCCGGAAAACCCCCCGTACCCACAGAGCCACACACATAAAGGTCAGTATCATAGAAGCACTAATACCGTACACAGCGGGGCTGGCATTCTCTTATATAAAGGCAGGAATTTCTCTTCATGCAGATGAAAGGGGAGTTATTATAATCGTTGATCAGTAGAAGCTAACATTTTTCATAAAGTGTTTTTTTTTTTTTTCCCCCAATGCATGCTGTACTGGTTTTTGCTGCTCACCCAAATTTAGTGCTGAGGCTTAAAAAATGTTTTAATCATAAAAGGCCATTTTACTGCCCTTCTATTTTGCTAGCCCTTATGGAAATGTAATATGTCTCAATTAAAAATATTATTAAGGTCAGAAACATGGCAACACATTCCAGATATTGCAATATAGTTTTTCAAAACTGTGACATACTTTGATTATTAGATTATCCGAACTGTCCACACATTTTTACAATATATTGCAGTATATTCCATGTCCATAAGGGTGTACAGTACGTAGGTAAATTGTGCACACATCTCCAGATGACATGGATAATTTCCAGATGAATGATGAACATAGCAATACTTCGTACCACGAATACTCTCATGCTACAAAGGCTGTCAATGTAAAAGTGTCCTATTAGTTCCATTGCAATCAAATTTCTAGAAAAAAAGGGAAAAATGGGAAAACATTTGTTTCTGTTTGATATGTAATTGGCTTCTGTTACCAAAGGGAAAATAGTTTCCTCTTGTCTTATAGTGTATCATTTTCAATGCTGTCTTTTTTAGGGGACCATTTTAAATAAACATTTTTTTTTTTCAAAAGAAATGGGATGACAAAATGTACAACTGTCAATCGTAAATTATTTTGTTGTCTCCTAAATGCAATATTTGAAAGCTGCAAGCACATCACTGATTACATAAACTGAGAACCAATAAGTTTCGATTATAAGGTGCTGTATTTACGGGGTAGGCCCGATGGGTAGTATAAATCTTATTTTCAAATAAATAATGTCTGCTCTGGGCAAGTGGAGATTGAACTTGATTGAGTGAAGTAGTTGAGTGAAGTAGCACATCTCAGTCGAGGGCTGAATGGAAGTTTCCCTCCCTGTCTGTCGATGCCAAAACCACTCTGCACAGGTTTAAGGTAATCTACCAAACTCAAACTGCATGTTGGGGTCAAGTGCTTTTTCTCGGAAACAAACAAAGAGATCCTGATGACAGCTAATGTGTCACGATGTTCCCTTTTCAAATGTGCACGGAGCAGCCTGAACCTATCTCGATTGCTGTAATTTTCCATTTGAATGTCAAAACAGTTAGCGGTTGACACAACAATAAGCCTGGAGATGAGCGCTGTGTATTCGATGGCAAGGATCGGTGGCACCCCCCCCATTCCAATTTAAAGGGCCGGAGACCACAAGCCATCCCCCAAAAGGCACGCACAAAGCAACGTTTGACATTTCCGGAGAAGGCGGCGCTGTGCCACATTATGTTTGAATCACTGGTTATTACTGTCGAGACAGCCGATGGCACAAATTCAAGCCCTCCACCTGTGTGGAACGTATGAACAAAGGTTTTGTTCCGTCTTCACTTCACGCGGTCCAACCCTCGCCTTCAAAATCAGCCTCTTTTGCGGTTCTTTCAAAAAAATTTTTTTTTAAATGCTTCAATCAAGATTTATTCATCTACTGAAAATTCAGCTGGTAATTAACCAGACAGCAGCGAGACTGACAATCCTAGCCTATGGAGCGAAGCGTGCTGTAAGATATTTCCCTTTCTTGGATTTGAAGGCTGTAATCATGAGCGAAAAGGTTAAGTGGGCAGGCCGACTTCATACCCAAACTGAGAAATATCTTTTAAAAGAGTTCAAAGTCAGAAGAACAAGAGTAAGCAAGCTGAAAATGCTTAAGATTGAAGATTAATTAAGATTAATATCTTCATTTCCTTTTAAATTGATATGATCTGCGTATACTACATTGTGGGTTTTTAAATCAAACCACCCTATGCATGTGCACCTGTGCCAATGTAACAAGGAAAGGTGACTCGGTTGTACCTCAAAATAACTTGTGTATATCAACGAAATCTTGAAGACTTTGGATATACTTTTTTGTGTAAATCTTCCAGGATAAAAAAGGTTTGAGGGTTCTTCTGGTGGATTTTAATCACTTCCATCACAATGCTGATTATAAAGATGACTGCATATTTTAATAAAACGAGGGAAAAAGTAGATTAAAATATCAAGCGTCCGACAGTTAGGTTTAAGCCATCGTAAAACACGCAGTGAAGACCTACAGTAATCACCGGGTCAAAAAAGTGAGAAGCCCTTCAGCTATAGATCACAGGGTGTAACAGGTTTACTGGTATACAGTTTATGATCCGTGGTTTACGAGCTTATGAGAACTAATTATAATTGCCCCGTCAAGGTTTCAGCGTTACCTATAGTGAGGCAAACTCCATTTTTGCTACAACGATAGAGCGTAACTGAAAGAGAAATATAAAGCAACATATTTGGCAGTAATATGCTAGATGGTGTATTTCATCCTGTCCCGAATAGTTTATGTTTCGAAACCTAATGGTCAAGCAGGAGTGTGGCTCGGACACCTTATTAAAATGAATTATAGCAGCGCTTTGGCTCTGCGGCACTATAAGCAGATGTACGACGTGTGCAAACCCCATTGAAAAATAGATCACAAAAGGTCACCTTTGTGCTTTTCTGCACCGTCGCTTCACGGCTTCCCATATTGATGACCAACGCCGTTCAGAAAAGGCATCCGGCGAACGCAACGGTACAGCATTCGACGGATCAAAATATCGCATCAAAAACAGTCTTCAGCGTTAATTTAAGGGCGGCAGTGTAGTACGATTGGTGTAATAGGTAGGGAACTGGGCTTGTAACCTAAAGGTTGCAGGTTTGATTCCCATGTAGTATGAGGCGTAGTTCCCATGAGAAAATTGCTTCAGTAAATATCCAGCTGTATAAATGGATAACTGTGTAAAAATGCAAGAAGTTGTGAAAGTCACTCTGGAGCAGAGTATCGGCTAAATGCCTGTATTGTATGTTATCATTGGGTCAACCTTGGCATTACTGGGGGTTGCATAGGGTAACAAAGGTCCTAACAATTTTGTGACCACTCAATAATCATGAGTTCATCTTGTAATGGTTGAACATCTCCTGTACAACATTCTTTCAAATGCTGTGAAAAATACTGTAGTTAATTTTGGGTTCTGTCCATACACACTCCTATATTAAAATCATAGATCACAATTGCAAGAGGGAGGTTGCAGAAATGGGGGTTCATTACTTGCATGTTTTCTGCGTTTAAGCCCGTGTGTGAACATGTACGTATGCATGCATGTTTGTGTATTGCACACACGTGCATGTGTGTTGTGTGTGTGTGTGTGTGTGTGTGCATGTGCGCACACGCGTGTATGAATGAGCGAGTGAGTGAGTGTGTGTGTGTGTGTACATTTAAAGCTGCAATCTGTTCTGTTATCAATTATTTGCTAACATTGCTATGATTCCAGATAGGGGGGGGAAGGAATAATGCTTTCATTATAGTTTAGGGTGTTGAGTCATCATTCTTCTGAAATGGTTTATCTCTCATTCAGCAGAGCCATGGGTAAATGTGCATGAGCCCATTTTATAATTGCCAATGAAGATAGCTGCCTGTGACTGGTTGATATATATTTTTAAAACATCACTCATTGGCCAAATAAATCAATTTAGCGTCTTAGACTCGTGGAAACAATACAATCTTTCTTTTGCAAAGACACACAAATCTCTCAGAGCTGAATATTCAGGCTGAGCATTCTAAGTGGCAAATTGTTGCTTGGTAAACTTTAAAAAGTAGAGAGACTGAAATAGTCCTCTAGAGTGGTGTAGCACTACTTGACTTGTGTGCAGGGTCACAGCTCAATGATAATGTCGAAAAAAAAAACAAAAAAAAAAAACTACCAACTATCACTTAATTTTTACAAGAAAATATTCAAAATAAGTCTGTCTCTACAGTGTACAGCCATTTTGCCTTTACATGCTTTTACAGAAGGCGTTTAATCCAGCGAACTGTGGTCTCAAACACATGCTCCACGTCTATGCTCTGATGGAGTAATATTGAATAACCATACTGAACAAAATTCCCTTGGGCACACGCCAAGTCTGTATGCCATACGCTCTCCATTGAACGGCGCTCCATTTCAAACACCACAGCAAATATTTTTTTTAAATATCAGTGTCCACAAAGACTGTTTTGTCAGTTCTTACTCTAAGGCAGTAAAGAGTAGAATGCACTCACTCACTCCCTGTCAAAAACAACCTCCCATTTTTTCCCACTTAGTGTCTCAGGCTTTTGGTCTTGAATGGCAATACAGCACCTCTTTCTTTCTTCCTTTTATTTTTCCTTTTCCTGGGGCTCCATTTGCAGTCTGCGTGTGCCAGTGCGGTGGCATAGAGCAGGACTTCTGCAGGCTACGCGAACGGCTCCTCATCTTTCCTCTTCCCACTGCCGCCGCTCCTTCACCTCACACATACGCGGTCTATTAATAGCCGCGTACGGTATAGATTAGCCCTACAGGCGAAGTCCAGGAAGAGGAAGAACCGGAGGTGATTACTGTTGACTCCTGTCCACAATTACCGAGCATCAACGTTCAGCTATTCCCCAGACCGTCTTCGACTCGATGGTTTTTATACTTTTGGATTCTTGGGAGCATAAATGTAGGCCGCCCTCGTGGTATCCGCTTAAACTTTTCAAATATGAGGTTGATTTTTTTAAACCGAGCAAACCGGGCAAATCATACGCTTCTTGTGGTTCTGAACTGAAATGTATAGTTAGCTGAAGGACTGTCTGTTATATATTACAGTAAGGAGGTGGCTAAGGGTGAAGGGGGTTTTTTTTGTTTGTTTTTTTTAGTGCTGGAGAAGGTCTAGTGTTTGTATTTTTGGCTTGGGGAAAAAGGGGTCTGTAAGTAGATATAGTTTAAAAATGCTTGATACACAGATAGCCTACATTTCTACAAACAGCTATGCAACACAAACACATACACAGACACGCACATACACTCGTGTGCAACGTCAGATTTAAGTATTCTCATCGAGTTGCGCTTCTTACCCTGCTCCAAGGTTCATCCTGTTGTTGTCGTCTCAGGAAAGAGTACTGTAAAATAAAAACAAGCAAAAAGAACCCATAAAGCTCCTGAACAGAAGAACTAACAATGCAATGCAAATATGCTCAAATCAAACTACAGGTTACTGGACATATAATTCAACAAACAATCACTGTTTCCAGGTAAAGTACAAAATTCCACATTTTTATATTCATGCAATCACCCCTCCAAACCTAGAGCTGTGCCTGAATCAAGAGTTCTAGTACTTTTCCCCCATAAAAACATACAGTAGATGACAAATAAAATAAATGGCTTGTCATGAAACATTCAAGGCCCAGAAAGTTATCATTTACTGAACTGAACTGCACTAATATCTGACAGAGTGGGGCTAAGCTGCAACCTTACGATGATCTCGAAGCAGAGAGCTTCATATTTAGAGCTTGTCCAGAATAATTCTGCAGCTTTGGTTTATATTTATTGAACTATTAAAATGTTCTCTTGAATCATACAGTAGTCTCTCTCTCTAACTCTGTGCAGTGCACAGCATCCAAATCTATAGTCACCATAGGTTATGCATGCTATGCTACTGACATGCATTGCTATCAGCAATCCAGGATTAACAACAGCATTGTGCATCGCCGTGATGAAGGCAAGTTGTTGAAATGTTTAAATCTTTTGAATCATCTTAGGAAAAACTTGACCTCCTAATGCAATTGCTCACATGTATTGATGTTGTACTATATATGAATAATGGATTTTATAGTTAATATATATTAATTTACTTTTTTATATACAACTTGGAAGTACCTAACCTATTTGAGCATAGTTTATGGGGAGGACAAATGACATGGATCATTGCTTCATATTAATATTATTATTGATTAGGACTGTAGAATATTATTGAAATAGCCATATAGCATAAAAACAAATGTGAGCCTTGACTGTGCGATGATAGATTTTCTCCAGGCGGTGTTCCTGCTAAATAAATTCACTAATGTTGCTATGACCACACACATCTGTTGACTAATATTCTTGTAGCGTATACGATTAGGCACTTATTGAAGCAACTGGAAGAAATGTGCTATGGTTTATTACTACAACATCTACCATGAATGTTATAGTTTGCTAAACTGGTTGCAAGCAATTTTACAGAAAATGATATAGAGGATGCAGATCATGAAAGTAATCATTTCCCCAAGTTCTGTTATGTGGTGTTGATATACCTCCATGTGTTTGGACTGAGGAAAGCAGTTCAAAAAAGGGAAGCAACTTATGAATTCAACCGCAAGAGAACTGCGCAAGACTTCCACTGCGGTAGCAGCGGCAACAACAACAAAAACACTACCAACATCAGACAAATGTCCAAAATTGACACACATCCAAATAACCCAACAAACTTACAATGATGAACAAGTTTCTAGAACAATTCAGACTGATTTTAAAAAAGTGAAAATATGGTAATAGAAACATGCAATCATATTTTCTAAGTTGTCGTATTTAAATGTACATTATAAAGGCCAGGGCGGCACGGTGGTGCAGTGGTTAACCTCACAGCAAGAAGGTACCGAGTTCGAATCCCGGCCGAGGGCCTTTCTGTGTGGAGTTCGCATGTTCTCCCTGTGTACGCGTGGGCTTCCTCCGGGTACTCCGGTTTCCTCCCACAGTCCAAAGACATGCAGGTTAGGCTAATTGGAGACTCAAAATTGCCCATAGGTATGAGTGTGTGAGTGAATGGTGTGTGTGCCCTGCAATGGATTGGCGACCTGTCCAGGGTGGGATAGGCTCCAGCACCCCCCGTGACCCTGACCAGGAATAAGTGGGTTAATGGATAATGGATGGATGGATGGATTATAAAGGCCAAAATCAAGAAAATGCTGCATAGGCATCTTAGTATAGGTGCGTATCCCATAAATACATAAGCGATCTGAGACTATTCAACCAATGGTACCAGAGCCATTTGTGCATCTGTAGACCGACTGAAATTGAAATGGGATGAGTACACAACCGTCTCCTGCCCGGTGATCACACAGAGAATGTCTAGATTGTAGTCCATTCAATACATTGTTGCATTTTCTGAAGTGTAATTTTGGCTGAAAAGCGGGTCAAACGCACATGAAAACCCAGTAAGTGCAGCCCACCTCCCATTCACAGACAGTCTAGCTTTGTTGGTGATCAGAGGCACACTTGGAAAATGTGCGAAGCTCATAGGTCACACTTGCGTATTGCCATAACTTATGGCATGCATGCATGCGTGCGTGCGTGCGTGCGTGTGTGTGTGTGTGCATGCGTGCGTGTCATAGTCTATGCAGACGAAAACTATTGCACTCTTAACAGTGTCCGCTTATTATTTTAGTATTTTTAGATACGGCACGTCACGTTCATACTAATGGCGACCCAAATTAAAATGTACAACAGGGAAACGTGGTGCTTTGTGGGACATTAGGGATATTAGAGTATGTCATTTTGAGGTGCAGAGGAATTCATAATCAGCCCAGGATTCGGCCCGTAATTATAACGCTTCCATAAAACTGACACACAATATAGTACTCCCAGGGACCCCGAGGAAAAACAGAGGGAGGGTCCGGGGGTGGGGGTGGGGGTGGGGGGGGTGGGGAATAAAAAGACAAAGTGACAAGAAAGCTATCGCATAGCCATATTTCATTACACAGCGCTGAAGCTCAGAAAGCAATCAAGCATATTTAGCCATCCTCATCTCAGGCTAAAGCAATTATTACTGTAGAGTTTTTTTTTTTTTTTTACTGTGCTCTGCCAAGAGGAAAATGAACCACAGTACCTATCAGCTCAATGCATACACAAGTGACTCCACAGGCAGCTGACCAGGACGGGAGCCATAGGTTACCTCCGACTGCTTTAGCATCGTAGCGTCAGCATATTTTGACTCGCACAGAGAGTGATAACAATAAAAATGGCACCAAAAGGCATGTGTGGTTATTTGCATTAATCATATTGGCTGAGGAAACAAGAAATAAGTGAAGGTCAGTCAGAAAAAGGAGGCTCAAACACCATTGTTGCATTTTAGTATTACTATGACTATTGCTATTATCATTATCCATAATAATAATAATAATAATAATAATAATAATGTTTGTATTTCTTACAGATCTTCATAAATCAATTAGTTGTAATATCGGTTATTCATTATTTAAGTTATTTTATTACAATTATTTCACTTTTTGTCTTAAGCAAACTATTTACACACAAACCATTATTTACAGCGTTTACTGTTTACACACAAAACATCAATCTACAATCTGTTAAACTGTGCCTGTATTACATCATTCAAAGCCTGTTCAAAACATTTTACAGCACAGCATGTTTTCAATCATGTTGCATAGCACTTATGCAATTGTCTCGAATTCATGCTACATGAACCGATAACACGTATTACTACAGTTATTAATATTACTACACGCCTTTATTGTTTGTTCCTGTATTTGGCAAAGCCTTGTAAGTGAACCCGTCTTCACTGGCAGAGGGCAATTTGCTCACACACAGGCAGGGATTATGAACCACATTTTAATTGGGATTTCTCTGTGGATTTCTCTGGATGGCACAAACAGCCATGTGACATTTTTAATGCGGTTAATTCAGCAGCAGTTTGAAGTTTCCCGATGAGCTGCTTTGATATTTTTAGGACTCAGTAATTACAGGCCTAAATAATTATATTGTCTACATTGCCCTATTTTCCGAGTATCTGCAATTAAATGGTATGAATTTTTTCTGCAATCTGGATTCCTGGGGAATCAGCATTTTAATCTTTTTCATTTTCAATAGCAGGACCAATGTCTGACAATAATGCTCCAGCAGACCTTCTGAGGGAGACAATAGAGCCAGTTTTCCTTCTTCTAGCACGTATACGAACGCGAATGAAGCGGATTCTGTCAATACAAACAATAACCAGTCCTCGTACGGATTTCTTTCGTTTAATTAAAATGACCTTTAAAAAGTACTATTTTCTTCAATGTTGTTAGCAAGATACCAGATTAGTTTTAGTTTTAAGAACAGGTTTGCTAGTTTTGGGGAGAACGTGTCTTTAAAGACTGCGCAGAGAACAATGAATGGCTTATGTTTGCACACGGCCCTGAAGACAGCATTAATTTTATGGGATTGCTAGGGTGTTTCCTTATGATAATCACATGAGCAGGCACAGAAATCCAATTTACGAACAATCAGCATTGATCATCTGATGCATCTGGGATATGCGCAAAAATTAAGGGCTGCAAATGTTTCATGAATCCCACATTGGTTTATCATTGGAACATTTAAGAACAAAGACTTAAAAAATTGTGAATGAGGCCCATTGTATGTCTTAAGTGTGAGAGCAGGGACTGATTTCTGTAACGCTGAAGCCATCTAATGAATGTTTATGTTGAATAGTGTTAGACTCAGCTTACACATCTTTCTCACTCTGTGGAAAAAGAATGTATATGGAGAAAACCTGTTTACACATTCATCAGCTTGAGGGGGGGACTGGTGGAAAACGCGGCACAGGACCGTGGAACTGGAATGCTGTATGGAATGCGGTATGGAAGTATCCCTCCCTGGGGGAATATTTTATTCCACAATTTCACAGGACTACTACTTGCGCCATAAACCACTGGGTTTATTTTCCCATTTTGCTCCAGAAACTGGAATTCATGATCACACCCTCTGCTTGTGTGATATGCTTCAGCTCCTGGATACACCATAAATTACAAACGTGTTTAAAACAGGACGTTAAATATTGCCCTCAGGACAATCGGTCTAAATATGAAGTTCTAAACCCCCCCCCCCCCCCGACTGAAACCAGGTTAATAGTCCTGAGCAACGGAGAAATTGCTTCTGATTCAGGAAGATACAGTAATTCCATGTCATCTGCACGTTTCATAATTGCACATAATCATGTTTGCACAAAATGACAGGGGACCATATGCATCCAGGAGGACCTCCGGCACTTTAAAACAAATTAATCAGACATAAAAGCTTTTACACCGATAAGCTCAGTATGATCACACGGAAATTATTTGATCTGTGGTGCCGGCGTACATTTGTAAATTACAGGTTGCAAGCAAGGGTTCCCAAACTACAGTCGTTGAGGGCTGCAGCGTTTTCCGTGTTGTTTACGCGGGCTCCTGTCGATCAGGTCCGAGTTCAAGCTCCGGAAACGAGCTTTAGACTGTTCAGCCAATCGATGAGTTAAATTAAGCGTTCGGTGACTTAAATTAAGAACAAATGCTGAAAAGCACCAAAAACTAGCAGACACCGCTGCCTTCCAAGATCCCGTTGGAAACACACACCCAGGACTGTTACCAAGATCCCCTTTCAATGGCAGATGTACAGTACATGGCTGAATATCATTGAACTGGTGTTGAAAGTGAGAGAAACCCATGGAGACAATTAATATGCGAGTCCTCAAAATGATGGACGACGTAGACGAAAAGATGAAACTAGATGAAACTATCATGACAGCATTCTGGATAATTTTCAAGATCGCACTTCTGTTTTACAGGAATAACGGGTGGCCTGTCATCAGTGCAATTGCCCTGGCACAGAATAGCCCATGTGGCATTCCCACTTGTAGCATTTAGTTCAGGGAACCACTTCAGCCGTGCTAATTTAAGAAAGAACATGCCTAAATATAGTGCGTACTGCATGTCAAATAAATATAAATGCTCCTGAGGGAGTTATATACACACAGTGTGACTGAAGGTTGTCGTGATGTGTACTGTAGACCTGTAGACGGTGAAATAAATGATTGAGAAGTTTGGTTCTGATCATGATTTCAAGTGTCAAGTATTTGAACTCGACTGGAATGTTCCAAAACAGTTGTATATTCAACCTTCACTGAACTTGACTGGAATATTCCAAAACAGTTGTATATTCAACCTTCACAAGGGCACAATTGTTAATCCTCCTATTAGGTTTGGGGTCAATTTGACCCCATTTAGTGTTTGAAGTCTCTTAAAAACCACTTAACCTTATTTTTTTCATCTTGTACAACTTTTCCTTATTTGTTGGGATTAAATTAAATATGCAATAAAAATATTTCTGTTTCCAAAAGTCCTGTACCAACTTTGCATACAAAGGTGTTGCGAGCGGTCATTTTGACCCCAGGGTCTGCAGCTGTATAAAACATCAAAAATTATATACCTTTTAAGGTTTATCTCTTTTATATATATTCTGGGTTTCTGGGTACTTTCCCATACAGGCTTTAAACTTCACAAACTTTCACTTACCACCAGCTCTAAAATAATAATAATTCATGAAGTTTTTTATATTTAGGGATAAAAGGCTAGTCAATTGGGAGACATTGAAAGAGCAATATACAAAGTGTCGGTTTAAAGTGTTGGGGTTAATTTGACCGCAAACATTATTATTATTATTATTATTATCATTAATTAGTATTATTATTATTAATATTATTATTATGTGATGTAAGTTTAGCACCATGGCCACTGATTCCAGGATCCACAAGGACAACAGCATTTTACTGGTGGTAATCATTAGTGAATATGTGGGGAATCATTGACACTGACTTACGAAAGTCCTGAATGATGACAATTCAATGGGGATGTTTATTAGCATAATGCTAACCCTTTACATCATATTGCCACAACTATCCTGACTGTAACAGTTCATTTCCAGTGACACCTTTTTCATATCCAGTCTTTACGAGTTAAAGAAAAAAAAAAGCACAATAAGTTGATACTAGCCATGTTTCCATGTATGATAAATCATATTTACACCATTAAATAACTATACCATCTAGCGAGCATGCTGGCTAGTATGAGTGAAAGTATGTGAAATAATTAATAACTGATATATGTTTAAACAGCACATTGCAGTTTGGAATGCTACAACATGACACCTGACTGACCGTGTATATTATCCACAGTATATGCTATTTGGTTAGACTTTATCAAAAATAAAAATGAAATCCCTTAAGTAGTGATGAGCACACCAGTCACAACGTAATTGGAAGATAGATTCTGTGTAATGTACTGTAGGTACATCGGGTATCTAGTCCACGACAGCAAGATGTACACTGTCTGAGAAGAGTACACCGTAAATGCACTTTCCTGCTTGTCAATCATCTATTTCTCAGCCCTGATTGGCCAGTCAACAGTCACACCTTTTCCAAAATGTTCTACTCCTTACTGATAATCTGTCCTATTTTACTTTAGCTGAAATACATGCATTTCAATATTGAGTCATAGGTACCCTAGGTCCTTTTAGCATTCGACAAGCGCATTTGCACTCGAGTGCGGTGGTGGATGAGGTTGTTGTATGGCTATAATGGATATGCATGTAGATTACCTGCTTCCCTATTCTTACATCTCATCATCTCTTTACTCTCATTTCCAGTGCAAGTCCAGTGCTTCCAAACTCTCCCTCACACATAACTGCAGAAAGACACATTTTATACCAGAGATAAATGGAAAACACACATTTGAGTATAGGTATTTCACATTTTCTGTAAATTCACTTTCCATATAGGCTACAACAACTTGTATACAAATAGGTAATGTAATGTGACACCTCCCTGCAGATTTACTTGCTAAATGTAATTTTCATTTTCCAGGAGAATTACCTATTTTTCCTCGTTACCTCATATTATTTCATTCAGTAAAAGAGAAAATGCAGCAGTGGGTACTGCTGATTAGGCTGCAGTATACAGTGTTTCGTGTGCAGTATAGTGTTTCGTGTGCAGTATAAATTGTGTAGTGTGCAGTATAGTGTGCAGTGTGCAGTATACAGTGTGTACTGTGCAGTCTACAGCGTGCAGTATACAGTGTGTAGTCTGTATACAGTGTACAGTGTAGTGTTAAATATAAGGCAAAATACTAGTCCGTAGAGGGAGTGTCCATACTAACCTTCCATCACACTTGAGAAATTTCTTAGTGTACACAGAATGCAACCCACAAATACAAGAAACTCCTGAGCCCAATAGCTTATTCACTACTTGATTATGGTTGATAGGTACTCAATTGATTTTACACAAAATATTTTGCTGTGTGAAGAGAAGAATAAAAGAGCACTTTGGTTCGTCCGTCCAAACTCCCATTGACAAGCAAGTCCTGAACAGCAGGAGTGCAGACGAACTAGAGAATGACACGAGCTGGGACAGGAGATCTCACTACGGTCACGGCACCAGCATTTCGGTTTTGTGCATTCCCTCCCCGCGGCCCGCGAAGTGCCTGCACCGTCAGTCCCCTGAAAGCTGCCCTCACTCACTCACTCACTCACTCACTCACTCACTCACTCACTCACTCACTCACTCACTCACTCACTCACTCACTCACTCACTCACTCACTCACTCACTCACTCACTCACTCACTCACTCACTCACTCACTCACTCACTCACTCACTCACACACACACACACACACACACACACACACACACACACACACACACACACACACACACACACACACACACACACACACACACACACACACACACACACACACACACACACACACACACACACACACACACACACACACACACACACACACACACACACATCTTTCATAACGGCTTTCGTATGGGACAGAGACGGGGAGAGGCGTTTATTCAGAGCACGCATTACTCACGTCAAAGGAAGCTTTCTGGACATTTATTTTGTTCGTTGTGTGTGCCATGTGTGTGTCTGTGCCCGTGTGTGTGTGTACGCCCGCGTGCGTGTGTGTGCGCCCGTCACATCAGCGGACGCTCTCTCTCTTCATACGTGTGCTATCCCAGAGATATCGCTTCTCTCTCAGCAGGTACAGACAGAGTGAATTGAATAGAAAAGAAGCATCTGTAACATTACATTGGAGATACATCCGTGTACGGACGTGTGGTACCACAGATAATACAGATTAACTAGACACTCAGCTCCAACGTTCAGGCTTCATTTTGACCCGAGATAGCCACAAACACAGCTGTGCCAGGAGAGCAGCCAGGATGGTGGGGGAAATGGCACACAGACCCTAGACTACATTTAAAAAGCACCAAAAAATGGGTGGAGGCAAAAAAAAAAAACGTCTTTGCTTGAGCCCCTTTGCATATAAAAAACAAAAAAAAAAAGCTTTGTTCTTCGCTACTTTCGTGAGTAAGAGGTAAGAATCCATCACTCTCCATAACCTCACCGGTGGAGGAAGACATGCATTGTAAAATCCTGTTTAATTCTTTAGTGTGGCATTATTGTGGGGTGTGAATCAAATAAATATATTAATACATACATACATGGTTGCACAGCTGTAACAAGGGCTGGGTTTTCAACAGAAAGAAAGACACCACATTACTATACTGCCATCTGCTGGCAAATTATGTTATTGAAATAGATACCTATTGAATTTGGGGCTTTTCATCTGAATTACAAATTTTACCATTATGTACGGGAGGACCCAGGTGAACCTTACATATACCATACAGTGGTATGTGTATTAGTTACAGTGAAAATCTGCTATTGTAAGGAAAAAACAAAAGATGACCTATAAATATTAGAATTTCCCATTTGTGGATTAAAAATTCCATTTGATCCCAAAGTCCCCCTTGTAGTTCATATTAAGGGAAAAAACTATTTATATTGACATTTACAGAATAAATAACTGACCTATGGCATGATCAGTAAAGCATGCGGACTTTGTAATGTACTGAAAAACTGTCTGCAGACTGCAAACTGCAACTTACACACCCGCAATTTCATATTTAAGTAAGTGTTGTGAAAAAATCAATGGCTGTATTTTGTAAATTAATGAAATAAAGAATAATTTATAGAAGTAGAAGGATAATGATAATAAAAACAATGACATAATAATGGACATAATAGATCTTGAGGAAAAATATAAAGGTCACAGTGATGATTTCAGATAAGGCACGGAATATAACATTCTGTGCACAAAGATTATGCACTGAGGGACAGCGCCATCTTGTGGATAATTTATAATCAACTGTTATACAGGAAAGAAGGTCCTTGTTGCCATGGGTTTCATAACAATTAGAACAAGGGAGATTCCCCCAGACCCCATCTGTCCCCTGAAGGACTTTTGAATGTGATTGGTGTACACTTCGTGACAGTGCTGAGCCAGGACTTGCGTTTCTCACCGTCTACATTCCTGACTTTCTCCTCACACACCCAGGACTGTTGCCTGCCCACCTTCCTACTGTGAACTGTTTCCTTGTCAGTCTTGTGACTATAAATACTTAGTCCATTGGCTGACCTGTAGAAAATGTGAAACGTGGTAACTTATGTGGTCAGACAGGCAAGTCCTTACTGACTAGAAGATTACTTGGAAAGGTGGATTATTTGGGGAGGTGATACAGTCATACCCTAGGTTCTTCAGGGGACTGATAGGACACATTCAGGGGGGCTTACCTGTACATGTGGCTTTGAGGAGGTCTATGCAGTGCATGTACAGAATGTCTGCCTCTGTCTGTGTTATTTTTACTTTTCTCCAGTAATACACTTCTTTTACTGTTCTTGACTGGACCATTATTAATCTAAGACGGAAACGGAGTACCACACTGCACACTTCTGTTGTGTCAAAATCAATTAATTACATGTGTGTGTCCGCCTACAGATGTCATATCCTAACATCCTACCGTTACTGGATTCACCAGTCTCTAAAGTTTAAGCCTGAAGTTCGAAGTAAAAAGTTCCTATTTGTTCCAGAGGATTTGTGATTCATTAGGCCGCGCAGCAGGTTAATATTCTGACACTGCCCAGATGCTCATTACGAGCTGCGGATAGATCTGAAAACAATGTGCTCGGCGCCGAACCGGAGCGCTCTCAGTAAAGCACACTTGAACGGGGGACTCGAGGGAGAGCGCTCCAGAAACAGCCCTGTAAAAGCCATTCACACATACTGTGAGCAACAACAACATTTCCAGGCAGTGTCCATAATAGCACGGCACAATGTTACAAATATTATGGCCCTCCAGGACTTGAGTTTGACACTGGCGCACTAGACCGTCGGTAAACCGTGAGCCATAGATGGGATGAATTGCCAATTCATATTCTGATGTTTTATAATTAACGTGAATGACCAGTAGTTAGTTAAAAATAAATATAATACAACTTATTGTTTGTCATACACCAGTGCGTGCAAGTGTACAATATTCAGCGATGTTCTAATAAATTTTTTATTTTTTTTTGTTTTTTTCTAATTTTGGCACGCAACAGGGGGCTGATCATACCCAATTCCCACCCCAAATTGGAATGGCCAATCAGCTGCAACTGCAGCCGTGTACATTGCGTGAACTCCGCTGACGATTCAGGGGAGTGTAGTCATCCATGGTACTTCTCCTACAGCTAAGCTCGCATAGAGCGGACCCTTTCAAATGCGGCTATACCGTGCAGTCCACGGGTGCCCGATCGACCAGTGGCTCTGGGGGGTGCTAGATAGAGATGAATGACTGAACCCTGGCATGATGGATTCGATCCGAGGCCTGTGAGGCTCAAACACACACCGTAGCCCGTAGCATGGCGCCTTAACCAAATGAGCCATCCAGCAGCCCTGAGAATGTATCTTTGAGCTCGAACTTGTGTTCGCTCGTTCATTTTTAATTCAGAATTGAACCACCGTTAACAAAAGTGATAGAATTCAGAAATCAGCAGGATTGCAAAAAACTGATTTAAAAAGATACAATTCAATTCAAAGATGTGACTAACGTTACTAAACTCAAAAGCCTCATGAGAACATTTCATTTTGACAACCATCTCATTCACAAAAAAAAACAACATGACTTGAGCCTGCATTGAACTGGGGTAGCACACAGTGGAGGACACACTCAGAGGGGTACCTTCTGCTGAAATGAACACCCCGATAACCACGACTGAATCAGACCCATCCAGTAGCTTAAGATGACATCACCGGGCAGGCTGATCTTTTAGGTTTCTCGGAGGACGAGCATGCAACACAAGCAACCGTCTGCACAGCCGAGAAAGATGTGCAGGCGAGATGAAAAACAAGGTGCAAAATTAGCAAACCAAGGTGACCCTAAGAAGATACATCCACCGGCTCAAAGCCTCATCTCGTCAACCTTCCTGAATTGGCCATATTCAACCTCGCAACAGTACAAATGAAATTAATATCGTATGATAATTTCCATATGATACAAAATGCATTTTTAATAAAGTGAACTACTCAATTTGAAAATCGCACACGTATTGTGCATAGACACACTATAATCATTCAGCCTGCAGCAGCATGCTAATGAGAAGCTAGCATACAAGCCTAGAGTTATGTTTCATAAAAAATGTAGCTGCCTAAAAATGAGCACCACAAGGGCCTTAAGACAAACTAATGTATTTAATTAAACTCCAAATATAATATCGCTGCTCAGAAATGTACCCCCCCCCCCCCCCCTCCAAGCACGCCAGTTATTTACTAATACGGTTAACTTATTAATTTACACTTCAAAGTATTTAAAAAAATAATCAAATCGAATAGAAATGTTCCTTAAAAAGAATATATCAAATGGGAGCCCTTCAAAAAATGTACAAATAATAGAATATCTATTTAATATTATTTAATTATAAAAACAATAAGACTGGAAATGCTTACAACATACACCCACACAAATGTGTGTGCGCGCACACACACACACACACACACACACACACACACACACGCACACACACACACAATATATACAGTATTGCTTTATATATATATATATATATATATATATATATATATATAATATATATATATATATATATATATATATATATATATTTAACTTTCTCGTTTGAGTGTGCGGACTGAACATTGGATCTTTGCATTGTATATTTTTGCCATGATTTTCTCTCTTTTTTCATATATATATATATATATATAAAACTTTCAGTGAATTCAATAGTAGACTGCTTTCACAACACAAAGGAACAATTTCAATGGTTTGAGAAGACCACTGACTCGTGAATTATGTTTTCTGATTCACTGTACAAAAGGGCACAATACAAACAGCAATTGCATATTGACTACTGAAGGCTAGCTGATCATCTCCTTCCATTATCTTGTCATTCTGCAGTGTACACTTGAAGCCTAAATTTTAGTACAACTCAGGGTGCACTCAATATCTCTACCAATGCACTATACTAAAGGCAAGACATTCTTTGCAATGATAACACTTTGTCTGCACCCAGTGCATTCAAGAGATTTTCTTTTGAAATGGCAAGGCTCCCAAAAATACAATATGTACCAATTTTTCTCCTCTGCCCTTCAAAACACACTCAAAAACAGTGCATATAAAAATTTACTGAGAAATTTGACATACTACATTCAGAACTTCATAATAAATGTATTGGACTCATTTCTGAATACAAAATTAGAAACAAATTATTATACTACACACATAACATGCACGATTAGACTAGTCCACAAAATTTTACCCCAGTTCTAGAGTAAAAAATAAAAAATAAATAAAATAAAACTGTGTAAATTCCCAGAGAACCATAATGCTTCATTCATCAAGCACATGAACCTTCATTAAATATGTTGTTCATGTTTAAGTGTATGTCAGGAGACAGAATAAGAATGTCATGAGATAGAGTCATGTCTAAGTATAATTAAATTCTAAAAGTGAAATACCATATAATTCATGATTTGTGCTTTTTTCTCTTCATATATGGCAAAATTCTCAGTGTTAGATCAACTTTATATGGGTCTAGTAGAGAGCTATTAGTGTTTAAAAAAAAAAAAAAAACTTTCAGATAATATTGCTGTGCATATTTATTGTTGCTATATACAGTATAAACATTTTGCACACAATATTGTTCCGTGATAAAATGTGCAAGCTATTATGTCGCATAGTATCAGTAGTAATATGGGAGGCTCAGGAGATCTTGTCTATTTGTTTTTGGGAAAGATAGGTTAACAGATACTGGGGTCATCCTTAAAATCGCCACTCTGTTTTATAGACATTCAGCACAAATACTTATGCACTGGAGATATTGGCTGAAACCTACTCTGTGTGGTTTTTCATGAACTCATTGGGGGTTTAAACCTCAGTTGGTAACCACTGCAGACCACAGAAGTGCATTTGAACTGGAACCGCTACAAAGACGTGTTAAGAAGAGGCTGTTCCAGTCGCTATCTGGATCTATTGTGCAGATGTTTAAACTCCATCTCATTCATTGCAATTTGCAATTTACCCATCTTTTTTATCTTAGTTGTATCTTTCCATTCTGTTTATTGTTAAAGTTCATGTTACATAACATTTCATAATGGCTTTTGGACAGTGCAGACTGTAGTTTGCCTAAAATATAGCACTACAGTTCAAAATGATACCTGCTGAAACGAACAACATGTAGGTTTGTCTAGTAAGATTTTATTTTCTACATTTATCAAAGTGCTGTCCACTGTTAAGGATATAATAGCTTTCTGTGATGGATAACCCAATGCTTTTGTTGACCTGTGATTGATGGGTATTTGAAAGACCCATTTGTTTGTGCTGTTCATCCTTCAGACAAATGGTGTGTGATGTTTGTGTCTTGGGTCATTCAACAATCAGAGAATCGGGTGACTGTGTCCATAGCACTGCTTACAATACAACATGAGGCATGAAAGATGTATCATTTCACAATGGAGATACAGTACATGTCTTGGGAAAAGTTCAGAAGTGCCGCACTTGGCCTTGACTCAATTTCCTATCCTTAACTTTAACTTTCTATTAAGGGCTATTATTTTAAGTGTTATTATTTTTTTCTTCAAAGTTTTTTGGAGGAAAAAAAGCTATACATATTTCTATTTCCAAGTAAAGTTAAGGACAAATGTTTGTTCAGTCCAGGTCATTGTTCCAATCACAATCGCATGTCAAAATATTATTTAAGATCCTGTATGAGGACATGTGAATGTTCATAATAGATATGAAAGTAATACACACACGTGAGAAAAATGCCATTTGAACCAATACACTCAATAGACAGTAAATAAATAAATACAAAAACATAAATAAATAAGATAATTTGAGCAGTTATATTTCAAATAAAGCCCTTCACAATTAACAGAAATGTAAAAAAAAAAAAAAAAAAAAAAAAAAAGGGGATAGATACATTTATGGATTTCTATGGCTGGGGATAAGGAATATAGAATTCTTCTTCATTTCAGGAGTTAGCTCTTTTGGTTTGTTTATTTGCAGATTTACCCTGGCAGGCAGCACATTTACCGTATCTATGAGAATTGTGAGACTATTGCTGCTCATATAATATCACTGTGTGAACGGATTTTTCTCTCTTCTTTGTTTATATTTCAACCAGAAGGTTGTAACAAAGAGCGCTAAAGCTGCAGTTATATTTGGGTAAATATATTGGTGCTTTACCATTCTATACAGAAGCAGTTCCTACTTTTGTAATTTCAATAAAAGAAAAGGAGAGGTTGCTAGGCAACCACTAACATTTTCAAGACATGTGCGATACATATTGAGAATGAGCTTATTTAGTGTTTCAAAAGATGTGCATTAACATTAAACCATCAACAGTGGAAGTATTGCAATTATAGTTTATATGGCCCTTTTCATGTTAAATATAATCAATTAAGAATAAATAAATTCAGTTTTTTTTATTTATTATTGTATATGATGCATTTTTGGGGGGAAGGCAGTGAAACAATGATGTCCTTTTGATCAGATAGTTTCATCATAAAAGCACATGGCTGCCATCTACAGGTCTGGGGCAGCTATAGCAATATTTACATCATGTTACACCTCTGTGTTCTGCACATCAACCGGACTTGACAACTACATATTACAACTACCCACACAGTGCTTCTGGGCCTTGCCACTGATTTTGTGTGATAAGCAAAAATAAAAAATAAAAAATACGCTTGAACTGTAGAACTGTATCTTTAAATGTATTTAATGGTTGATTAATTGTGTTATTGTGTAGTATACAATAAAACTAATTTATGATTGGGTTTGAATAACAATTCACAAAAGCAAATACAGACAAGCCAAGGACACCATGTGGTCGCTTCTATGTAATTGCAGTTGAAATGGACCCTTGCAGTCAACAGTTGGCTCAAAGTTCCCAGTTCCCTGTTCACTTGGAGACTAGTCCAATTTGGCTGTCAGGAAAATCCAACATGCTTTCCTAGTGTAGGTTTCATGCAATAACTCCACTGCAGAATTAGCTATTTGTGTCTTATATTTATAAAGTGTGGTGAGCTTAAGATGATTATTTTATGGACACTATTATCAGTGGTTTGGCCATCCCTCCATTCACTTCCTCTTTAGAGTCGCCATTAATCAAGTGGCAGGCAGAGACATCTTCAAAAAGAGAGTGAACGTCCCAAGCAAACATCCATATCAAAGAGAGTTGTCAACCATAGCCAAAAGCTGGCTACAAAGCCACCGTGTGGTCCGTCTGTGATAGTCAAAATGCTTGTGATGAACAGTTAAAAAATAATAAATAGCACCAAAACATGAAACCATATATACAGGGAGGCAGAAGCTACTTTCTGAATAAATATTTGTCTTTCCTTGTGAATGTATAATGCTGTTTTTATTATTATTATTATTATTATTATTATTATTATTATTATTCAAATCTGTTAAAACATAAATTTTCTTTTTTAAATGCACATTAATAGGAAATACTCTGGTGATAAAATCACATAATTCATGTTTGACGGAATGGCTTTCACACAGTAATTGCATATTGCACATTTATAATCTACATCTCCTATAAATAGTCAGACAGCTCCTGACAGCCTGTCACTGAAGGCATTTGATCATTCTTTTTGAATGTAACACACATTTGCAGGGGGATATAAATGACTGGGCTTGCACAGAGGGCCAATAACTACAAAGACCATAAAAAAAATAAAAAAATAAAAAATAAAACAGAGACCAAAAATAACTGCAAAATCAAAGCCTCTCTTCTACCCTGGGTATTAATTAGCGCTGTTTTAACTGCCTGATGTTCACTTTCACAGCAGTGTCCTACATATAAACAGAGGTAATCTTGCTTGCACCTGGGGAGTTCTACAGAAAGGTTTTGTTTTCTGGAGTGCAGCGATGACTGAAAATAGAGAGAGAAGAAGGGCATAATCTTGAGGGGGGGGGGGGGGGTTGTAGCCCCTTCAATAATCATAACTGGGCGGTACAATCTTTACACTTGCCAAATATTTACCGTTATAAATTTTTGGCTCTCCACCCCGCCTACATTCTAAAACTTGGTTGCGCCCATGCGAGCTGCGTTTGTGTGCGCCCATGCAAGCTGCGTTTGTGTTGTGCCTATGCGAGCTGTGTTTGTGTTGTGCCTATGCGAGCTGCGTTTTTGTTGTGCCTATGCGAGATGCCTTTGTGTGCGCCCATGCGAGATGCGTTTGTGTGCGCCCATGCGAGATGCGTTTGTGTGCGCCCATGCGAGATGCGTTTGTGTGCGCCCATGCGAGATGCGTTTGTGTGCGCCCATGCGAGATGCGTTTGTGTGCGCCCATGCGAGATGCGTTTGTGTGCCCCCATGCGAGATGCGTTTGTGAAGGGCAAAGTATGGAAGTTTCATATGTTACGCCATTGAATGTGTCCCATTCACATTTGATGTATTGCTGCGATAAATGTAATCTAGCTATGATGAGGACAAGTTTTGCTCTGTTGACCAGACACCACAAAAAGTACAGTTTATTTCCTCTCAACTTCTTAAATTATCGAGCAACTGCAAGAGGAAGCATGATGTAATGTTTTAATTTCAAGGGACTGTAAGTAGGCCTATTATACTTATGGCTAACTGCCCAGCTAGCCTATACACAAATTGCATTGCTATTATAGACTAGTAACATTAGAATGTGCCCCCGGACCCCCCTACAGGTATATTCACCTCAACCCCTCCAATGTTTGAGTGTGTTTTGTTTGAACATTAATTGATTGAAATCTTACAGCAACACTCATTTAAGTATGCTCTTGACAGAGAAAAGAGCATACTTTGGCTAGAAAATCAAAGCTAAATAATTAAATATCGGTCAAAGAGGTAAACTTTCCTGTCAGAGGTGGATCTCTTTATAAAAATAATAATAGTAAAACAATTTCATTGTATCCCATAACCTGTTTTATCAGGGGGGGAAACACAATCTCAGAAGCACTAATAATTATAAGGTATTCTTCAGTTTCCCGTTACGGTGCTTAGTTGTTCAAAAGCAGGTTGGAGATTCACCTCAAATCGATCATCAGTCACTTTTGCCTTCCTTCAAAGGTTTTGCTTTGTTGGCTAAGTGCACATTGAGATTCAGTGCAGCCTGCCAGTTTTTCTCACTGCATCTGTGATCTGCTGGCTTCAGTTTCAAATAAATTAACTGTTGTTGTGTATAAAATGAGATATGAAGTATGCTCTTCAATGCATTTCTCTTAAAACTGAAAAGGTCTGTCAACTCCTTTGCACTGAAAGCCATGTCTCTACTAGGTTTAATCGTTTTCTCCAGGGGCCTCATTTACAAATGGTGTGTAAGCACAAAAAAAAATAAAAAATAAGTACACCACTTTCCCTGCTGATTTGGGATTTATAAAAACAAACTTGACATCAAAACATGTGCACATTTATGCAAACTATGACCCATGTGGACACACATTTTGGAGACTGTGGGAATTGGCGACTCCTATGGCCAAGTAGTGAAATGCAGATAATGCAGGTAAATGTCCCACAGAGCCGTTTCATTCAATTCCTTTGACTTCATATCAAAGTACACATCCTTCTAATAATCACACCCCTTGTCAAAGTAATATCCAGGCTTAAGTAGTTTCTGTCTTTTTGGTGTTAATCTGAAAGTCGATATTTAAGCATCTACACTGCCCGAGATAATAATAATGTTAATACTAATAATACCGCCGGTGACAGCTCACATATGTTATATCCAACAGTTCAGCTCATACCATCAGGGAGGCGTTATAGAGTCCCAACTATACAGATGCATACGTTTCAAGCGCTCTGTTATCCCAGAATACATTCAAATGCTGAATGCGAGGTCCAACAATGAAATTTCAATTTGATGGCTAGGGGTTTCATCAGGGAGATATTTACGTGGATGTAGTATCTGTATCTGTATATCTGTCATTCATGTTTGTAACTATGTGAAACTGCCGCTTTAGAATGCTATATGCTATAGAAAGATGGGTAAGATGGGTATTATTCCGCCACTGAAAAAGTGGTGGAATAATAATAAATATGGTGAATAACAATACAGCTATACACAACCACACCTAATTATGGTTATTTGTGGGCATTAAAGGGGCGGGATACTAGGCTTGTGCACGTACGCAAAATTTGAAGTTTATTGTGAGAAAACTGTGTGAAGTACAGCATACGGACGGTTTTATAAATCAGGATATTTTTGAGCGTACACAGTTATCTGTTTATATGTATGTAAACTTTTAGGGTAGAATCTGTGCAAAGTTTTATAAATGGGGCCACAGGAGAGGTGATCTTACCCCACTGTATTGACAACACACCTGTCCTCTCAAACTGAAGTAACACACCTGTCCTCTCAAACTGAAGTAACACACCTGTCCTCTCAAACTGAAGTAACACACCTTCACTCTCAAACTGAAGTAACACACCTGTCCTCTCAACCTGAAGTAACACACCTGTCCTCCAAACTGAAGTAACACACCTGTCCTCTCAAACTGAAGTAACACACCTGTCCTCTCAAACTGACGTAACACACCTGTCCTCTCAAACTGAAGTAACACACCTGTCCTCTCAAACTGAAATAACACACCTGTCCTCTCAAACTGAAGTAACACACCTGTCCTCTCAAACTGAAGTAACACACCTTCACTCTCAAACTGAAGTAACACACCTGTCCTCTCAAACTGAAGTAACACACCTGTCCTCCAAACTGAAGTAACACACCTGTCTTCTCAAACTGAAGTAACACACCTGTCCTCTCAAACTGAAGTAACACACCTGTCTTCTCAAACTAAAGTAACACACCTGTCCTCTCAAACTGAAGTAACACACCTATCCTCTCAAACTGAAGTAACACACCTGTCCTCTCAAACTGAAGTAACACACCTGTCCTCTCAAACTGAAATAACACACCTGTCCTCTCAAACTGACGTAACACACCTGTCCTCTCAAACTGAAGTAACACACCTGTCTTCTCAAACTGAAATAACACACCTGTCCTCTCAAACTGAAGTAACACACCTGTCCTCTCAAACTGAAATAACACACCTGTCCTCTCAAACTGAAGTAACACACCTGTCCTCTCAAACTGAAGTAACACACCTTCACTCTCAAACTGAAGTAACACACCTGTCCTCTCAAACTGAAGTAACACACCTTCACTCTCAAACTGAAATAACACACCTGTCCTCTCAAACTGAAGTAACACACCTGTCCTCTCAAACTGACGTAACACACCTGTCCTCTCAAACTGAAGTAACACACCTGTCCTCTCAACCTGAAGTAACACACCTGTCCTCCAAACTGAAGTAACACACCTGTCCTCTCAAACTGAAGTAACACACCTGTCCTCTCAAACTGAAGTAACACACCTGTCCTCTCAAACTGACGTAACACACCTGTCCTCTCAAACTGAAGTAACACACCTGTCCTCTCAAACTGAAGTAACACACCTTCACTCTCAAACTGAAGTAACACACCTGTCCTCTCAAACTGAAGTAACACACCTTCACTCTCAAACTGAAATAACACACCTGTCCTCTCAAACTGAAGTAACACACCTGTCCTCTCAAACTGAAGTAACACACCTGTCCGCTCAACCTGAAGTAACACACCTGTCTTCTCAAGCAGACTCTCTTGATCAACAGCTGGTGACATACAATCACACTTCAAATGATCAGATTTAAATTCCTCAGTACGTACGATAAAACGTTTCTATTTTGTACGCCACGTTGTGTTTTCCAAAATACGGTTCGCCACCTCTGATGAGCGCAGCAGCCATATAGCGCCTAAATAAGTTTCAATATTCCTTACAGCCTTTTCTTTTAATTTGGCGGAACTCATTTTTTTGCATTTAGGAGAAAAAAAAAACTGATTTCTTTACGTTTCTGAACCCACTTCTGCTTCCAGAATGCTGAAATTCAGTGAAGGTATGGAAACGACCCCCGAGTCTGAAAGCTCGAGTGAGCTTCATGGCAAATTCATAGCCGTCCTGCTCATTCCCAGACGCTGGAAATGTATATATGTATCATCAATAGCTTCAGGGGTGAGAAACTCATCAGAATGCCTCATGAAAAATGCAGCGAAGGAACGATGTCGCTAGAAGGAGTTTGGTGGCGCTATGTCCTGTCCTCCACAGGAACTCTGTGGTGATGTCACTGTACTGAAGAATACTGGGACAACAGTGTATGGTTTCTGCTAATAAGCTGTTCAAATAAACCCTGTCTGTCACAACAGTGCATCGGGACTGCTGCCCTCAATGAAGTGTAAAGACAAGAAGCTTAAAACTCAACTCATGATCAATTTTGGTTTATCAATAGGCCTATAGACTGTACATCTTGAAGACATTACATTACATTACATTACATTATAGGCATTTAGCAGACGCTCTTATCCAGAGCGACTTACACAACTTCTTATTACATTTATCCATTCATACAGCTGGATATATACTGAAGCAATTCAGGTTAAGTACCTTGCTCAAGGGTACAACGGCAGTGTCCTACCTGGGAATCGAACCTGCTACCTTTCAGTTACAAGTCCAGTTCCTTAACCATTATACTACACTGCCGCCCATAGACCAGATTGCAACGTATAGCCTTTCATTCTTTTAATTCCATTACTGACTGAATGGCAGCATCAACTTTTTGAGATGATACTTTTGTAAAATTGTACAGTTTTTCAGCAACATCAGTTTGGTGTGTTTCTGTGTGTGTGTGCGCGTGCATGCATGCGTGCATGTTTGTGCGTGCCTGTGTGCATGTGTGCGTGTTTGTCTGCGCACGAGTGTGTGATTGTGCGTGTCAGGCAGCTGCTTCCCAGTAGAAAGTAATATCAAACTCATGGAGCAAATTACTGCAGTTACCACAGCTGCCTTTGTGTTTTTATTCATTATTAATAACACTTTTCCCAAACGTGTCTGGTATTACTAATACATATTTGACATGCTTACATAAGTGATTATTTATTCAAGAGTTTTTTCCACAAGTTAACTTTTCAATCCTTAACTTTATAATAGCTACAAGTTTGCATGTGTGCAACATTTAGTTATATAGTCTTTCAAACAGTTTAATTAAGTCACTTTGTATTCTAGCAGTTGTAAAACTGTATTAGCGTGTAAGGCCATTTGCTAAGCTTAATACATCGAATTGTGATAAAACATCAGACATCATTAGACTGATTTCCATTGGAACCAAATAGGAGGGATTGCTTTACACTCTAATTTCTTGCATCAAATTACAGTAATTTAGTAGTACTTCTCAGCCAGAGCAAATTACAATGCAAGACAAGTTACTTTACATAAGAAACAGAGCCAGGCTAATAACACTCCTAGGCTAGTGGGTGTAAGAATAATGCCAATAAGGCACTCTGGGCATGATTTACCAGTGGCGCCCCCAGCTGTACACAGAGTACGCAGTCTGCGTACCTTAGCAACAACAGCAAAATTAGTATTTCCATTAAAACTGACGTGAATTGTCAAAGTCTCTGCGTCTCTGTTTCTACGATGTTGAGGAATGATATTTGCTTATTGTCTTCGTTGTATTGCCTGGTTATTGTATTTTCCAAGTTTTGCATATTTCAAACATTTGAAAGTGATTGGAAGACACAGTTGAAAGTGATTGGAGGATCACCATCCCGCCGTTAACACCGTTGAAAGTGATTGGAGGATCACCTTTTTCTTTAGACCGGGAAAAGTTTAGAGTTGCCTTTTTACTTGTCAGTCAAGATAACTAACTTAAACGAATACTTCATAGCATACTGAAAGTCCTTCATACGATGCCCGTGTCTACTGCTTCGGTCGAGCGCTCATTCAGCTGTTTGAGACGTCTGAAAACCTACCTACGGAACAGCATGACCGACGCGATTGGCGATTATGAACATTCACAATGACTTTGAAATCGACACAGAGCGGGTGCTTAGGGAATTTGACGCAACTGGGACAAGGAGGGTCAATCTCACATTCTAAAGCCCTATTCGGACGGGATACGTTTTCAGGACAATGTCTGTAAAGTAATTATTACCACAGGACGTCTGTAATGTTAATGGCCGATTCGGATGGGATAAAGTAGCTATCTCCGTAAGCAGCGTCTAGAATTACAGAGATGGGAGTGTCTACTCTATGTTGTCGTCACACCGAAAATGTTCCCCACGAGTCATACAACGTTACACATCTTCACTGCAAACTGAGCCGCCAAAAAAAAACAACTATGTGGAGACAATGTTGGCATGGCAAACATGTCCACAAAAAGTGTGAGGAATCCTGCAATTACACGGTGCACCTCTTTATTAACATTAGCTTGAAAATAAACAGTGTTAGGCCATAACATGTATGTAAGGCTATAGCTAGGCTACAATAGCTTACCTAAAACGGCCACAAGCGTTGCCCCACTGTAGCCTATTTTTTAACCTGTTTTTTATTTTTTATTTTTTATTTATTTTTTGCTCTCTGTCATCTTATTTAATGTAACGTTACATTCATTTAGAGATCGGTCAATAGTTGGACCGAAGAGAGCACAACCAAAGGCGTACTCGAGTGCTTACGTGAAAAACCAGTAGAAAAGACTGGGGAAAACTAATTTATCACAGGAAATAACAGACAGGATAACGGACATGTCAATTCGCACAGGATAGCTTTAACCTGGGCACACAAAAAACCTTTTAGCACACAAAAAAGTAATAACACAACCACTGATTGTTGCAAAACAAATACCTTGACCAACCATTGGTTATGCATGTGCTCAAAGATCTTTTGCACATCCTAAAGGTCTTAGTAAATCAGGCCCTACATATGAACTCATTTGATTAGGTTTGAGATTGCGTGAGACCAACAGTAACGGTGAGAACCGGGCGTGTCTTCTGGGAGAAGCAGATGGAAAACGTGTGGGAAAAGTGGGAAAACGTGTGGGAAAAGTGGGAAAACGTGTGGGAAAAGCGGGAAAATGTGGGCACACCTACCCAGAGCTGAGGCTTCTCATTGCAGATCATGCGGGTGCCAACATTCTGTCAGATGCAAACATTCCAAAGGGCCTGCCCAGCTGAGACACCGTACTCCCACCTAGAAGAACAAGAAGAAGAAGAAGATCACATCTGAGTATGGCCACATATTCAGTAGACTCACTGGAAGTGCATCCAACAAGGCAAATGTTAGTTTAACGTTAGAGTCTGAAAAGACAGCCAGTGCCCTGTGAAACAGAACAGAAATGACAGCCAACGGAGAAGACATGGAGATAAATAAGTTATCAAGCAAGCGGGCACCCTCTTGCATTTCTTACCACACATTGTGCTCTGGAGATTGGCACAGAAAAGCAAGTTATCTCTCAATATAGAACACGAAGTGGGAGGTGTTTCTTTTTTCTTTAATGTGCTTAAAAACAAAACATCGTCCTATATTTAGCAATGGATACATCATGAGTCATTCCACAATGCTTCACTTCAGAGAGTAAGATATGGATAAAGTGTAAAAACTGAAGACATATTCAGTTCTCATATCCCACATCTGTTACCCATCTATACTACCTGTGTCGGAGTAAATAAACATATACACTCCGAATTGTTCCTGGTGTGAGGTGCAGAGCCAACACATTTTGATTAAGAAACCAGAATGAAAACAAACAATCACTTATCTATGCTACAAAGAAAAGGTGATATGTTTTGGTAAAACGTTTAGAACTAGGGGTTGGAAAATTAACTGTCATGGTTTAATTTGAATGAAACTCTTTGCTTCCCTCTTTGGAAGTGTTTGCAAGTTTTCATTCTTAATTATACAACCTCTCGCTGTATACTTCCCATTATGGACCCCCACTAACACCCCTTATTCTGTTCCTACACAGCGATGCACATTGGAACCGCACTCCCAACGGCGTTTCCCTACGTGGCTGTAGCCGATACAAAACTTCTCATTTCTCTAGAAGCTTCCTTATCAGGATGAGCCCCCGTTTGTCCACACTGCCAAAATCTACCCCATGCAGCGTGGAGTAAAAATCCCCAGCTGGTCTCTCTGCTGTCCCTCATACGGGACACCGTGGGTTCAGCCAGAGCTGCAGTCATGGCGCTGAGCGGAATATGTTTCGGGTGCTATTATTGGCCCCCGCGGCAGACACTGCCAAAGGTGGAAGGCATTCTTCAGCAACGACAGGGGCAGAGACTGGGGCAACACTCCCCGCGGTTAGAAAAACTGTTCCCAAACACAAGAGATGCCAGTCATATACTCCAGGAGCCGTGGCAATCCCCCCAGATAGCCCTGCTGTAGCGCGGGCCATTCTGACTGTTAATACCCTGCCATCAGGCCTCAGTGCTCATCTGAGCACCTTTGTTAAAATCGGTTTAAAGCCCTTACTGTGGCTGGGATTCGGTCAAACGTGAAGCCATTTTTGCCGCCTATTGCTTCGAGTAAACGCGCTGGAGAAAGTCATCGTTTCTATATTAATCTCGTAGAATTTGTGACTGATATGTTTGGATGATGTGAACTTGTGTTAGCTGGGTGGGAAAAAGGACTTGATTTCCCGACGTTGAATTACAGAAAGTTGTACAGAAATAGAACAATAAAAATGACCAAAATAAAACAGGCACATACCATACAAAAAGACTTTAAGGACTCCCCATAAAAAAATTAATAAAAAACAAGTTAATCAAATATTAACTGTTGCAATAATTGCGCACAGTTAACACGCAATTTATGGCTGTGATCCTTTCGAAAGGAGGGCCATGAGCGGCCTTTCCAGGCTGAGCGTCTCTCCCTGCCGAGTTTCATGTGCACCTCCTCCAAGATTCCCTTCAAGCTGTGTAATAAATCATTAGAGTCAGCTGTGTAAGGCACACTCCGTAGAGATGTCCTGAATCTTAATTAGCTTGGCACTGTATTTACTCTGAGAGCCTGAAGAGACACTTAACTGTGAACGGTGCCGCCTATTAAAAGTGTTTTAAAATGGGAATGGGGCTGAACGTGCCTGTCTTCAGGAGCAGAACAGAACATCCCAAAACTCCAAAATAAAACATGGGGGCTGCTGGGTGGCTCATCCTGTTAAGGAACTGTTCTCGTGGTGCACGGACGGCCCCACATGGTCTGGTATTTGTTAAAGGGGTAATAAACAGTAAATCAAATAGTTTGAGTTATAAAGCTGAGTATCTTGTCTCCATTTCATGAATCACATATATACTATTGCTTAAAAAAACTAAAATGTAATTAAACTGTGCCACCGCATTTTGTGTCAAAAAAGAGGCATGCGCTGAAATCCAAACTGAAATACTTTGTTTGAGCCACGCCCCATTCGTGACGGTAGAAAAAAGGTAAAAACCTTTTTTCTACGCAAGCAAGTCAACGCCCCCTCTCTACCTCTTCCTGATTGATGGGTATTCAAACTGCGCAAATTAACGTTAGCCATTTCATTTCAAACGGGTTTCCATTTGAACCGTTTTCACGACACGTTACCAAATGGATCTATTGCCCCTCCCCCCAACTGTAACTCCTCCCTCCTCTCCTCTCTCATATGTGCTCTCGCACTCGAGCCCAATTCGCACCTTTTGAAATTGTGAAGTGGGCGGAGATAGAACAAAAGCCAATGTTTATTACCCCTTTAAGGTGCCGTTTTATTGCATGGATGATCCCCATGGTCTGGGTTATAATCTGGACTGTGCCAGTGCCGACTGTGGGTGATGCACAATTGGCAACAACAATGGCGTCCATTACGGAAGACGGTTACCGTGTGAAGAAGGTACGCTTGTAGGTGAAATGACAGGTCCTTGCGGAAAGGTCAGTGTGGACAGGTCCGTGCGGACACAAAAAACGACTGCTGCATGGACTGGCAAGGTGGACATCCGCTCAGGGTCCATTAAGGGTCTGCTATGATGTAATTTAGGTCAGTGCAGACCATGGGGACGTCCGTATTCATACTTTATTTGGCGACTTTGAATCGGCCTTTAAGAGAAGTGAGGCATGTGCAAGTTAAATTGTTTCGCTGCACATGAAGTGTCCTCCTATGACTCATGTCTGTGTGAGCTTGACTTGGGAGCTGTGGTGCGATAAGAAATGGAGGCTGACGTGATGCGTCTCAGGAGAGCGCACATGGCGGGATTACGGGTGCTGTCCAGCAGCTTATCCGGCTAAGGAATTCACTGCCAGGAATTCAATCAGAAATTGTCCTGAACTTTGACTAACAAATACTTTTTTTTAAAATTTTGTTTATTTGACAGGGACAATGCTCAACACATATATTGTGCCAGATATAGCTCAGAGCTAATTTTCATCTGTAGTCCCTGCAATACAAGCAATACATTTTTTTAATTCACAGTTTTGTAAGTTCAGCGATCATTAAAATGAAATTGCCATACTGAGTTGGTTGTTAGGAAAATGTGTAACGCTCATGTTTACTGTTAACTGATGACTGGGTATTGGCCACTGTGCTTCAGTGTGTGATGTGTGGTTTTACAGGAAACCTTTGCCAGCGCAGCCCCTTGAGGCGGCAAACCGCTGACCACAGCCCCATCTAGGGAGAGATAGTTTCAGTCTACACTTATCACAATACAACAGCGCCCCCTCTGGTCAATTAAACAATTGCAGTCTGCCTGCACCAGCTACACATAAAGAATGCCATTCTGAGTCAATAGCTACACAGCTCAGCTGATGGCCTATGAAAAGAAGTCTCCTGTGGCAACGCACACCGGGGGAGCACACAGGCTTGTCTTTGCCCTCCGATGATTTAAAGAGGACACTACAGTGATGTGACAGGTTTACTAAGCATGTTAGGCAAATGCCTACTACAGATCACGGGACAACCATGTTAATTTAATTTAGAAAAATAAAAATAATTTTAGACATCTGACTAATTCCAGTCATAGAAAAACACATTACATGGCTTCACTGATTGCCTTGTATATTATAGTGGTATAATTACAGTAATTTGTGTTCCATGTAAGACTTGATGTCTTCTTCTCAGTAGAGCATTGCTTCATTCAACCCACTGTCAAGAGCTCGTTCATTTGAATGCAAACATTATTGGTCCTAGAACAATGACAATGACAGTAAATTGAAACACTAGTCGGCTACTTCAACAAACAGATAATGTATCTGTATACTGTAAAGAAATTGTAGGTGACTTCAACATACAAAAAATAAGTCAATATTCTGCAAACAAAATTTTGAGTCAACTGAACTTCTGGACACAAAGTTGATTAACTCAAAATATCAATTTAGTCCTTTTGTCCGTTGTACTTGAAAACTTGTTTATACGTACAACTAGGACTTAAAACATCACTTCTAACACACATTAATAAGTTTGACTAAATTGACATTTTGGGCCCTATCTTGGAGATCTTGGCACTTAGTCTAAGCGCATGGCGTAAAGTCCATTTTGGGCGTGTCCAAGTCCACTTTTGCTATTTTAACGGCGTGTTTTTTTGGCGCTAAGCACGGCGCAAGGTGCAACTGGGCTGAACTTAGTCGCTTCATTAATTATAGGTGTGTCTTGGGCGTGACATGCAATAAACCAATCAAAATGTCATATCCCATTCCCTTTAAAAGCCTGCTTTTCCACCTTGGCGGATTGCTTGATGGCGAAACAGACATGCTCGTGCGTGTTTAGTGTGATCAAGGAATAGGCTAAATGGAGTATGATCAATATTATTCGGACTAACCATTAGCCTATGAGTTCCCGGTAATTCCAGACAGGGCTGTTATTTTACAAAATATATGCTGTTAAATTTCGTTAAAAGGACCTGCAACAGCTGAGAATAAGCTATCAATGGCTTCAGTCTCACCTTAGAAAACGCCAAATTAGCCTGCTTGTTCAGCGAATTTCGTTTGATTATGCAATGAAAGTGTCAAACATCAATTCCAAGAGGCTGTTCTCATGGAGTTCTCAAAGTTCAAGCTTCATCCAAAGTTCATTAGGCTACCTGCATAGTAGGCTAATATTGATTAATAACATACATACCGTTATTTTGCCTTAATGATGACACTAAATAGCCTACAATAAAGCTGTCAGGTTCGCAACCCATATGTTCACGCATATTTCCCCTTGTTTAATAATGTCCTGTTTATGGAAATGTGACCAACCTGTTTTACTCGTAGCGTAATCCTTTAAAACAATCCACTTTCCCAGGAAGACCGTGAAACGTGCGACTTACAGCAGGGGAAACAGAGAACATGCAGCGCACGTGCAGAGAATGGCATTAAAATTAATTGTGAATTAATTGTGTAACGTGCTGCAAATTTGTTTTAGTTTCTAATTAGACGCTTAGTTCTCTTTAAAATCGTTTTGTTCAGTTATGGAATAACGGGTGAAATCAGCTGGGTTTTAAACGGTGAGAGTATGGAAACCTGGTCACTGTAATTTAAAAAATATGAAGGATGAAGAATAGCTAAGGTTACAATTTAGTTAACATGGTGACATCTCTGTTTTTTAACCATAGGCTATCGAAAAAAACCTTATGCACAGCGAATCCGCTGTAGCCTAGGCTATTTGAAAAACAATAAATGCAATATTCACTGGACAAGGTTTTGAACTTTTTTCAGTCACAAACCATTCTATTTACTTACAGGCTGTATTCATAGATAAACAGAGCTGTATTGTAATGACATCTGAAGCGCATTTTCAGAACTTAAATGTCCGTCTATTGCCGTGCGCGAGTTTTCCATTGAATGACAATTCATGCATTAGGTGTAAATGACAATTTGCGCATTAGGCTTGATATAGGTGTTATCAGCTGCTTTTTAATGGATAGCCATTGTCCCGTACCATCGCACATCGCCTGGATGTTGATGGAGTGGGCTGAAAGCAATTTAATGTGCATGGCATTCCCCTTCGCTGAGGGAAAGGTAGGCTATATAGACCCTTTTATTATTATGTATTTTTTGATATAGGCTACACAATAATACTATTTCACATTGTAATCTTGATATTTTAATCATGCTTGTGCGCGCCCCTGTGTATAACAGACAGGACGGTACGCGCATTGTGCACACGCCTTTGTAGACGCACTTATATGCGCCGTTAAAATAACATGTATACAACTGCGACATGACTTTAGACCAGGTTAGTGGTGGTTCTAGCGCAAGCGCGTTCTGCTGGCTCAAGATAGCAATACGCCAAAAAGAATCCTGGCCACTCCTCATCTTAAGACCAACACGCCCAAATGGCGCAAGAGTACATGCTAGTTAAACGGCGTGAGCGTTAGGCGTTATAATGAACCTACCGCCGGGTGTAAGATAGCAAAGACACTTGTGTTTGGGTTAGCGCCGCTTTCCGACGGGTGTAAGATAGGGCCCTTTGAGTTAATCAACTTTGTGTCCAGAAGTTCAGTTTACTCCAATTTTATCTTGCAGAATGTTGACTTATTTTTTTATGTTGAAGTCACCTACAATTTCTTACAGTGTAAGATAGTGTCTTTTATTTGCATCTAAATGGAGTGTCAAAATTCAACGGTTGAGCATAATTCATATTTCCTGTATCACGCCAGAAATTGTAATTATGGTTTGGCTTCTCTTCAAAACATCCCAATAAGATGGTGACAAACCTAAAATAAAGATTATATATGATGTACATAGAATAGTTATAGTTATATGCACATAGTTATACTGGGTACATTCTTTGGGAAAAGTGGAAATAAAATAGTGTAGTGGGTGTGCACAGTGCAACAGTGAAGCGCGGGTACCAGGCTACACTGTATTTCTGACAGCAGAATGATAACTGCAGCCATGTAACCATGCATGCTTTATGGAAGCCATCTCCCAAGAGGCTGCATCCACTTACTGAACCAAGACTTAAAACCCATTGGTGTTACCAAACGCTGTCACACAGCGGACTAGAAATAATGCACTTTGAACTTTCAGCAGCACTTGATAAGTTCACTGAATATCCTATAGACACTGAGGAACCTTTGCTCCAAATAATGTTAGTTCTACCAGGAGAAAAAGGCACACGTAGAAAGCAAATAAACATACCGATTACAACTATACTATACCGTTCCCCAGAGATGCTATGCTACACAACGATCTCAGATTTGTTCTTCATTGACATTGAAATTGTGTGAAAATGACATTCAGTATGATACTACTGTATCAAAATATTCAGAGAGAACAGACAGGCAATTCCCTAATGTTTAGGAAGCTAAGGCCCATACTTAATCCATGTGCGTGCATGACATTTAGGCCTTTTATTTTAAGTACTGTAAAACAAGTGGTAACTCTAACTTATTGCTTTTAAAGAGTACTCTAATTTGATTGTTCTGCATCTGCAATTTAACAAGCCCAGCAGCAGCTGTTAAAACAAACTGCAGTGATAGACGGGAGCTGTTGGAGGTCCAACTATGCACAGTGGGTACAAAACATCCTGTATATTAACAACTATGCACAGTGTGTGCAAAATATACTGTATATTAACAACTATGCACAGTGTGTGCAAAATATACTGTATATTAACAACTATGCACAGTGTGTGCAAAATATACTGTATATTAACAACTATGCACAGTGTGTGCAAAATATACTGTATATTAACAACTATGCACAGTGTGTGCAAAATATACTGTATATTAACAACTATGCACAGTGTGTGCAAAATATACTGTATATTAACAACTATGCACAGTGTGTGCAAAATATACTGTATATTAACAACTATGCACAGTGTGTGCAAAATATACTGTATATTAACAACTATGCACAGTGTGTGCAAAATATACTGTATATTAACAACTATGCACAGTGTGTGCAAAATATACTGTATATTAACAACTATGCACAGTGTGTGCAAAACATACTGTATATTAACAACTATGCACAGTGTGTGCAAAATATACTGTATATTAACAACTATGCACAGTGTGTGCAAAATATACTGTATATTAACAACTATGCACAGTGTGTGCAAAATATACTGTATATTAACAACTATGCACAGTGTGTGCAAAACATCCTGTATATTAACAACTATGCACAGTGTGTGCAAAAATATACTGTATATTAACAACTATGCACAGTGTGTGCAAAATATACTGTATATTAACAACTATGCACAGTGTGTGCAAAATATACTGTATATTAACAACTATGCACAGTGTGTGCAAAATATACTGTATATTAACAACTATGCACAGTGTGTGCAAAATATACTGTATATTAACAACTATGCACAGTGTGTGCAAAATATACTGTATATTAACAACTATGCACAGTGTGTGCAAAATATACTGTATACTGTATATTAACAACTATGCACAGTGTGTGCAAAATATACTATATATTAACAACTATGCACAGTGTGTGCAAAATATACTGTATATTAACAACTATGCACAGTGTGTGCAAAATATACTGTATATTAACAACTATGCACAGTGTGTGCAAAATATACTGTATATTAACAACTATGCACAGTGTGTGCAAAACATACTGTATATTAACAACTATGCACAGTGTGTGCAAAATATACTGTATATTAACAACTATGCACAGTGTGTGCAAAATATACTGTATATTAACAACTATGCACAGTGTGTGCAAAATATACTGTATATTAACAACTATGCACAGTGTGTGCAAAATATACTGTATATTAACAACTATGCACAGTGTGTGCAAAATATACTGTATATTAACAACTATGCACAGTGTGTGCAAAATATACTGTATATTAACAACTATGCACAGTGTGTGCAAAATATACTGTATATTAACAACTATGCACAGTGTGTGCAAAACATACTGTATATTAACAACTATGCACAGTGTGTGCAAAATATACTGTATATTAAGCTATAAAGGCAAGAGAAGCTGGCACCACAAAAATAAGACGCAGATAAAAACAATGAACAAGCCGTCATGTTGTGATCATTATATGGAAATGAACACACTGAAAACACTGTAAAATGTGTAGCTAACTATAGTCAAATGTTTTTTTTTTTTTTCATTAGAACTGTATGGACATTCATTTGTACAACCATGTACTGAATCCCAGTTGAGTGGGATGAGAGTAATATGCTGGATATCAACATTGGAAAATATGTTATTACAAATTGTGTTTGGTTTACATATGTATGCATAGGATAATTCAATTTGCATTTTGGATTTTATAAAGCAAGACTACAAAGTTGTCCCCCATAAAATAGTGTAAATTCAAAAATAATTTCCCGTTATTTTAAGCGTGTGTGTGCTTTTGTCCTCTTCCATAAAGACCCTTGTACCTACATTTACATAAATTGCTTATGGATTATTTTCATCTGCGCATGGCTTATTTTTTGTTTGCTTGTTTGTTTGTTTGTTTTGCTATACATTTAAGATACCTTCATTTGCATCCCATTTCCAATTCAAATGTAAATTCTATACAATTATTCCACCTAAACAATCTTACCACACGCATGAACACACGCAGGCACACACGCGCACACGCATGAACACATGCAGGCACACACGCGCACACCTACCTGCAACAAATTTTTACAGAAAAAAAGGAAAGAAAAAGACAAGCCATCAGGCTATCCTTTTGACCTCAACCTTCGCAGTGCATTCATGTACTCTTATAGTGCATGAATGGTGGACTTGTGCTAATCAATAATAATAATTTTTAAAAAGTCAGTTTTAAAAACTAACATTTACAAGAAAACATGCCGCGTGGGATAGGGAATATGGATACAAGGAGGAGCCAGAGATATGGAATATGGAATAAATACAAGGATGAGCCACCCACACACAAGAAAGGTGATGGTTTGTTTTGTTTGGGAGATGGCTTCCATGAAGCATGCATGCTTACATGGCTGCAGTTATCATTCTGCTGTCAGAAATACAGTGTAGCCTGGTACCCGCGCTTCACTGTTGCACTGTGCACATCCACTACACTATTTTATTTTTGCTTTTCCCAGATAAAAACAATGAACAAGCCGTCATGTCGTGATCATTATATGGAAATGAACACAGTGAAAACACTGTAAAATGTGTAGCTAACTATTGTCAACTGTTTTTCTTTCATTCATTTCTACAACAAGGTACTGAATCCCAGTTGAGTGGGATGAGAGTAATATGCTGGATGAATGGTAGAATAGGAAGGTTGCGTGCGGTGCGTGTGTGCGGTGCGTGCGTGCGGTGCGGTGCGTGCGTGCGTGCGTGGTGGGGGGGCATGAAGCAACAGTAGTGTTGAGGAGGAAGGGCGAGGCCCTGACCAGTACATCCCAGCTGCCCTCAGCCCCTGCATGTGAATCTTTTCTGGAGCACCCTCTCCCAAACGCCACCCAGCCCCAGCCCGTCCGTGTGCAAGCGTCCAGCTCTACCAGCGGCCTCATTTTTTATAAATAAAATATGGCCTGCTGTTTTATCAGGCCCCAGCCAGGTTAAGGAATAAAGCACATTTCTCTGCAGAGTGTTCCTATAAACAGGCACTGCACTTGGCCTGCCTTTCCGCATTGCTTTTTGTAACAAGTTACAGCTGACTTGTTTCCCCCCGAAAACAAACATTAAATTGCATTTTAACAGAAACTAATGTTCTGTAAAGTAAATATATTTTTTTGTTGTTTCTCTTTCCTACTGTCCTCCCTCCCATTTTATACTTTATTCACTTCTTTATGTCTTCTCTCTCTCTCTCTCCCCAGGTGCATTGCATCATTTAACCTTTCCTATTCTCCATCAATTGCACATGGGTTCTGAAGATGAATATAATAACTTTTTTTTTGTTCAATGCGGCAAAGCAATGTAATGTGCAGCTGTATTGCGCACAATAAGCACAACACATATAATGAAAATAATTCCCCTCCCCCACCCCATTTGATATTGGAATACATTATTGAATGTCAATTAAATGACAGGTCATTTATCTTAGGACATGCAAACTGGCGTGTTCATCCAGGGAATCTCTGCCTTGGGTACTTTATGAGATTTGGTTTCTATAAACTCTAAAATGCTTGATCACCTGCGAAATGATCCAGGACAGCAGTAGCCTCTGTGCGTTGACATATTGATTTTGTTTAACATTTTCCCTTTTTTTTATCTGTAAATGACATTAGTTAATAGCCACAGTATTGACTGGGTGGAAAGTAAATTCAATTTGCTTGTGCAACCACATTTCTTTAACATGACCTGGAACAAAAGAATTGATAGAAAAAAAGCACAGAGGAAAAATGTGTCAATTTGTCTGTTAAAGTTAATAATGACAAAGCTACGCGTTCACATACAAGCACTATGAACTAAAAATTTGCATTATCATTGTACACAGGGTGTAGAAAAGACCCAACCTAAAGCAGAAAGTCTAACAACTGATGTCTGTGAATGGATGTGCATGGAGATTAAGCATGACAGTCATTAAACGATCTCTCTCTGTAAAACAATCAATATCAGTACAGAAGCACACCTGGGTAAGTTTGACATTCCATAGGTGTCACTACCAAGAAGCCAACCGCCCCCCCCCCCCCCCCCCCCACCCCCCCAGGATCCACAGGCCTGGCCAGTTTATACTGCAAATATCCCAATGCTGTTCCTCTGAACGCCATGTTCATGATATCAGTATAATGGCAGGTTTTTGATTCAGGAACACACAATCAACTAATGTCTTTGAATCATCATCACCTTCTTCTTACCAGTGAGATGAAGCTTACAGCCGAGCCGCCTCAGACAGGGGGCAGGAAAGAGTAAAACTCCTCCAGATTTCTGAAAGAGAAAAAAAAAAGACAGGCCTTTAAGGGACTGAGACTGTGTTCCCTGGATGTTAACATCGGTTGGGCTGAACATGTAGGGGGCAACTTATGGGTAAAGTGGAGTTCAGCTGAGCACATTGTGATGAACTGCTGGCTACATGGCCGGTGGCTCCCTCAGACAGGAAGTCAGCAACAGGAAGTCTGGCCAGGTGGAAAAACGTGTTGATGTGGAGGTTGGAGTCAGCTTAAGATGCAGTACAAGCTCATATGCATATAAAACTGAGATGGACACCATATAGGGGTGGCTTGACAGAGTTTAATGAGAAACTCTGATAGTTCTGCATCACACATACGCCCTGTGGTCCAAGCGGTCCACTATTTTCTCTCACCCGTTTTCCCAATACAGCACATTATATACATTATATACACATATGTGTGTGTGTGTGTGTGTGTGTGTGTGTGTGTGTGTGTGTGTGTGTGTGTGCGTGGTGATGTCATAAACATGTCATCAGGCCTGTTACAATGTGATAAATTGACAGATAAAATGTACAGAACGTAACTGTTCTATTTAATAACAGGCAGGGAACACCCTTAAACAGCCTTAGCTTAAACACTGATGGCTTGAGCACAATCCCTTCCCTGCATTCCACAGCCTACTCAATTACAGAACCATCACACTCTGGATAAAAAAATATTTCCCCTCAAAGAGGCAACTTGAAAGAGGCGACCATGATCTCATCTTTAGATACATTAGACATTTTACATTGCATTGAAGGAATATTAATCAAATTATTAATTTACAAACCATCAATAAATTGTATTTTAAAGGGTAACACTTGGTTGATTTGATACGTCCAATTAAATAAGTTAATTATAGATGTCAGTACCCTTATTAAATTCAAATTTGAAAATAAATAAATAAATAAAAACGTCCCTCATTTGAAAGTCATCCACGCTCTGCTAATCTATTATGTTTTATCAATGGAAAATGTACTCTCTCACTACATGATAAATCTGTACAGCTTAAAGCGGGGTGTTTGGAGGGGAGGTGGGATTCATATAATAATTAATATGATCAATGTAAAATTTGGTTTAGCCCTTTACCTCACTTTTTCATTATGGCAAGAAATCGTTTGAGTGTCACTACAGCTAAACTGTGGCAAAACATTGGGTCACACTTCAAACGAAGTCTCCATATGAAGGCTTTATATATTCTATATAAAGCCTTCATAAACATGACATGATGGCTTCATAAATCATACATAAGCAAATGTCATGCTTCATAAAGGGTGACATAACACCTTATTATGCAACATGTTATGCCAGATGTGTCACAGAGTTAGCCTAGCCTCCTACATAAGGATGTTTTATTTCACCCAGTATAATGTTTAGCCATTAGCCAGGTGACATTGTTGGTTATGTCACATTTGGCATAACATGTTGCATAAGAAGGTGTTATGTCACCCTTTATGAAGCATGACATTTGATTATGAATGATTTATGAAGCCATTATGTCCCATTTATGAAGGCTTTATATATGCTATATAAAGCCTTCATACGGAGACTGTTTAAAGTGCGACCAAACATTGCATAAAATGTATAATATGCTCCTCTAAAACTCTTCTTCAGCTGACTTTTTGTTCTCCTCTTAATATGCAAATTATCTGTTTACTCAAAAGATCAAAGTTTTTTTAAAATTTATATATATTTTTTATATATATATATATAAATATCTAAAAAATGACATTTCATTATGCAGGCCAACAAAGAGGGAATGTCTGTTTGCAACATTCTCAGAGCATACTGATTAATTAGCTTGTATAATTAGTTTAATGACTTAGAGAACCACAGCTTCAGCCACCCAAGAAGCAATGCTAATGGTCCCCTGTCTATTGCAATTACTGTGTACATAACACAGCCATCATAGCCCAGATTACAACATTTAGTAGGCTGTGCCAAATAGTTCTATTGTAGGCATAGCCTTAAGAAATTGCATTAATGCAATGATTAAATTTTTCTTCACCAAATTGGTTCAGTGGTTCCTAAACCTCTCCTCGGATAGCCGGATCCAGGTATTTGATGCGTTCCATCTCAAGAACACCTGATGCAGATAATCACAGACTTGATTTGTTGCATCAGGTGCTCTTAAGATGGAACACAACAAATACCTGGATCCGGAGGGGGGTACCTGATGAGAGGTTTGGGAACCACGGAAATAGGTGCCACGCTTAGCTTACGTAGACTTGAAGGATACTGCACTGCTGTTGACCAGGATGACCGACAAACAGCTTTGCAAACTTATTCAAGGGGTGTTCACTCAATAACAATCCATTTGTGAGCTAAAATCAGCAGTGCGCTCCTCCTAGCAACACAGGAGGTGGACTTAACTGAACACTGTGTTCTTTTTTCCCACCCCTTTCCCACCCAATTTTGGAACGCCCAATTGTATTCACCAGCTGTGGCTGTGATCTCTGCACAGGGAAGCACATCCTCTCCTCCGAAACGCACAATTATCAGGCGGCCTTTTCGCAAGGCGTTCCTGAGGTTGAACCTGTGCAGCGGGAGTGGGAGGAACACGCTTCATGTGCAGCTTTTAAGCAGACTGCAGGGGACCCTCAGGGGTCTCGATGAAGGATGAAACGAGATCATCCCAGCCAACTGAATCCCTCCCGTCCCTGGGACATCCTACTGCCAATTACCCATCATCCCCGTGGGCCTGGCGGATGCGGTCAGAACCAGCACGGTCCGGATTCGATGCTTGACCGCGGGGCCCGTCCAAACACTGGAAAAGTTCCTCGACTGCCACTCATAATTTCAGCGCTCCCACGCATTTCTCAGGGGGTGCACAGCATTTCGTCCCAGTTATGTTTCAAAGCCACGATTCCCTGCACTCCACTGCTATTTGCTCACATGGGTAAATGCATGCAATCATGCTTCAATCACAATTACGAGCACAAGCTGGCATGAGATCCAGAAACGGACACAACCTTCCCCGATCAGCCGTGGCCTAGTCTAAAACACACGCCATATAGCAGGTCTCAACTGTCGTGGGTTCATGTAGTTATTCATGTTGAACATGCAAAAAAAACATGTTTAAAATAAAAAACTGGGTAAAGGATGAATGTTTAGAGAGACATAAAGGTGTAGGCCACTCAAGAAGCATGAGACTGAGGGATGGAGAGAAGAGTGTACTAAATGCCTTAAATGGACGCCACAACAGACGTGGCATCTCCTGTCTGTATTAAAAAAACACAACATAACTGAGATGGTTAGCGGCTTATGGTATATCCATCCATCCATTTTCTAACCGCTTGATCCAAGTCAGGGTCGCGGTGGCAAGAGTGCAAGCAGAGCGGCCCAGACATCCCTCACCCCAGCAACTTCCTCCAACTCCTCCGGGGGATCCCTAGGCGATCCCAGGCCAGCTGGGAGATATAATCCCTCCAGCGAATCCTGGGTCTACCCCGGGGTCTCCTCCCAGCTGGACGTGCCTGGTACACCTCCATAGGGAGACGCCCAGGGGACATCTTTACCAGATGTCCGAACCACCTCAACTGACTCCTCTCTCAATGCAGAGGAGCAGCGGCTCTACTCCGAGATCCTCCCGGATGACTGAGCTCCTCACCCTATCCAGGAGAGTACGCCCTGCCACCCATACGGAGAAACCCCATTTTGGCCGCTTGTATTCGCAATCTCACTCTTTCGGTCACTACCCAAAGCTCGTGACCATAGGTATATATATTTCAAAACTAAAATGAACCACTCTTGGAATTGACCTTTTAGGACAGGTGATCCACAGTTTTAGTTTGATCATGACCAATATCAGCATGCCTTTCTTTAAAGAGCTTAGCAGATTCCCTCATCTAATGCCAATAACATACTTCAGACAGCGAGATATGGGAAAATTATGCAGCTGGGTATTTATTGAAGGAAGCCTGGTGCCTCGCTCAAAGGCTCCTTAAAACCTGTTCCACTCGCTCCTTGTAACTTCTAATTAAAATCATGGCCAATTTGTTTGCTATTCTTAGTTTTAGCCGGCTAGCACGTTTCTAAAAATAATCATTCAAAAATAAAACAAAACTTAACCAGTAAATGTAAGATGGACCCTACCAGAACCTGAAGGCCTGTGTTTACTGGACTTTATCATGCAGCTGAACGAATCACTCGATAAATATAAGTCGTAAAGCGTATGATCAGTATGGGGACCTTGCAGCTGCTGTAATTGCGGGTCTGGTTCGGTTGGAAGTCCTCCGGGTAAGGTGCAGGTTCTGCTCCACTGATTACATCTAGAACGGAGGTCAAAGCTCCCTACTCTCGCTGGCTCTGGCTGGAACATAAGCGGATTTCCCGTCGTAAATTTATGGGATCTACAGAGAAAAGATGGCATCTATGACTGCTTGAGCTTACAAATCATGTAGCTGTCAAGCATGAAATGGGGTCTGGGCTTAGTTAATCTTGATGGAGAATGCTACCAGGTAAGAGTGATAATGACTTTTAAAACTCTAGCATTTAAAGTTGTAAAGTGCATCTGCTCTCTGGTCTTGCCTTATTGGAAGTTCACATAAAGACTTCAGCTTGTGCGCGACTTTATAGAGCCTGTATCAGCCATAAAAAAAAAACAAGCAAGATAGACGACTTAACACCTCACACCTCATCTTAAAGACAAAATATAGTTACACTCAGAGTTTATAAGCCTCCTGCCATAGCGGCAAGCATTTATTCACATTGTAAAAGCTATCGGGAGTGATATGAGAAAAGATTTTAGGTTACTTCATTTTAACAGGGTTTACGACGAGTGCACATGGAAAATACACGGTAAAAATCACAGTAAAATACAGCTATGACGAATACAGGACCGTAAAGTGTGAGTATGACTTAAACTAACGCTAAGTATATGTATACACTCAATTATTGCTGAGATTTCTTGTTTTCTTTTATTTTAAAATAGGTTATTACAGGCTATCACTAAAAGGAACAGGTCTCTCTCTCTCTCTCTCTCTCTCTCTCACTCTGTGTGTGTGTGTGTGTGTGTGTGTGTGCATGCGTGTGCACGCACGTGTTCAAAGGTCACAATAACTATAGGTTCCACTGAATAAAATAAAAAAGTGTGTTAGGTACAGTACCCATCATATATACACTGTACATAAAATGAGTCTGTATTACTGCAAAAAATGGTAATGCTAGATTAAAATGTGCATTGCAGCTGTATGCTCGAGCAGGTGCAATATGCTCGATGAATCTTAACTACCTACATCTCTGCTGAACATCACACATTTAGTTGACACCATTCTGTCAAAAACTCAAGCTAGCTTGTCGAAGTACTTTTCCACGCTGCTAAAAACAAGCCTGTTAAAATCAGAAGCATAGTTTGTTCCTTGGCCTGCCTCTTACCGACAGCTGCTGTAATGTCAACAGCATGCATTATTAGACCACCGTCTAAAAACCGTGACATTCCCAAAATCCATGTCTCAATAAGGCAGATACTAGCGCAGGTATTCCGTTAATTATAACTAAAATAATCAAGCGTGACCCCATTCTCTGTCATGCTGTAACTCATTGGTATTCCTTCCCTGTCCTCATGCTTTATCATGCATTATCAAACAGCCTCGGTCACCAGGACACGCTGAAATGCTGTGACAAAACAGAAATATCAAATCACAGACAATGATAATGATAATAACAATAATAAAAAAATAAATTTTTATCTAGTTTTCTTAATTATGTCTAAATGAAGCTCTTACCCTCATTCAGAGAAAAAGGGGAAGGCAAGACACGTTTAATTGCATTTTTCATCACGGACACTATTTTTATAACACCTGCATTAAATATTCCTTTTAGTCATATGAACACAGCTCTGAGGGTGAATTATTGATGTGAAACAATTTTTCCATATGCATATTTAACCGTTCCTATAAGAATACGTGGTCTGCGGCTGAAAAGCACGCACAGTGGTAGGTGGCAGGCTCGCTCGCGTTGCCAAACGCGGCCCGTTTACGTTCATTGCATCTGACTGCTCGAGAGGCAGCCGTCCACACCGCCCACAGCCAGTATCCCTTTTGTCTTGACATTTAAGCAACACAAACACATTTCTTCCCCCAAAGCTGCCGATTAGCGCTGTAAGGGTATCCCTTCACCCAATCGGCGGGCTGATGCCGTGGGCCGATTAAAAAAATAAAAAAAGGGTGAAAAAATAAAGGCGAAGGAAATTCAGGCTATCCAATCTTCAATCAAATCTTGCATCAGCAGTGTCTTCCATCAGCACTAACCTGTTTCCCACGAGGACCCTAATCTACTCAGCAACGTGATCTTAATCATTCAAATGTCACATCTCTGCGCTGGATAAGACCGCTATCAGCACTGGTAGAGGAGGGGAAAATGCATTAAGTGTGAAATGAGGATTTAAATTAAGGTGGCAGACTGTCTGTCTGTGGACTCCTGTGAAACTCAAAACGCCATGCCTCTTCCAGTCACTTCTGCACAAGACATCGATTACATATGCACTTCAGGATAGTGTCCTTCAGTCTAAATGAATTGAATTTGCCACTGACATTAAAAAAAAATATATATTTTGTTTGTTTTTGCATTGATACTGAACACATAGACACTGAACGTTCGGGACGTATATTCTTTGAGTAGCCATATAGTAACAGGTATGCATGATAATGTATGTCAGTGCACAGCAAATCATGAAGAATTCACTTTAAATGTACTATAATATTTATTATAGCATCTGAATTCAAAGTGCTGACCAATAAACCTGCAGGTTGTGTCAATGGATAGACAGTCAAAGATGTAAGAGGTGTCACAGAGGTCATTCCCTGACCAGAATGTGTTTTCACACTTTTTATATACCTGTCCTAAACTATCACAGGCGTAGTACATCAAATACTAAGTCTCCCTCGTGCCTCCAGTCACCTCGGGCCGTTGACTTCCTTAAAAAGTGCATAAATATATAAATAAATTTACCCTTTCAGATATCCCATATAAATCCCATCTCCCAGAGCAAAGCTTTGTTCTGTGCCGAGCATCATTTTTTATTAACTGATTTTGGGTTCAGTTTATCGGTTTTGTAGAATGAGAGAGAGGGACAGACAGAGAGAGAGAGAGAGAGAGAGAGAGAGAGAGAGAGAGAGATAATATCTGGGGATACTCTGCAACCACTTTGATTTGTGCCGCTCTTGAAAACAAAGGTTATCTGTAGGTCATTCAAATTTCAGGCGCAACATTTTCCCCCACAGGCTGAAATAACTTCCTTGTCTTCGACGCGCGTATACGACTCGGAGCGAGCGAACGAAGGAGAACGTACCTGCGCTCCGTGTGAGAGCTCATTCATTTGATGGGTTTGCTTTTTGGGGATAACCACTAGTCTGTGCTGTTAAACAAGAAATGACTGCAGCTCAACCTGACCCACTTTCAGGGAAAAGAGGGGCTCTGGTGGCACAGAGCACCTTCCCTCGCTCCCCTCTTAATCCCCGGACCCGCATTGGTCTCATTATACAGTAACAGATTACTCGCAAATGCCCGTGTTTACTTTGATCGGTACGTGAGGACTGTAAGATGGAGGCACTATTCTATTTCGTTGTGCAGCCCGGTAATAGTCAGTACACGCCCTGCTACACGCGTTACACAATTGTGTTGACAAGTTGCATCACATCCCACTCTGTGCAGAAGTAGCTTAGGTGTGACTTACGTGTGTGTTGGATTTTAGTGAAAATTGTGTCTCGTGTATATACTTATTTTTAGGAATAAGAAACGAGAAACATTTTGAACGACAAAGATTTTTCATGTGCAATGAGTCATTTTTAAAAAGGGGAACGGTCTTATGGATTAGGCTCATGTATCCTGTGTGTGTGCGTGTATGTGTGTGTACGTTTATACATATCTTTATGTTAAGAGTGTATACCTCAATGCCCCAGTGATTGCCTTGGCTCCAAGCCACACTCACCCTTCCTAAAAAACAAATCGATCTGTTCACAACCTCACTTCCCTCCACATTAAAGGACTGCTATTTTTCCTTATTTTATTTTATCAGACTTTTCAAGCGCGTTACGATGAGAAAGAGAGCTGGCGTGTGCCAGATGGACACACACGGACACAAAACCCGCTCGCCAGCAGGATTAAATAAGAACAGCAGAGGCTGTCCACTTAGATATGGTCACATTTGAGTCCACCAGCAAATAGACGTTCGGCAGCATGGCTGAATCACGTTCTTAAGCATTCCTTCAGTATACGAGAGGCCAATTCAAAAAATAATATTTAATGGGTGAGTACAAACATGGCTGCTTTCATATGTACTTGTACGCCTCAGCCCAAAAAACCTGTGATGTGAGCCGCGTGCCTGCAATCGTGTGCGACTCAGACACTATCTGCAGGAACAAAGAATGATTGAACGCCAGATGCCATCGCACCTAATCTATCAAGTGTTTGTCCCACTTCCAGAGACAAGGCCAGACAAATTTGACTTTACCTTCATGGAACAAGGGACTGAGGAGTCCATTTCACACATACTGATCAGCATGTACACACTCCCTCCACAAATGGAAACAAATGCACTCCGACCGTCTCGTATCTTAGAGGTGCAAAACGAAAAGAAATAACATCCTTAGGGCACGGTAAATACCTGGGGAGCCAACTTCAAATATCCGTCAGTATGCTCTCACACTCCGCAACCACTTACGAAGTCAACTAATGCATGACAGATAGCACACAGCCAAAATACACCAAGCATACCAATAAAGCAAAAACAGGATAAAGACTGAACAGTGCACCGAGTTCAACCTTTGCTTGATCAAATGCAATTTGAAGGAAAGCCATGGGGACTTGCCTTTCATATTAAAATAATAAAAGGAAAAAAGAATTAGATTTCTGACATTAACTGTATACAATTCTATTGTGAGGGAACATACTATAAGCCCATTTTATCCATCGCTATCGCCCCTTAAGCTTGTACAGCTCCTGGTATATCAGACAGATGACATGCAGATAGAAGCTTCCAGATGGAGAGAGACATTTTCTAAATAGGATGGGACAAGGTTTGAATCTTTCACTGGTTCTTTGGTAAATCTTTATCAGTCATTGCTCACTCGAGTATTCAGCTTCAGTTAGAAAGTAAGAGAGAACAGTACCCAATTATACAAAAGAAAAAAAAAAAAAAAAGTTATGCAATATTTTTTTCTATGAACTGTAAAACCTAAATTTTAAAATTTAAATTAACAAATGTATACTGCTCGAAAAATCTAAATATTGAGTTTGTTCATAACTATAACTATACACCGTATATACAAGTTGTATCTTCCCAATTAAATTAAGTTAATTAAATTAAAGTTTTATGTATACTCTATGTCTATGTATACTTTCTTGTTTTGAAGAGTATAATTACACCCGAGTCTTAATCTTAATTTACTGGTTGTCTGTCCATACTGTCCTGCACTGAAACAATGCTAACAATACAATGCAATACATGCACAGATGTGCACACTGAATGGCCAAATGGTCGAACCTATCCACATGGCAGGATACATGCACTCAAAGGAGCGGATATAAAGGAATACATTCCAGCAGATAAAACTGGAGGATGACAGATGAATGTCGATTTTCACACCCCACCCACTTATCTGAGAGGAAACAGACATTTAGTTACAACAGCGATGGACAAACGGCGATTTGCACAATGCCGATATCTACCTCTCTCCCAGTGTGAGAGTTTTTAACAGGCACTATGAGCGAAGCGCTATTTTTTCCCTCTCTTTTTTTGTGGGAGGGTGGCGGACGGACGGTACATTGTGGATGAAAGACTACTGACAGAAAAACGCTGAATTCCTCATCGACAGCCTCCGCTGTGACATCCCACTCGTGCCGGTGAGCGACGGCCTCCCGTTTCGGTGAAGGAAACTGATGAATTCACATCGCCCTCTCCGCTGCCCAATTATACACAGCCGTTTTCAGGTAGGGTCAAGGACGGCCAGGTATCCCGCCTGCGTCGTGGTTCTGCTTTCCCGATCCGAAAACTTGCGATGAGGCGGGATGCATTACCACCTGAAGCTAACAACCGTTTAAAAAAACATTTACCAGGGAGATAAGGAAGAACATAGTGTAATTGATTCAATAGTTAAAATTTCTTGGATATTTGCCTGACCCACAAGTTTTTTTTTTTTTTAATCCAATACAGTGGTGAACAAAAAGCAAAGTTCAGTACTCAGAATGTGCGCTTTGTAACTGACAATGTAAAGAGATATGTAGAGCAGTCATTATTTTTTATCTTCTTTCGGCTTCTATTAACATTAGTCAGAGAAGCAGGAATTTGAGTCAGCCTAATTAATGATAATGTCAAAATGGCAAAGCTGATGAGACCCAGTGATTGAGTATTGCCGCAAATTACAATTTCATAATCTGCACTCTTTCGCCCTTTGATTAGGTTTCAGACACTGAAAACTCACACTTCAGCCTCTCTGAGCCGTAATGAAGCCCTTCACTTTCTGTGTGTGAAGAGAAACCCGGTTCTCCCATCTGTCGACTGGAGAGCAAAGCCCTCTGTTTTTTTTGTTTTTTTTTTACAAAAATAAATAAGAAAAGGAGTATGTCATTCTTCTTTAAAAAAAAATGGGTTCAATTATTGAAATAGATGGCATTCCTCTCAGTCTTTTCTGGGTGCCGGCGGTTCGGACTGACTTTAATCACAGGCCCTTTTAGAAGCCCACATGATTGCGCCGAGTGCCAAGCGTGGCAGTGGGGGGTTCGGGTGGGTCAGCTGACAGTCAGCCGGGCGCGTGTCCCAAAACTGTTACCGCTACACCTGCCCCGCCAATTTGCAGCGCATCAGCAGGTTTTCTGGTTGGAGATTAACAGCGCGCGAGCTGATTACAATGGAACTGGGCCTTGGACACCAAAAGGATGAAAAAAAAAAAGTAAATATAAAAAAAAATCATAATAAATTTTGAATATGAATGTGTTTTGGACACCGTCTCCAGAGGAAAATCGCATGACGTTAACGGGGACGGTGCACAAGGTGTTTTAAGCGTGATGAAATATGAAAAAAACATCAATTTGAGAGGCGGCCAGCTTTCGACTCCCCCCCCCCCCCCCCCACACGCCTTTTCCTGCGGCAATCATTCTTTCCCCCAAACAAAACGAATCAAAACGAAGTACCCTTTTAAAATGGTAGACGTATTCCCAGCGCAGTGAGGAAAGAGCATCTGCCATTCAAAAGAGCGAAGAATCGAGGGGACATCCAAGTGGCTGCGTTATCGCCAGGCCCATCAGCAGCTCAGAGCAGGAGCCTGGGGACTCAAAGCTGGCTCGTCTTTCTTGGATGCAGGAGATTTCTCTTTAAGCAGAAAAACCATCCCCCGCCATCCGTCTGTTTGCTGCCTGCCCTGCTACGACGAGCAGACCCCCGTATGACGAGCAGACCCCCGTACGACGAGCAGAACCCCGTATCGCTTTTGCCTCTTTCCTTTGTCAGATTTCACAGCTGAACTGCAGCTAAGGCTCGAAACGCCGACCTTCACTAACTGCGGCATAGGGACGGGTCCTTCTTCAACAGCTTTTAATTTTAGGTCCGCAACCCCCAAAAGGTCTGTTAACTTCTTACAGTTGGTAAGGAACAGTTTCTATTTCATGATTCGGTGTCGCGTCCCCCGATTGGATATTACGCCCTATTCTATGAGCCAAGGATATCAGTCCATTCGCAGGAAGCGTTGAGCAGTGAATTGGTACCGTGTCCGCACAGCGCACCGTGCCTTACTGGTAGTGCGGTAACTAGGATACCCCTAGCAGCCTCATCAGTGTGACATCCTTACTAGTAGTGCGGTAACTAGGATACCCCTAGCAGCCTCATCAGTGTGACATCCTTACTAGTAGTGCGGTAACTAGGATACCCCTAGCAGCCTCATCAGTGTGACATCCTTACTAGTAGTGCGGTAACTAGGATACCCCTAGCAGCCTCATCAGTGTGACATCCTTACTAGTAGTGCGGTAACTAGGATACCCCTAGCAGCCTCATCAGTGTGACATCCTTACTAGTAGTGCGGTAACTAGGATACCCCTAGCAGCCTCATCAGTGTGACATCCTTACTAGTAGTGCGGTAACTAGGATACCCCTAGCAGCCTCATCAGTGTGACAAAGAATAATTAAGGAACACATGTAGACAATCAGGTAGCCACAGCAGCAAGTCAATCATAACAATCAATTAAGGCAATTAAGTGAACACAACAACCAATTACAGCAATTAAAACAGCAGGATCATCTTCACAAAATGAATACGTAGAAGTTCATATTAAATTAGTGGACCGAGATTAAGCTCGGCATTGTGCATTGAGACGCATTGGCTCCTCTAGGGCTGGAAATCCTGCTATTTTTACCAGGGAAGTGTCTTCTCTTATGGAAAAAAAAAAAAAAAAAACTGAAACCAGACTGTCACTCTTTTCTGCGGCTTCTCCCAACCTACACAGCACAGCATGTGAGGAGAGGTACGGTGTCTTATTCCATTGCCCTGATGGATAATCATACAGGGACCACATTAATACCATCTTTATGTTCAGGAAACTCAGAATCAGGTTAATTTGAGAAATGCAAATTAATAATTGGGAGTTAGTCATATCCGTAAAGTAACAGTCAAGCCACATTTTTTTTATATTTTTAACATATGGATTTAGAATATATATATATATATATATATATATATATATATATATATATAAACTGCATATAATTCCCAACCGGTAGTTTCTTGGCAATAAACAAAGGGAATAAAAGTATGCCACAGGCGATGGAGCGTTCATCCAAGGGTGTTAAATGGCTTTGACAGGATCCACTTTCTGTTTGCAAACAACATTGACCTTTCCATTATCTGTGGCACTTTCTTCCGTCGGACACAACAAGTTAAGAAATCCTTGGTGATGTGAAAATGGCAACAGATAACCATATAAATAATAGCAATACAAAGAGTCAAATGATGGTCAACAGTCACTGATGAGTTATGAGAACATTCCCTCAATGAGCTAAAGTAAAAATATTAAATTGCAGGCATGCTGCATACAAACATATGGGCAACATCCATTAATGGTTATTGTTTAATAACAAAATATGCATTTTAAAAGCTCCTGCATTTAAAATTAAATTATTAAAATGGCAGATTAACTGATAAATAACATTCAAGGGACATACTGGAAACTGGATTCCTGGAATGCTACGACAACCAAAAAAATACGAACTTATATCAAATAATACTTTCATAGCCGAGTACAATCGCCTTCCAAAAGTAGATGTTCATGTCCAAAAGGTTTCAGAGTGATAATGTGGCACATGTACAGGTCTTGGATATTACAGACCAAGTTTTGATGTTCACTTCACACAAGAAAAACCTCCATGGAAATAAAAAACAAAAAACAAATTGTACACATCAGCCTCCCTATGAGATGAAGGCAGATAGATACTACCACAATACAGACAAGAACAATCTGATCAAGTCTATTCTGTGGATATAACTCACATACCCCAGGGCAATAAATAACAGCAGTAATATTGCCATATTGCATTTGTATGTAGCGTGTTAGGCCGCAGTGCCCTCAGGGAAAGCTGATAATTATTAACATAAATGACCAATTCCTCCTTACACCCGTGTTGACATTCCTCTGCAACACCTTCTGACCTTAACATGCTTTACACAGGCATGTCTCATCGTCCCCAAGTAACATATAATGGAAATGTAAACACAGCAGCAGCTGACTATACTTGGAAATCATATTTCAGGCCTGTACCTAGAATGCAAACATATGGATATATGTAAGGAATACAGGTGTAGAATGAAGAGGTATGTGGTACATTGTAATTTAATTTAAAGTGTGCCTGTTTTTAATTTAATTGACCAGATGAAGAGAAAAAAATCTCATTGTTTCACCCATAGAATAGCTGTGTTCCTTATTCGAAACCAGGCAGACAACTCTCATCAAAATTACAGACTCTCAACACACACTTGATAATAATCTCCCGGTGCCTAAGACTGCCAGCTCAAGCTCACTTTACTTCAGAAGTCGACTGTTTTTGTATTTCTTCTTCTGTGCAATGTCCAATTAGTTAATAAGGGAACATGGGATCAGAAACCAGCCTCTTTGCTCCAGACTTAATACTTCAAATTTGCAATTCAAATTGTCATCGCACAAGTAGAAAAGACAATACTGAACAAGCCTCAAAACCCGTCCAGCTCTGAAACCCAGGGAGCTGACAGCGACAGATTCTTCTGTAAGCCAGGAGCACGGAGCGTGTGTAGCTAGCATACGAACCGCGAACATACAGCTAAGGATAGGCAAGGCGGGAGCGCCTAGGAGGAGGCGGGACCAAGCATATGGAGGGGAGGAGTTAACTAATCTCGTACCTCGTACTATTCACAATTCCAACCAGGGCACTCTGAGATCTGTGTAGTATTCAATCAGAGCTCATAACCGAATATGTGGTGGGACTGTGTAAAATGGCGGCATATCAATGTGAGTGTGGACTCTTCACATAAGTACACACACTCACACATATACAGACTCGCACGCACACACACACACACACACGATAATATAATGGCATTTATCCATCTCAAATTCTGAGAAATTCATGTTTTTGCTGCTGACCCATTGGGTACCATGGTCTCCAATACAGGGGGAACAGAACACATTTAGACATATGCTAACCATATATAACCACATTTAGACATATGCTAACAAAATACAACCACATTTAGACATTAAGACAACAGTCCATTAAAACAATATATTGTATTATAACATACATCACATTAACAGCCATTTAATAATATGTCACATAAATTGCTCAATTAATTTCTATTTTCTCCTCATTTACTGCGCATTGCTCTATTATTATTACAGTATTATGGCGAAAAAGTATGCAATTTCAGACTGCACATGTGCAATGTGTGGTCGTGTAAGTGCTTGGGTAATATTCAGCCTGTCATAAAACCAAACTTTATGGCTGCTTTCAACTGAGCCCTCAAGATTTATTAGGCAAGAACTAAAAATGTTACACTTGATAAAATCCCAGTCTGTAGATCATAATTTCTACACTACAGCATCAAGGACATAGCATAGTTAACCTGCTCTAAAAAATAAATAAATAAAAATACAGATATAAATATAAACAGAATTATTAGTAGTAGGAATAATAATAATAATAATAATAATAATAATAATAATAATAATAATAATAATAATAAATTAAATAATAATAATAATAATAGCATGGATATTTAGCTTGCAGGGTAATGCATTGGACAGCATCAAAGCCTAAACGTTTTGTGCACTAAAGAAACAAGTCAGTATTGAAGTTGTTCTAAGCATAGCTTTCTATGTTCATAATATAGTTCCCACGTATTGTGATGTGCTCCCACAAAAAATATCAAGATCAGATAAAAAAAATAAAACCTTTATTGTTTTGAGAGAGAAAAAAAGTCTCACTGAAGCCTCTGCTAATGACATCCACCTCTGTCCAAGTCCCTTGGGTTCATTGCAATTAATATTCCTTAATGGAAAACAGAGAGGATTTTTGGCCAAAGAAACAAGAACCTTCAGTCATAAAAGTATCTGTATTTTATTTATTTTTGAGAAGAATAGGCCCCAAAAATAAATAATTGAAGACAGGACAACCTAGAGCATATATCAAGTCTCTATGGTTTTCTACAGTATATTTTCAGTGCTCAGTTTTTCCATGTTTCCTCAAAACAAGGATGGTGACATCTTTATTTTCATTTTAATTCAGCTGTATCTGTCAATATATAGTCCCTGAATACATCTAGTCTGAAATGCTCCTTACACAGGATCAGGTAAATATAAAATAAAATACATTTGATTTTAAAAATAAAATTTTTGCTGGTTTCTCCAGGCTGCCAGTATGGCCCGTGAAAGATCAGGCCAGGCCTTGAGCAGATGCCGGTGGATATTGTTCATGTCACTTTGGATAAAAAGGGAAATATAATTTATAGCTCTGGGACTAGCTAAGTGCCTGTCTCAGCCGCTTCACTCTCACATAAGAAATCTACTTCAGTGCGCTCTCTCTCTCTCTCAGTTGTCTCTGAAAATGAACTTTCAGGTTCACCACTCCCAGGTTTTATTTACAGATCATGTGTCTGAATATTGCCTATAAGAAATTTTACTGGAATACATATGAACAAGTATGATCTATGCTGCTGGCCTTCTGACATTTGATGATTTATTGGTTTTGCTTTGATGTTATTATAACAGGTTTCTCCAGGAAGTACAATATATGAGGCTCTCCCACTCCCCAAAAAAGTATGCATGTAATTGATTATTATAAATAATACAGAATTTAGGGCAAAATGTTTTCTTTCAATGGCTTACAGCACATTACAGTAAGTTTCACGGCTCAGAGTATATTCTCCTTAAACGGCCCCTGACAAAAGCAATGTGAAGCCTCTACAGCATTCCTTTATCACAGTTAGAAAGACTGTGATTCCAGTATCTCACTAGACCTATGCTTCGCTGGGTAGATCTTCAAAGTGTAATCATTCACCGGTGGACTGTTTTTTGCCCTATGGCAAGGACAAGACCCAGGTCAAACTCTCTGCTATCAATATACATGTCTGATAGTGCGAGCGATACACTAATTACTACCGCCAAATACCAGAGCTTGTACTTATTTCATTATTCAATTTGGTGCATGTTATCATTTATCTAAATTTTGGAACAACCCCTGTACATGTCTACCCAACAGCTATTCTTTCCAAGGACAATTTTTTTTTTCCACTGACATTTATGAATATGCACTGTAACTTTTGCCTATAGCATGCATGCTTTTGTCCCACAACATGTTCTGGTTCACCTATTGCAATGATAGTCATACCTTGTTAGAGAGCAAAATATTTCAGACAACAGATTAAGACCTCAAACTTTCATAATAAAATGCATCTGTAAAAATGTTCTTTAAAACAGCCTAGGTCTCAAAATAACATGCAAATTCAGAACTTTGATAAAGAAGCGATGTATTGCTCACTTTTAAAACTGAAAAGACAATAAGCAGTGCTGTCATTTGTTATTTGTACCGTTTGCTATAATGACATTGGAAGTCACTTTCGGCAAAGATATCAGTGTCAAATGAATAGATGTATGAATGAATGTAAAAAAATAAAAAATAATAAAAATAAATCCAATACTGTAAACTGTAATCCAAGTTATTTTGGCTTTGAAATGGATTTCCTGAGTAGTAAAAAAAGAATCTGTGTACATAACCCCGGATCTAATAAACATTCATCCTCAATTTATTGACAGGAAAATGCAAGCGTGACATTGTTGTTCCCAACAGAGTTACCTTTATAAAGCACCACATTTATGGGGAAAAAAATGTGTTTTTGCACTGAAAAAGGGTATTACATTAAGTCAAAGTTAAAATATCTTGATTGAAACCAGGGGTTGGTATACATTGGCCAATACTATGCTTGTTTAATTAAACTTTATTTTACCATTAATTTCCACTGAGAAAAGAAATGTCTTTCCAAAGGTGACCTGACCAAGAAGTCACCAGAAATAAAAGCATATTAAATCCAAGCAGAGAAACACAAGATGCATCCTATACTGTGCCATTATATGAGTCTTGAACTTTGATGCCAGATAACATCTGGTAAAATCTTCAAGTTAATATTATAAATAATAATAAGAGCCGACTGTTGAATAATAATACTTCAAGAGGTGTTATTTCTATGAGATTTCAAATTAAAGCATTGACTACAAATAACACAATTACTTATACCTACTACTGACGGAAAAGTGACAGAATTCTACATGATCTGCATGGTGAATACAATGGCCATTAAAAAAGGGGGCAACACCTCCAATGAATGGTCCTTCATAAGGGTTTTATAACTCCTTTATAAACACAACATAGCACGGTCATAAGACATTCAAAAAAAGTATATGCCAATAACAGGCATTAGGGATGTTTTGGGTCATTTGCTGCATCAATGTCACTTGCTGCCGGCATATGCCAATTTGCATTTATTGACACAAGCATTTATGAAAGGTTATGCAGTGTGTATGAAGATGCTGTGTAGTGTTTAGAAAGGAGTTATAGAGCATTTATGAAGGACACTTCATAGAAAATTTTATCAAAAAAAGGAGATAAATACATATCAATTCTATGTACATCATATGAATCATTGTAAGTGGTATACACTTTTATTTTTCCAGATCATATTTTCCAGTTATTTTCCCCTTCTGCTTATTAACTTTGTGCGCAATTCTTGTACCCCACAGCCTAAAGCTAATTTTAAAAATGATAATGACAAAAAGCAGTGTAACATGCCTTCCTTTGTATCGCAAGCTAGCATGCATATGAATAGCAATTCCAGTTGGCCTTTAAAACGTGAAGTTTCGGGGTCTGCGTGAACTATGGAGGTCCCAGGCAACATGAAAGACTGCACTGTTGCCATAAAGTTAATTTTTTACACGGCTGCGCGTCGCGGCACGGCCTCGGCGTGCGCGTATTTCACAGGCACCCTCGCCCCGCTCTCTTTATGATGCACACAGACCCATAAATAACTGATGTGTGATGCATCTTCTAAGCCAGAGGAAGGTCAGCCTCTCTCCAAACATGTTCATTTTGAGGGTAATTGCATTGGATAGAACGTGAAATACCGTTACCTTCTCTCAACCTCCGGAAGATTAGTGTTTGCCTCAGATCAATATGACCCAGACAACTTGTGAGAAATAGGAAGGTCAGTGGAAGCGATGGCACTCACTTTCTTGTCAGCAGCTTTAATTTTGAGGGGGTAAATAATGGCGCCTCGTTTATAGACACGCTGAGCCCATTAACATCCCCGGTACCTGCTGTGAGGAGCGGGGTACGCACCACACAGGTGCACCGGCAAGGTGAGAAACCGCACCACAGGCCTATCCCATGATATCGCAGTGGCACGCGCTCAGATTGGGTCTTGCGAACGATCGCGGCAGAACACTTCCGAGTCAAACAGTGCACACGGACCCATTTAAACGCAACTGACAGGCGTGCGCGATTATCTGCGAAGGCTTTGCCGTGACAGTCAGCAAACCCGCTTGTATAAATAAATTTCTTATTTTATCTAAATACCACTCATGTTGTTTCCTGTGGTGGTTGCGTAATGCCAAGTGCAGCTTCCCCGGTGTTTACGTCACTTAGGAAGGGAAGCCGACTAAGTCTGAAATGTATTCATGTTCAATAAATGCCGTTCAGTGGTTTAAATGCGGCTTGAACTTGCAACAGAGTTTAAAGCACTTGGGATAAGCCTAAATCACTCTCTCCTAACAGCAGGCTGAAGGTATACTGTAGATGCTAAGGGAAGGCCATGCGGCAAGCACACTTGTGAACTCTCCATTGAACCTCAGAGTAAGTTTGCTCCAAGGTAAGCGAGGAGAGGCGATGTTCTGATCAAAGTCCCATTACCGGCCCTGGACTTCTAACAGTGCTGCATTTGATAGTAAATCACATGAGACTTGTGGCAGAACAGCGTATAGCTTTGCGTGTTAAGCGTTTTGTTGTGCTTTATACCCTGGGTTTTGAACAGGGTCCATAGGGGGGTCTGTGATCGCATTATTCTCTCCCAGCTGGTGTGTAGAATTTCTCCATTGCCCCACCCATGCACCCCCACTCCACGTTTTTATTTTTGTTCATATAACCTTTTTTTTTTTTTTTTACTTATGATGAGGGGTCCCTAGGATTCTTTTGAGCTGCCTGGGTGGGGGGGTCCCTGGATCAAAAAATGTATATGTGACCCGACACAAGCATGTGGTACATGTTTTGCACTTGACCCTTTCACAGGAAAGGCGAGAAATATTGCTAAATCACTATCCGGTCAAAATTGAGATAATACTAAGAATTGCATTCCTGAAGATCAAATATACCATTCACCCATATTTCAAAATTCAAGTCGTTGAGTAAATGTGTGAAATTTTGTTAAATATTGGGACTCATTATTCCTCCAGTATCCGAGAGACGTAAATAAATACATTAGACTCACTTTTGCATATTCTAACATTCAACGTTGGTATGGTTTTACTGGTGCAGATCATAGTTTATCGGTCTCTGTGATGACAAGTTTCAACATAGCATAATGCTGGTGCTCTAGTGTTATACGGTATTCTTGTTTAATGACGTCCAAAATGCATCTCTTCTTCTGTGGTTGACACCTTTGTTCATTGGTCAGTGTGATATTAGTAGAAGCCGTAGTAGAGCCACGCCTTGAATTGGATGTCCACAAGAATTTTGTTATATATATATATAACAAAATTCTTGTGGACATCTTTAACCCAGGTGTGTAGGTCTGGTAAAAGTTAATTCAAAGCACAGTAGGACCCGCGCACTGGGATTTGCACATGACTAAAAAGCCAATATAGTTAGAAAAATACTCTTTATTTCCTATTTTTACTAGCAGGACTGAAATGCAAAAAAAAAAAAGGTGCAAGTGCAGCAGCAAAATATAGAAAATAAAAAGTATTTTTCTAACTATATTAGCTTTTTAGTCATGTGCAAATCCCAGTGCGTGGGTCCTACTGTGCTTTCAGTGTGATATTATGCAGCATTGTTTTGTGTCACTTCCTGAAACAGATAAACGCGATCGGACTCGGCTAACGCCAGTGGGTGGCTAACTAATGCCATTGTATCATTTTATCAGTGCTGATATAACTGATATAACTTGTGTGGCTCAAAATATTTACATGAGTCCATAGGCCTTGTTGTTTGAGTGCCTTATTCTGACTTGTGATGTCCTTGTTGCCGTTTGTCATTTTTACCTGGTTTACAAAAGCAAGCTAATGGCTAAAGAAAGCTAATGGCTAAAGCTAACGCCATAACAGATGTGCAGCTAATCTTTATCGTTGCCAAGTCAACCGGACAGCTGACTGCATGCATGATCAAAATGTAGGCTAAGTAAAGGAACAGATTGGGAAAGATTTTTTATCATTGTTTTTTTAAAAATGTTTTATTATGGATGCACAGTATAGCTACCTAATCAATATAGGCTGAACTGGGTTCTGTTTTATATCCCAAATAGTTGAATCAAGTCCACTATCATTTGAAACGGTATGGTCTGTATGGTTTTTGCCTTATGTCCCACTAGACAAACATGAGCAGAAAAACTAGTGTTATCTTCAACTTGAAGATAAACAATTTAAAAAAACATTAAAGCCAGTCATATCTCCAGAAATATTTACTCAAATGATTTACTCAAATTATACTTCAATTATAGCCCTATATCTGTACTTTAGCATGAGATGAAAATAAATAAATAAATGTATCCAAAATATGTGTTTGGTCACATATAAATATGCGCTTCACAGAATACTCCATCCACACACTGACAAGCCCAGGAAAAAGGGACAATAAGGAAACAGAGTTACAGATCATTGAGAAGAAATGACAGAAACAAAACGTGCACCCGTGCATGTAATGCCAAGTAAAAATCGGCTAATAAATTGTATTGTGTAACCCAAATAAAATTATACAGCATGATGTGATATGAATTGCTACACGTTGCCATTTAGACTGGAACACAAAATATACCAGCCCCTATTGCAGTAATTACTTCTGCTGTTCACGTCTGGATCTATTGACCCCATATGTCCTGGCTAAATTCCCAAATTGGCTCTCTCAGTCTGGCCATTGAATCTTCCCCCAGTTTAATTGGTTCAGTAATCCCTCCCGCTCCAACAGCTAATGTGTGATGAGCATTTTGGCACAAAATGGCTGCCGTGCATTATCCAGGTGGCAGTGGCCGATGTGAATCTCCCCCCATGCAGCCCCAGTCTTTACTGAACTGCTTCCTTTGGGAGGATTGTGGGTATTTTTCAGCTGACAACTATCAATTTATTTTTCACTGCGTTCAGCTTTATTTAAAAACTAATTAAAGCCTCAATTGCCATTGTAATATTTTTTTTAAATATTATTATACATTCAATGTTAATAGCAAGAGTTATTTTGACACACCCATGAAATTGAGTTAAAAATGAATGCTCAAGCTCTTTAGAATGACAAATTGGCTTTTCGTTTTTACACGAAATCTTATGAAACCGCAAGCATCCCCTCTCTGTGAAATGATCCGTACTCAATGCGATTGCTCTCTTTAAAACAAAACAAAAATAGAACAGAAAGCAAAACACAAAAAATGAAAGCGGAACAGCAAAAAAAAAAAAAGAGCATGTTGATTTTGTATGCGCATGCTTTCGAAAATAGCATAGAAAAAAACAAAAATTCACTGACAAGGTAAATCGTCCTGTAAAAACAGCTTAACCCGTAAATCACAAAACCGAGTCTAAACCTGTGACTCGCTCGCTCTTCAGCGGCTCAACCGATGGTTACCACGAGCCCTCCGCGGAAAGAAGTGGATTAGAGACTGGAAACTGAGCACGCTTCAAAACACTCCATTATTGGGATGCTTTTCCCTGCTGGTAACGATACGGACGGTCCAGACGTTGAATAACAGCACGGTTCTGCTGGAGCTGCAAAAACACAGGAGAGCGATCCGAAATGGGCACGGCTCTGCGCGTAATCGGCTCCAATTCCAATAAATAAGAAAAGAAGAGAAGAACAATAGGGAAGTAAATTAGGAGCAGGTTCAGCCTGGGACTGGGATGGGGCTGGGGACGGGGGTTGGGGGTTGAGGGGCATCGATCCAGCCTGTATACAGAGGTGATCAGTAAAAGTTCAGACTGAACAAAGGTTTCCATGCAGTGATATAAATCATGGGAATAATTATCTCAGAGCAGTGACAAGGCGGAAGGCAGTAGGCTTCCTGAAGGCGAAGCCTCGGAGGAGTCCTGGCTATATTTAAACTCTGCAGCCTCATATATACAAAAAATACAGGCTCAAGCACTTAATGGCTCAAGCATAGGAAGAAGAACTTGACCTTCTTTCCGCGATGCTAATTTTGAGTGATAAGAAACAAGGGAAGGTTGGAAAAAAGTAAAAAACTGTCATGGTTTTGAACCCTGTTTCCTATGCGGTCGTTTTCCTCGGTGGCCACGCGAGGGCGCTGCCCTTTTGGTAGATGCTTGCTCCGCCCTGCTGAGTTGGTGGAGCTTCTGTTAAGCGTTTACACCTGTGTGTAGTCACCTGAGAGATACTTAAGCCTTCCGTTTCCTTCGTTCGGGGCTTCGACATTAATTGTTCATCGTTTGTTCATTGTTTTGTACTGTGGTGTTTTTGTTGGCTGTGAGTTCTCGTACCATTTTGGCTACTCGCCTATTTTTAACGTCTCTTAGTTGAGGCAGGGCTTATTTCTTGCTGGCTTGGTGGTTGGTTATCTCGTAGAAGTTTGGGACCGTAAATCTCTGCTCTATTTTGCCTTTTTTTGTGCTTTTTCTCCGTGTATGGAGTTTTGGATTCTGTTCGGAACAGTAGTTCTGTTCGCCCTTCGACACGTCTTCCCATAGGGAGATCGGGCGTTTCACTTCTACTTAGTTCTTAGCTCGTAGAAGTATAGAGTAGTAGTTTCTCTGGTCCATTTTCGCCTGTTATTTGGTTTTCTTACTGAGAGACCTGGCGTTTTGCTTCTACTTATTTCCGTGTTACTGTGAGCCAGTGAGTAGCTTTGGTACGTTTATTCCCTGTTTTGTCTTCTCGTGGACTACGTTCCCCTTTGTTGTGAGTCAGGGTTTTTGTTTTTATTGAGAGGCTGTCGTGCTATTTTTGCGTTGGTCTTTGTTACAGCTGTCCTCCGTCCTTTTTACCAACGGGACGATTTTGTTCGGAACTATTGTTCTGTTCGTTTTCCGGGTATGTTTCTCCTTGTGAGGAGTTTGGGCGAGGTTGTGGACATGTTTGTGTGACTGCGCGTAGCATGGTAACTTTAGCTCTCTGTTCCTTTGCTTCGTTACATTCTTTTACTGAGAGGCTAGGGCGGTTGTTCCAATTTAAGCTTGCGTTAGTCTATGGATAGTAAAGTTATGGGATGACGGTGCTCCATCGGCTCACCTGTAAAATGTTTCTCTCTCCTGGGAGATCGGGTGTTTACCCCTTTGTTTTCTGCATTGGACTGCGAGCCTATTAATATCGCCATGGAACGTTAAATCTCTGTTCCTGTTTCGCCTCATTATATTCCTCATCATAGAAAGGCAGGGTGTTTATTTTCAATAAATCTCGCTTTGGTCTAGCCGGTAAATGTCCGGTACTGCCTGTCCTGTTCGTTCCTTTCGGTGCCTTTCTCCTTGAATGGAGGTTTTGACGATTTTGTTCGGAACTGCTGTTCTGTTTCGTCTTTTGGGTGCATGTCTTCCTATAGGGAAGATTGGGCGATGTTGTGGACACGTTTGTGTGTGACCGTGAGTTTGAGTAGCCTGGGAACGTTGGATCTGTTCCTTTCGCCTCCACAATTACTATCGTATTATTTTGCAGTGTTTGTTGACTGTGTTTTATGTTTGTCTTTACGCTACTCGCCCGCTATTATGTGTCTTGTTACCGAGACAGGGCGCATATTATTTCTGGCTGTTCAGATCCCTGTCCTTGCGCTCTACTTGGCGTTTGACAGAGAGCCGCTTAGTAGCGTCTGTAGTGGTGTTCGTTGTTCGTGGTCTTGTCTCCTCCCTTATCTGCGGGTATCCCGCCTTAGTGGCCTAAGGGCTTAATTAATCCCCTTGCTGCGTTTGGCTCCTCCCACCTCACACGTCACGCCCCATTACAAAAACAATACAAATAACAATAAATCAGCAATAATAAATGGACAAAACTAATATATAATATATAATATAGTATAAAACAGAACACTGGGAATCAGTCAGGAGATTTAAAGTATATTTCAAAATAAATAAATAAATACAAACTTTCATTAAAAAGTCACTTTGTATGTCTAGTGGAGGCAGTAGTAGAATCTGGCATTTTAATTACGCTGTTGTGAATGCTATTGTGCAGCTTGCAAGTGAGCTCGCATTGCACCCTGGCATCTGAGGGCTTCTGGCTAATCAGTTGTGGCGATATGCTTCAAAAAGTAAAGAAAAATGGTAAGGTAACGTTTGTTAATCAGGTTTAAAAAGTATTTTCATTAGAGACAGTAAAACTTGTCGTGCTGTACATTGAATATTCCTGTGGTTCCGTGTTGATATTGATGCGATGGAAAGGATGTAATAGAACCTTTATTCTGGAAATAATGGCTGCCATGTATACCCTTGGTGGGAGCTATTAGCATACTAGTTCAAGGTGAGTATTATGTTGACATTATTTTATGACACCTTTTATGGTTGGGGTCTAATTGACCCCAGAAGTTTGAACTGATACTAAACTATTGTAATGGAAAAACACTTTCATTGCCACCTTTTGTGTGTCCCCCAAGAATAGCCTTTTATCCATAAATATTAAAGAATATGTGATGAAACATCTCATTTTAGAGCCTGAGGTAAGTGAAAGTTTGTGAAGTTTAAAGCCTGTATGGGAAAGTGCCACCAGAATCTCCCACAAAAAAAAAATATATAAAAAAAGGTTGTATATTTTCATACATTTTATACAGCTACTCCACAAATTAACCCACACAACACCTTTGTATACAACATACATTTTTGAAAACATAATATTATCTTCATTGCATGTTTACAATTTAATCCCAATCAGGAAATGCCATACAGTGTCAAGATGAAAAAAATAAGGTTAAGTGGTTTTTAAGAGACGTCAAACACTGAATCGGGTCAAATTGACCGTGAACATAATATGATGGTTAAGTAAGATTCATAATATACACTACTCACAAAAAGTTAGGGATATTCGGCTTTCGGGTGAAATTTCAGGATGAACCTAAAATGCACTATAACCTTTACAGGTGAAATTAATTTGACCTTCTCTAAACTTTTGAATGCACATGTCCAACTATTCAATGTTTCAGTACTTTTTGCACAACTTGCTGTTCTCTAACAAGGAGCTGAACGGCAAAATTCACAACAGGTGTTTGATCCATGAATCGACCAATACATTTCCTGGTTCAATTAGAATTGGTATTTAAACAGTCCTCTTCATCATGCTGTTCACATTTTGACATCATGAGACCAAGACGACACCTAACAATTGATCAACAGTACCTCGCCATTGCGAGGCTTCAAACAGGATGTTCTCAGAGGGAAGTGGCCACTGAGCTTAGAGTGTCACAGAGTGTCATCAGCAGGTTGCAACAGAGATACAGAGAGACTGGAAGAGTCACAGAAAGGCATAGAAGTGGACGTCCTTTGGCCACATCCCACACTGATGACCGCTTCATTGTGAACAGTGCCCTGCGGAACCGGATGATGAATGCCACTCAACGCCAGGCACATTTAAGGGAGGTGAGAGGCACCCAAGTGTCACGTCAGACCATTCGAAACCGTTTACATCAGCGTGGTCTGCGTGCTAGACGACCTGCAAGGGTACCTGACCACACCACCAGGCACAGGCGTCATCGTCTTGCATGGGCCAGGGAGCATTTACGCTGGACGAGGGACCAGTGGGCCTCAGTGCTGTTCTCTGATGAAAGTCGATTCACGTTGAGCAGAAATGATGGCCGCCAACGATGTTGGAGACGTCAAGGAGAGCGCTATGCATCAGCCACTGTTGTCACCAGACGACCCTTTGGTGGTGGCGGTGTTACAGTGTGGGCAGGTGTGTCTAGTCAATACAGAACTGCCCTACACTTTGTGAATGGTACAGTGACAAGCCCATACTACCTGAATAACATCATTAATTCATTAGTCATTGTGCCCCTGCATGAACAACACAGGCCTAATTTCATCTTCATGGACGACAATGCTCCAGCTCATCGAGGTCGCATCATTAGGGAAAGGCTGCTGGAGACTGGGGTACCTCAAATGGAGTGGCCTGCACTTTCTCCAGACCTGAATCCCATAGAAAACCTATGGGATCAGCTGACTCACCGTGTAGAGGCTCGTAACTCTGTACCCCAGAACCTCAATGACCTGAGGGCCGCCCTTCAAGAAGAGTGGGATGCCATGCCTCAGCAGACAATAAGTCGACTTGTGAACAGCATGAGACGTCGTTGTCAAGCTGTAATTGATGCTCAAGGGCACATGACAAGTTATTGAGACATTGACATTTTTGTTGTGGTATACCCACCACTGTTGTTGGCTTTTGTTTCAATAAATTGTTTGAGATGAGGAAATCACCATTGCATGCTTCTACTTAAATGCCCTACTTTCATGATACGTATAATAACACTGTAGCGTGAACTTACATTTTCCATAAATTTCACCCGAAAGCCAAATATCCCTAACTTTTTGTGAGTAGTGTATATTTTAAAATGCTCACATCCAATACAATGTGACAGCACCTGGCTTGCCAAGCGCCAGTCACAGACGGCACAGTGGGTTGAATTGTTGTGTACAGTGGCATGCATTGGCATATGTAAATAAACCCAGGTCCATGGAGGACTCGTTTAAACAGTCCTCTCCGACCCTCGAAGCTCGAGCAACAGGGGAGAAAGATGTGAGAACAGCCTGCTGAAGGCTCAGATTGAGAGGTTGCAAATTAGCGATGCTAGCACTCGATGTAATCATCTAGCACATTCTAGCACATTCTAATTTTACACCAGGGCCTGTGAGAAAAGAGAAACCTTCCAAATAGCTGAATCTGGAAGCTCAAACGCACGCACGCACGCACGCACGCACGCACACACACACACACTATTGGCATTATCTATGATATGCTCTTTTCACAAAGTCTTCAAATGTGACTACTTGCTTCAGAAGGTGGATTTTTGCCATGTGGTTTAGTATAACATTATGAATGTAAATGTAATGTCAAGTGTATATTGTGCCTGAAATACTGAGCCTGATATTTCCTTGTAGAGGGGAAGTATTTTGTTTCTTCCCATGGAGGTAAATGAATAACGAGAGAAAAACATTGTTATAATTTGTTTGTAATCATGTGACTATTATTTGGATCACAGAAAAAAAAAAGCTCAGAAAAAGTGAAATAAAAGTAACAATTTATGGCCTATGAGTAAAATTCTCATTCAAGGGAAATTATGAGGCTAAACCGACGACCCTGCAAGCACTCGCTTCTATGAAGATGACCCAGTCACTGTTATGAATGCCCACCGCCACTTAGACAGCCGGGGTGAGAGAATACACAAACTGCACGCAATTCTCAGACAAAAAGTCAACTGAAAAAGATTCCTTTTTTCATCAGAACAAATATTAAATCTTAAACCTATTCAGCCTTGAAGGTTATTGGTCTGGGATTTCATCCCTGTCTGCACCGCTGAAGAACTAGAACAGGAGCTGGAGATTACATGAAAGGCAACATTTTATTTAAAGTTATATCAGTCTTCAGCAAGAATTATTCTGATGTGTAATGAGTTATTACAAGGACATTGACGCATGGACTGAACAGCAGATATATACAAATATATGTCATTCATTATATATAAACACACACACACTTACACGTCTATATTACTAACAGGGGACTATCACTATATACCTGCCAAGAGTGGAACATAGTTTTCACACACACACACACACACACACACACACACACACACACACACACACACACACACACACACACACACACACACACACACACACACACACACACACACACACACACACACACACACACACACACACACACACACACACACACATTCTCCATTGAACTTATATCCTCAATGAAAAACCACTTGGCATTGAACTTATATCCTCAATGAAAAACCACTTGGCATAACTCAACAGTGGAAACACAATGAAAGTTGACTCCTGTAGCACCATGTTAGTGTTCATCTTAAAAGCAGTCATCAGACTGCTCTCTCGGCCTGTTAGCAGCAACCTCACTTCCAGCTGTAAACTCGCACTGCAAATGACTAGAGCAATAAGGCGTTAACAGATGGACACGTACCACCCACAAGTCTGTCACGTCTGCTTTCTTATTAAATTACCAGGGGTTCCAAATGTGTAGTCATGTGGGTGAAACTAAACACACTTAAGATACAGTTAAGAAAGCCAGTTCCGAGAATACATGTTTACACATCTGAAAAAGTTGTGATAAAAATGCATACATAAGCATTAAATACTGCACACACGCATGCAGTCTTTTCACAGAATTATATTCTGAGGACATAAATTACCGATGCATATTTGATTTCCATTAAGGGTGGTAGTTTGATGCAGTTGCTGATATACTTTACAGTTTATCTCTTTCACATTTCATGAGCAGGTATTTTCCATAACGTCAAGAGTATGAGAGTTTAATTATCTTGCATTTGCCGTGCAAAATATCTAAAATAAATAAATAAATACAAAAGTGCAATCACACTCATTAGTCTGAGATCTGTGACAAGCAGGCTGTGAAATCGCACTGCTGTCTCGCTAGCTCTCTTATGCGTGTTTGACTTGCCAAAACTGGACTGCATCCGTTGACAGTGAATTCATCCCAGTGCATTGCATTAAGTCCTCCATTGTCAACTGAGGCACAACTGATGTCATCTTTCATTAAGTCAAGTGAAGCATACAGCCTTAGAAAGCAGGAAGAGTATGGATAATCACAGCATCCAACTCATTCAAGCAACATATTGATACAGTAGATCAAATTTTAATGATCACGGCAGATTAGGGATTCTTCTCTTTTTTTGGGGACATTTTTGATGAATCGTCCTTCATATGAGCTGTAGAACTCCTACATATAGGCAATACATGCCACCTCAATAATCACAACACAGACATTCATAAGGGATTGCATGTCAATAACTGCAAATAGTATCATGAATTGACATAAGCATTTATGGATGTTCATTTCATGATTATTAAGGTTCTATGCACTGCTTATAAAGGCGTTATATGAGGAACCATTCATAAAAAAATGTTATCTCCAAATGTTTTTACTCCATATTCTCTCAATTTTGTCTCCATCCAAACGTATGTAGGCAAAATGGATGAAGCCTTTTAATCCACTGTGCAGTATGAATTGTATTTTAATGATTTTACATTGTGATTCAAATTGTGAGGTCAATGCAATGTATCAAGGAGCTTCAATTCTGCTTATTTTTCTTTGGGTTTATGTTCATATTTGGGAAACTATGAATGATTAGTCAATTGATTATACACCGCAAGCATTCTCTTCATTGATCACACTTCATAGAATACGTTAATTGATTTTTAACACTACTGCTATAAGTCACCAGCTGAATGTTTTTCAATTTCCTCATAGATGCCAATATAGTCAACCTGGGTGATTTGCAAATGGCTACAGAACGTGTGCTAAATCAATTTCCATCCTGGGGTGTTTGCCAAATTTCTACTGTTGGTAAATCATCTCTAAATACATTTGGGGAAAGGGGGGAAAAAACTGGGACTCCACAGAAAGGCATAATTCTATAAAAACAAGTTTTCGCTTTCTACAGGTTTTATCAATTATAATCTATGAATATGAACAATAAATGAATTGTTATGCTAAACACATTTTTATGCTGGAAGATGTGTACCATTTTGCACTTGTTTTTATTCGATGACCAAATTAACTCTGCATTGAAACAGTGCAAAGACGTAAAATAATGTACCCTCCTGATAATATCCACAGAGTAACTGTCTGCATAAATCTTGATGGATACAATCTGTTAACCCCTTTGCACAGATGCCTAGTGACCAGGATGCCGATGCCAACATTTTGCTCCTGCAGCCAAACTATTAATGGAAACCTCAAACTCCATGTTTTATCTTTATTAGTACACGATTCGTGACACATTCGTGCAAAATACGGAGTTTCAAATTGTCACTATTTTCCCGTAGCAAGTCTTTTTAACAAGCAACCCCCCCCCCCCCACCCCCCCCCCCCCCCCCCAGTCTATACCTACCCATGCGTGACATAGTGGACAATAGTGTCTATGTGCGATGTCATAACTACATTTATTCATCAGTTAGAATCCCGTCATAGCAACAAGATAAACCCAACAATAGCCTGATCGTATGCCAAAAAAGCAGTGAAAAGCCCTGCTCACTCAAATGCAAGATAAACATCAAATTATCGTATCATATTCTGCTATAAATATGTGCTACTAAATATGAAATGTTTTAAGCATAGAGATGTCCCTTTCAAAATCCAGTGGTTGTTTGCACACAACACCCATATTCTGTATCTTCAGCTCTGAAGTATTTCACGTGACTCCGGTCTCATTCACAGCAGTTTTATCCGATAGAGGACAGTATATCCTTTTCAACGGTGTTTGTCATTTTTTCAGGGATACTTTGACCAATAATTTGCAGCCCAGCATAACAAAAAACGCATTCGCTGATGGGAGTTTTTCTGCCGTGATATGAATAAAGTACAGCTTGTAATTGGCGGTTATTCTTGCTGGCTACATTTTTACGTTCCTTTTTCCACTCGATGACTGTCTTGTCCAGTAGGCTATGTTAGATATGTTTATTTTTGTAAATTGAGTGTCTTTCACACACTGTAGTGTGAATATTCATTGCTCAGTCATGTTTTCTGGTTGATGTACCGACTTTCATTGAAGCTAGAACATTTGGCAGCATTTTCCTGTTGGTGGAATATAATTTTATTGTAGTGTTATCATGCATAATATAGGCTATCATCCTGGGCTATACTTGTCACTTAGAGAATGGAAAATAGTCATTCCAATTTACTGTGCACTGAAATATAGATGAATGTAAAAATTATCCTTGGAGTCATTATGAATGGGAATTTTTTACCTTTTCTCTATAGAGAAATGATTCAGGGCAAAAGAATACATTCTGAAGAGTACAGGGGAACTGATGTTTTATTGAGGTACAAGAGAGACCGGTTAGGCTACATATTTAGGTGTGTGTAACAGTGCAATATGTTTTCATCTCAAACCATCACAAGGGGCAAATGTATATGCTTTATAATGGACAAAACCAATTTTATTCATTTTATGACATGTATTGGATAGGGTTTTGGACCCATAGATATCTACCCCCCTATACTGACAAAAAGATAATTAGTAAAGTAATTCCCACTTGAAAATGATGCAAAAGTGAGTTTTATGATCCAAAACATTTGATTTGTAGTTAAATATATCATTATTTTATGATTTAGTGCACAATTTAGCCATTTGGATAGATTTCGAGCGACTAATGGACAGCAGGTATACTGCCTATATTTTGCATCATAGATCTTTAGTAGTTCTGCATATCATCCTCAGATTTTGCAGACTTGTGGTCGCAGAGTTTCTTTGCATTTGTGGCACTTTATTTTGACTTAAATTATGAAAATAAACAAACACAAAGTTGGTATTGTAAATGCTTAAACTGTCTTGTTTCATATAAGCCATTTGCCAAGTTTCTCTGATGCTCACACCTGGAGTTATAAAGCCTTAAACAGAGCACCCCCTAAATAGGCGAGAATTGACCAAATTGTCCATCTGCGTGAAGGGGTTAACACAGAATATTACATTAATTCAGCTAAAAAGAAACAGGGGACACTAGTGTATTACAAATGCAGAACACAAATAGACTAGAATATCAGGAGATTGACTAGTCTCCATCCAGTATAATATGTATTATCACAAAGATATTCAATTAAAGCAGCTTCATATACACCAACTGTGGGCATGGAATAATCATTGTTTACCCTGCCTACCTCTGTGGCCCACCAACCCACGTTTTCCAACCGCATGCTGGCATAGCGTACACACATGGTATTCATTGTTGAGCAAAGTTAATCATTCATTCCCTCTTCTCCCCCTTTTCAACAAAATTTAATTTAGAACATTTTACGACTCAATGGAGTGCGTCATAATAAGACACCCTCTCCCCAAATGGACAGGAGACAGAAATTATTGTATGTGACATCGGACCTGACCAATAGCTTTGAATGTGGGATGGACTGTCTGCTCCCTATAAGCCAATAAGCACTGGTTAACCAGATGGATATAGGAGTGCAACACACACATTTGCCGGCTTCTCACTTCTCTTTATGCTTTTCCGCTTCCATTCGACAGAGTGCTCTGCAGCTTTCTCTCCCAGGCCCAGTACCAAGCCAGGCCTGCCCTCACGATGAGGCCTTCACTAGAGACATTGTCAAATAGGCTGGGACTTGACTCTTCACCCCCATTACACATCCCTGAGGTCAAGACATTGGTTTTGGTGAAAAATCCAAACCAACAGGAGAACCCAGGAGGAAGGAACAGCCTGTGAGTTCGCAGGCAACCTAAAGACACCGTGCCAGACAAAGGAAGTCACCACGGACCGCAAGTCTTCACCAACAACGAGACAGACTGAGCATAATAACCTCAAATCTTGAGAACCCTGAGAGCATTAGATAACTATTGTATTGAAGCTAAATTCATATTATCTTTTCTACCATTCTTTTATCTATGTATTTTGAAAATTATTCGTAAAAAATATATATTTTGTGTTACAAGCTGTTTTGTATCTTTTATAAT